>CAJQUN010000351.1:0-605651 GCA_907163345.1 Haberlea rhodopensis | reverse complement strand
ATCACTCATTAAACTCATGTCTATCTGATTGTAGTCCATTCACAACTAGGTGATTAATCAATTATTAATCCCACCACATTACAAAACCTAGCATGCTTCACAACAATAATTATGTCACACAATGATTAACATCTATTTTCAATATCTCATCACTACAACCGTAGATATTGAGAGTGCTATCACAGAGGTTACACCCCTTCTTGCCTATTACCGCAATAAAACATGAAAATGACACATCTAGGTTCCACTTCCATTCATTATCAACTTTTCTACATGTACAATGATTTCAGAATCAATATGATATCAACAAAATAACTCGAATCAACATATATCAATATGTTCAACCAACTGAAACGGTTTACCTCGATATTTGCCCTCCTAGACCGATCCAATCTCCTCTTGGGCCTAAAATCACATATACCCAATGAGCAATAACATAACTGTACATAGCACAACTTCTATTGCCATCTGCAATCAAAGCATCGTCAATACTCATTGCTAACACAATTGCGATACAACAGCATTCATCGTTAATCACAATAGCGGTACTAAAAATATTCACTGCTAACACAATAGCAATACATCAATCTTCATCACCTTACGGCCGGTACATAATACTCATCGCCAACACTGGCATACATAATATCCATAATCACAATGAATATACATTCTTAAAACAATAAGATGTAATAACACTTACTGTACACAGTTGATCCATACTTGATCCTTTAAATTGTCCCTGCTCTCAACATAAATATTCCACAAAATATGTGTAAGGACCCCAAGCCCTTAAAACCTTGATTAGTGTATTAACCACTATGTGTGGTACATGCTTTCTATAAAATGTCAATCGGGAAGCTCTGATGATACTTAATCATTGCCTGTCAATAAAAGACTCATATGTTTGCCCTTTACCAACCCCTTGGTGCCACTTTTCACATTGTAAACTTTTACAAAAATTTGGGCAGAGTCTCCCCATAAATAGAGCTATCCCAAAACAGAGTACAACACATAACAAAATTCCCGGCCAGGGAACACATAATACTCAACAGAAAAGCAAGTAATACAAGTAGATTCCCAGCCAGGGAAGACACCACACATACGTCAACAAAAGTGGGTTCCAACACCCACATAATACACCAATGACTCTCATATCATTCTAGCAATTCAACCTAATTGCATGCAACCTTAAATGAAAGAGAGAAAGGCTCATGCCTTATATACAATCCATATACAAGTATAATCGTGCTCACATGCGAGCATCATGAATATGAATATGTATTAAATCCTCAGGTGTATATATAGGTACTCTATACGATACCGTGCTCCATCAAGCCCTGGTACCACGATCCTGGGAGTACCTCAAATCAACAGCTCGAGCTCAGCTCCATAGCCATCGATGTACCTGTCCACCTGTCCCAACAGAGACAGCCCCCAACGGGGTGAGCATACCAATACACAAAATCCCATAATCATAATAATGAAATTCATAATTTACAACAAAGGTAAATGCTAATGAATTTAAATGATACTCCCTGGATGGCAACATCCTCATCCGGGATTCCGTGTACTGTCCCTGTTCTCACAACATCAAACTCATCAAATCTCATAAATCAGTAAATCAACACATTGATTTACACATCGCATGCCTGATCCTCGAATATCAACATATAGTGATTACAAATTCATTAAACATGCAATTACAGATATCACAATATCTAATACTGATTTCACAACCTTGCTATCAATCACAGATAGCTCAAATGCCTTAGCATTTATTTTACCATTCCTTCATTATACTTAGACATCTCAAGTGTCTTATAATGAATACATGAGTCTACAAACCTAGACATCTCAAATGTCTCATAATGAATACATGATTCTACGAACCTAGACATCTCAAATGTCTTACGAAGAATGCATGATTCTACAAACCTAGACATCTCAAATGTCTCATAATATAGTCATATAAATCCTGTACCCCATATATCATGCAAGAGTCATCCTACTCTAGTGTCACGCACGCTACAAGCGGCGATATCAAGATTTGGGTCATTCCTTGGCTATATCAACATATATGTATAACCATACGCAAAACATTCAATGCAATCAAAAACACCTTATGCATTTCACATATATATAGTAATGCTCGTACGTCGCACGTACCTTAAATTACCGAAGTCCGAGCCAAACCTTGCTCGAGTTCCATGCCCCGAGGAATGATGTGCTAACACGATAAAATAATTCACAATTATTTACGAACATGTAACCTATGCTCAAGCACACCCATATCCCTCAAAATATTGTCAACACACGACAATTAACCTCTTAAAAGACCCGGGGCAGGGTACATGCAGGGAAGGAATAAATGAGACAATCGAAATTTGTTCAAGAATGCCCTACAAAAATCGAACCTTAATCTCACAATTTCGAACCCAATAAAATACCATAATACATCTAAAATGTCAATTAAGCTATCCAAGCAAGAATCAACATCCCTTGACAAAAACTCCCCATTTTTCGAATTCAACCCCCTTAAATCGATCCCAAACAAGCCTTTAAATCCCAACTCTTAAATCCTTCAAATTCGAACCAAAGCTTCTCAATCAAGCATCATAATACTCTTAAAACATGCAATAATCCATCAATTGCAAGAAACAACACCCATGCCAAAAACCCCCAAAATTTCGAAATCCAAGCCCTAAAATTCGAACAGAAATTCGAACCAAAAATCACAATAAAGGCATGGAAATACACGAAAAAGACGAACAAGGGGTAAGGGAGATTACCCAACGAAAATCGGAAGCAAAATCGTTCAAAATCGATGAACCCTAACTTTTGGGGATCGACGCCTTTCTGCCAAATTCGACTCCAGGACGCGACGAAACCACGAATTGATGGAGGGGAAAGAAGCGCCTCGTCGAGACGAAGGCGGTGATAGGTCGCACGCGGCGAGCGGCGGCCGGACGGCGGCGGGCGCACCGCTTTTGCGCGCGGAGGCAGGGGAGATCGGGAAAGGGGTCGCGCGCGGGAGAGAGGGGAAAATGAGGGCTGAAAATGAAATTAATCCTAAAATCTTGGGTTCAAATGGTATTTATAGCAAAAATACCCCGAAAAATTAATAGCCCCACAAATACATCATGATTCCTTAAAAATCATCTGTTTTCAAAAACTCTCTCTCTAACTCCAAAACCCTCTACCGGTGCTCACATAGCACCCGAGATTCCGAGACACATCAAAAACCCAACTCTTAGGTTTTACACCGTAATGTGAATACAATCTCAACCTCTGGATCCAACGATCCCAACTGCCCAAATAAACGAGCCCAGAAGGCCCAACACCTCGATTAAATCCCAAATCGCCACGTAAAACCACTTTAGGGATTATTAACACTACGGGATTAACACCTATAATCCCTGGTCATCACAATATCCCCCACTAAAAGAATTTCGTCCTCGAAATTAGCACTGGTGTATCACGTAACACCCAGGCTGCACAACAACATGAAGCCATAACATCGATTCCTGACCATATCAGAATCGTATTAATAAACGCGAGGATACTTACCTCTCATCTAATCTCTGAAACAGAGCGACATACCATAACCAACATATCACCCAAGAGGTAAAACGTACCTCGATGCGGGTCATCCCAAAAGTCAGCCTCTCATGACTGCAAATCAACCAATACTTACGACTGTAGATCGGACAGTCATCCTTCGTTCTAATACAACAGTACGAACACATCCTGAATGACACCTCAACCGTAAGAACGTTGACCTCGTGTCAAACTCTGGAGTGGAATAGACTTCCAAATCCATCATAACGTCAAAGAGCGTCAGCACAACTCAACGCTAACAGTCCAAAAGCAGTTAGTCAACTGAAACTGCAAGGATTCGAATCGCTCTTGATTCTATCGTAGATATCATTCCATGACATCTTTACCAAGACTCACGATGTCTAACATACATCGTTACGAGGGAAACACTAGTACAACCACGGTGTACACATACCAAACCTGGTTTCCACTTTCAAACTTCCTCCATCGAAGGAGTAGTCGCCTCATTGCAACTTAATTTGGGCAACTCACGGCCACAAATTTAAAACGAAAGACATCTCGCAAGATGTCCACTTACGGATGTTCCAAGAATCACGTCCTGATCATAAATAACAACCGAGACTCCGCAGAGTTTACATTTCTTAAGGGGCATGCAATAAACCCATTGCATCCTCAACGTTTGTGTCGTCAGCGACACTCAACCAATCCGAAATCCTGCCATCCCTTGAAAATCCTCGGATTTAACAATCCAAACTTGGGAAGGCTGTCGCATAACTCGAAGGAAAACACCAACAAGGGAAGTACCTTAACCCTCACAAGAAAATCCCTCCTCAAGGGAGTCAACTAACTTCACGATTATTCCTCATAATCATCGTGCCATGGAGATTCCCAATCTCAAGGTGTTCCATATCTCTCATCAGAGATTTAACCATCCAAAAATAGCATAACTCTATGCTTAACAGAGAGGAAATCAATAACTGGCATCCGTATACTCACCGGTATACCTGCCTAAGCACTGATGTCGCATGCATACTCAATGCACTCGGCTCGGGTATCTACCACATATCCCTAAGCCCCAAACACAACCGTCAATTCTGAGTCATTCCTTACTCAGTGGAGGATGAAAATCGACGATTAACAATACACGGTGTGATTCCCAAGATCAACACCACTTGCACCAACTTACCGAATCTTTCAAGATTCCCAAATAGGTATAATACTACCTCCTTCCTCGCAAGGGAAATGCCATCGAACTCGAGATCCACAAGTCTCGAACCATCGTTCGGAAAAACTGGATATAATAACACCCATTGTATCCCAATACACGGGTTCCTTTAGATTGAGTCAATAACAACCTGATGACTCTCTTGTTGGTACTCCAACATCCTGAGCTGTCCCAGACAAGTCTCCAAGATTTAAACATAAACGTATACACGTTTCAGCGAGGCACGAACAACCTTAACCTCAATGACATGGTGACTACTAGAGTCCACCACAATCCACATCGTATCACCTTACGATTTGCCAAACTTGGTTCCAACGAGCAGTGTAACGGCTCTAGCAAGCCCATCATGGTGCTACACACACGCGGCAGACAACCTAGTCTCTGCCTCTTTAGGTTTACCTCAAACCTACCAATAAGACGGACGTTTCCACATGGTATAACATACTATGGGAAGAAAACTCAATAGAGTAGTGGGTCTTTATCCAACATTCCTCAATGCCGATACACCCTGGACAACCCAATGTCCCTATGTACTTAACATAACCTGATCCTACTCCCTTAGGACCCATCCTACACCCTCAAGGGTGGTGTGACCATGTCCACCACATGTCACATCGACAGAAAGCGAGTACTTTCCTCCATGATTACTCCTGTCGTCAAAACACATGGCCAAAAGCCATTCCAACGAGCATACCTCAAGGGTATCACCACTCGTAATATGATCGCCTCAATCGTAAGCTGCGGTACAATCCCATGTACAGCGCATCCAACCATTCCTCGAGCAACCCGCTCGGTATAAGGGTCACGTCCATCGGTGTCGCACACACCACCTTGTGCCCAGTACTGGCACCCAAGGCATACCACTGAATACGTATACTCAACGCATCGATCATCGTAACGATGATGCATGTCTAATAAGACATCTCCTACACCATCGTCATCGTCATCCCGTGACGACACATGCCAACTCATGGCATCTAAAACATTGCCCACTAGTGACGATACATGTACCTCAGCGTATGTCATCCACTATCATGCTAGTAAAATAGGCATAATAAAACATGTATATCAATGCATGCCAGCTACAATAAAGCTAATAAAATAGCAATATCTCATACCTCATCGCTAGTGATATAGCGTCATACCTGTCTCCGTCGCTCAATAATAGTGCGTAATCAGCACCCATCGCTCGAAGGCGGCAAAATCCTGTGCTGAGTACATAGCGGCAAAATCCCTCGCTATAGAATCGACGGCATGACACCTCGTCATATAATAAGTGGCATGAAACCTCGCTATATACCTGAGTATGAATCATCGTCCACATAGTAGCGGAAAGAGGCATCGCTATCAATACACCTGGCGGAATGAACCATCGCCAATAGATATAGCGGAATGAACCATCGCTATAAATACACCTGGCGGAATGAACCATCGCCAATAAATATAGCGGAATGAACCGTCGCTATCAATACACCTGGCGGAATGAACCATCGCCAATAGATATAGCGGAATGAACCATCGCTATCAATACACCTGGCGGAATGAACCATCGCCAATAGATATAGCGGAATGAACCATCGCTATCAATACACCTGGCGGAATGAACCATCGCCAATAGATATAGCGGAATGAACCGTCGCTATAAATACGCCTGGCGGAATGAACCATCGCCAATAAATATAGCGGAATGAACCGTCGCTATAAATACGCCTGGCGGAATGAATATAAATCGACACAGCGGGACACATCACCGCTATCATCCGTGTCATCACATAGGAATGAATCATCATCCTAACAAGCGGCATCTCATCCTCGCTTCTTCATACAAGCGGTATCTCATCCTCGCTTCGTATGGCATACCCCGCCTCCATGTGCAAGCGAGCATCCCCGCCCGCTCCACATTTTTAGCGGTACAAGCATAAGCTTCTTCATACAAGCGGTATATCATCCTCGCTTCGTATGGAATACCCCGCCTCCATGTGCAAGCGAGCATCCCCGCCCGCTCCACATTTTTAGCGGTCAAGCATAAGTATAAAAATTCTCACTGTCATAAGCAGGACTCCTGGAATGTATAATCATCATTCCTTTTTTATACTCCATATTTCCTGTAACCTGCAACCATCAGGGTTAACAACAATAGCCATATACGCTATGCATCCACATTCAATTCATAATAAAAACACATTATGAGAATGTATGGTTTCACAAATAAATGTCATGATATCCTTCTTTAAATCCTTATTTCATCCTGAGCCCTTATCATTAGTACATTTTAATGCTTCTTGCTACTCCAGGAAAGCGGAATTCTTCCTCGCTTCCACTGGACTTTAGCGTTGCTACTCCATGTAAGCGGAACTCTTCATCGCTTCCAATGGACTTTAGCGTTGCTACTCCATATAAGCGGGACTCTTCATCGCTTCATATGGACTTTAGCATAAGCCATTAAAATCCTTACTAAGATAACTTTGACTCAAGACATGCATATGCAAAAACAATGCACAATAACATATATCATAACCTCAATGCACCACTTTGCATTCATCATGTGTCAACAAGACAACGTAAAATACATGTTACCTCGGAAATATCCCTTTATCTGATTTTCTTAAAACCAGCTTCCTTGGCACATAACACACGGAGTGCCAGACATCCCCATAAATGTCATCCTATCGTGTTCCACACGATTCCTGCAACCACAATGGTTAGCAATACCACTTTTCATATCATAATAGCACATAAACAATTTGCTATGTCATACAACATTAATGCCATCATGCATAAATATGTGCTATCAATAACTTCCTAGGCCCTTAACAGCCCCAATGAGCAACCACTGCTCTGATACCACTAATGTAAGGACCCCAAGCCCTTAAAACCTTGATTAGTGTATTAACCACTATGTGTGGTACATGCTTTCTATAAAATGTCAATCGGGAAGCTCTGATGATACTTAATCATTGCCTGTCAATAAAAGACTCATATGTTTGCCCTTTACCAACCCCTTGGTGCCACTTTTCACATTGTAAACTTTTACAAAAATTTGGGCAGAGTCTCCCCATAAATAGAGCTATCCCAAAACAGAGTACAACACATAACAAAATTCCCGGCCAGGGAACACATAATACTCAACAGAAAGCAGTAATACAAGTAGATTCCCAGCCAGGGAAGACACCACACATACGTCAACAAAAGTGGGTTCCAACACCCACATAATACACCAATGACTCTCATATCATTCTAGCAATTCAACCTAATTGCATGCAACCTTAAATGAAAGAGAGAAAGGCTCATGCCTTTATATACAATCCATATACAAGTATAATCGTGCTCACATGCGAGCATCATGAATATGAATATGTATAAATCCTCAGGTGTATATATAGGTACTCTATACGATACCGTGCTCCATCAAGCCCTGGTACCACGATCCTGGGAGTACCTCAAATCAACAGCTCGAGCTCAGCTCCATAGCCATCGATGTACCTGTCCACCTGTCCCAACAGAGACAGCCCCCAACGGGGTGAGCATACCAATACACAAAATCCCATAATCATAATAATGAAATTCATAATTTACAACAAAGGTAAATGCTAATGAATTTAAATGATACTCCCTGGATGGCAACATCCTCATCCGGGATTCCGTGTACTGTCCCTGTTCTCACAACATCAAACTCATCAAATCTCATAAATCAGTAAATCAACACATTGATTTACACATCGCATGCCTGATCCTCGAATATCAACATATAGTGATTACAAATTCATTAAACATGCAATTACAGATATCACAATATCTAATACTGATTTCACAACCTTGCTATCAATCACAGATAGCTCAAATGCCTTAGCATTTATTTTACCATTCCTTCATTATACTTAGACATCTCAAGTGTCTTATAATGAATACATGAGTCTACAAACCTAGACATCTCAAATGTCTCATAATGAATACATGATTCTACGAACCTAGACATCTCAAATGTCTTACGAAGAATGCATGATTCTACAAACCTAGACATCTCAAATGTCTCATAATATAGTCATATAAATCCTGTACCCCATATATCATGCAAGAGTCATCCTACTCTAGTGTCACGCACGCTACAAGCGGCGATATCAAGATTTGGGTCATTCCTTGGCTATATCAACATATATGTATAACCATACGCAAAACATTCAATGCAATCAAAAACACCTTATGCATTTCACATATATATAGTAATGCTCGTACGTCGCACGTACCTTAAATTACCGAAGTCCGAGCCAAACCTTGCTCGAGTTCCATGCCCCGAGGAATGATGTGCTAACACGATAAAATAATTCACAATTATTTACGAACATGTAACCTATGCTCAAGCACACCCATATCCCTCAAAATATTGTCAACACACGACAATTAACCTCTTAAAAGACCCGGGGCAGGGGTACATGCAGGGAAGGAATAAATGAGACAATCGAAATTTGTTCAAGAATGCCCTACAAAAATCGAACCTTAATCTCACAATTTCGAACCCAATAAAATACCATAATACATCTAAAATGTCAATTAAGCTATCCAAGCAAGAATCAACATCCCTTGACAAAAACTCCCCATTTTTCGAATTCAACCCCCTTAAAATCGATCCCAAACAAGCCTTTAAATCCCAACTCTTAAAATCCTTCAAATTCGAACCAAAGCTTCTCAATCAAGCATCATAATACTCTTAAAACATGCAATAATCCATCAATTGCAAGAAACAACACCCATGCCAAAAACCCCCAAAATTTCGAAATCCAAGCCCTAAAATTCGAACAGAAATTCGAACCAAAAATCACAATAAAGGCATGGAAATACACGAAAAAGACGAACAAGGGGTAAGGGAGATTACCCAACGAAAATCGGAAGCAAAATCGTTCAAAATCGATGAACCCTAACTTTTGGGGATCGACGCCTTTCTGCCAAATTCGACTCCAGGACGCGACGAAACCACGAATTGATGGAGGGGAAAGAAGCGCCTCGTCGAGACGAAGGCGGTGATAGGTCGCACGCGGCGAGCGGCGGCCGGACGGCGGCGGGCGCACCGCTTTTGCGCGCGGAGGCAGGGGAGATCGGGAAAGGGGTCGCGCGCGGGAGAGAGGGGAAAATGAGGGCTGAAAATGAAATTAATCCTAAAATCTTGGGTTCAAATGGTATTTATAGCAAAAATACCCCGAAAAATTAATAGCCCCACAAATACATCATGATTCCTTAAAAATCATCTGTTTTCAAAAACTCTCTCTCTAACTCCAAAACCCTCTACCGGTGCTCACATAGCACCCGAGATTCCGAGACACATCAAAAACCCAACTCTTAGGTTTTACACCGTAATGTGAATACAATCTCAACCTCTGGATCCAACGATCCCAACTGCCCAAATAAACGAGCCCAGAAGGCCCAACACCTCGATTAAATCCCAAATCGCCACGTAAAACCACTTTAGGGATTATTAACACTACGGGATTAACACCTATAATCCCTGGTCATCACAATATGATTTCATATCAATACACAAAATGATACACTCACCATCAACAGAATAGCGGAATGAGGCGTCGCTATATATATAATCGGCGGCAAGAACCATCGCCATGGAATCAGCGGAATGCACCATCAATAAACACATGTCTGGCGGCATGAGCCATCGCCATTGACATAGCGGAAAGAGGCATCGCTATACATGTACCCGGCGGCATAAACCATCGCCAATCAATATAGCGGAGTGAGACATCGCTATCAATACACGTGGCGGCATGGACCATCGCCAACCAATATAGCGGAATGAGACATCGCTATCAATACACGTGGCGGCATGAACCATCGCCAACCAATATAGCGGAATGAGACATCGCTATCAATACACGTGGCGGCATGAACCATCGCCAACCAATATAGCGGAATGAGACATCGCTATCAATACACATGGCGGCATGAACCATCGCCAACCAATATAGCGGAATGAAACATCGCTATCAATATCGATAATGTGGTTGTTCCGGTCTTGTTATAGCAGCGGAATTTTAGGACCCCTCGCTTCGACATATAGCGTCATCATATGATATTCCTCGCTTCGACAATGACAGCGGCATGTTACTTCGCTTAGACATGACAGCGGTAAATATCATATTACCATCGCTTCATATGACAGCGGCAAGTACCTCCCTCGCTCGAATATAACAACTACCGGAACTTCCACTAGCTCCCTGTACCTGCATCCAGGTTAATACAACAGTTCACAATATAATGATCGATATCACGTTCCAGTTATAACCACAATATTTCACATTAATCAAAAGAATTGTGACTGTTCCGGTCCCAATACAACAGCGGAATTTTAGGACCCCTCGCTTCGACAATGACAGCGGCATGTTACCTCGCTTAGACATGACAGCGGCAAGTACCTCCCTCGCTCGGAGATAAAGGCTACCGGAACATTCATCAATTCTACCACAATAATCAAACACAACAATTGGTTCCATTATCACAATATATCACTATCATTTCACATATACCATCACATGTAAGGTTCACTATCCACAATATACATAATCAAATGTGTAACGCGTTTTACCGTCCGAAGCCCGTACGTTTCACCTTTCCTGATTTTCCTACAAAATCAGTTCCCTTAACACATAATACATGAAGTGCCAGACATCACCATTAATGTCATCCCATCACATTCTATACGATTCTGCAACCACAATGATTAGTAATACCACTTTCCATATCGTAAAAGCACATAAGCAATTAGTTGTGTCACACAACATTAATACCATCATGGAAAAATATGTGCCACCAATTCCTATCAACAAGTTCCTAGGCCCTTAACAGTCCCAATGAGCAACCACTGCTCTGATACCACTAATGTAAGGCCCCAACACTTAAACTCGTCATTAGTTCATTTATGACGTCGTATGTGTATAAATTTTTCATTTTCTTTTCATTCTTTAAAAAGAATCATTACGTGTTTCCCATGACATAACCAATGTTCAACATTATATGTTCATCTCGACCAACAAACAGACTCAGGGGTCTCACCCAATACCATCCCATTACACCACTTTTACATTGTGGGTTTTTATAAAAATTTGGGCAGAGTCTCCCCACAAACTGAGCTATCAGGAAATAAAAAACTCATCACATAATATAATTCCCGACCAGGGACAACGCAATATTAAACAGAAAATAGAAACACAAGTAAATTCCCGGCCAGGGAAGACACCACACTAATAAGACAATAAAAGTGGGTTTCAACACCCTTATACAGTCCATATACAGATACAAGTGCTCACAGAAGAGCAATGAATAACGTTTACACATCCGGATGCATAATTAGTATAAATACCAACCGCTCAACCTCGTATATCGGCTCAATCTCATACTATGCTTCTGGAAGCATCATCCAAGAAGGTTCGAGCCTAGTACTCCAAAGCAGCATCGTACCTGTTGTACCTGTTTCAACGGAAACAGCCCCCACACAGGGTGAGCACACTCCAACTCAATATTTGATCACAAATCAACATATGAAATCATAATGCAACAATTTAGATTATTCAAAACTCATAAAATACACTCCCTGTACAATTCCGAATCTGTATAGCTTCCACACAATGTTCCTGTTTCAAACTCACGGACTTTCATAATGTCAAGTTCAGTATTATCATTGAAAATATGATATCCAACAACACTATGAATTCAATACAACAACAATGCATCATTTATGCTCAACATAAATAATTCAACATCAATGTAAACCTGGTTATCCCACTATCTCATTCTCGACACTTTCTCATAATGCTCATGCCCAAGGCATCAATACTCAACTAGTATAATTGGATCACGTACCACTACGTGTCCCCCATAACTCGTATATGAGACTCAATTGTTAAAGTCAAACACTTGCCTGAAACATCATATTCAAAATTGCATGTATATATGAATGTATAGATACTAGATATACATGCCCGTACGTCACCACGTACCTTATAGTAGACAACATGAACAAGCTATCATCAACGTCCGAAGTCTCCTGTAGAGTCTATATCGAACATCAATTCAATATTAGCTCATAATCCGAGCAATGAACATCCATCAAATAGTTCTTACTTTCATTTCCATATCACAAATCAATAACTCAATATTATGAATCAAATCATAATCAATACTTTGGATGCACACATCCTCACATTTATCATGATATTACATTGGTAATGAAAAACCCCATCATCTCCCACCATCCGCTACATCACACACATGATGCGGGATACACACACCCATACGTGCAAGATCACGCCCAACTCACATAGCAGTTCACTAGACACGCAAGTTCAACAGAGGGAAAGAAAGTGCAAGGTGTATGTATAATAATATACAACTAGTGTCTAACTAAAACAATCCAATTAAGCCGATTAACATGTTCCACAATTATTCAACCCACACCGAGGTGATTCAAACTAAGACACGAAAGAAGGGATCCATGAAGATACAAGATTCTACCTTTTTAAATCAATTCTCTTAATCCCTACATAAAGTCATTTATTGATTAAATTCAACTTTAACAATTTAAAGATGCATTGGTTCCATAATTCTTGATTTAGAACTCACTACTAAGGGTAGTAATTCAATAAAGTGACATAAGTCAACAATACATATCATGATACACATTCAAGTATTTACATCACCATAAACTCTATTTCATGTTAACACATACTAGCATGAATCTAGTCTTCACCTTTTAACAACAATGACACTAAATCACGACATTTAATCACCAATTCATTTTCAACAATTATCCGTTCAATAATGTGAGTTATGATTAATTCCCTAAAATTAATAACATTTTCATGCTATCAAATTCCCAATTGTTCATACTCAATTTATCGCCACATTATCGCCTTAACCCACCACACCAAACCAAGTTTGTCTTCTACAATAACAAAACATCATCCAACCACAAGGCACAAAATATATAGAAGTCTTGTACCTATACCAATACATGTTGGAATACATACATACACACCATATTCACCCACAACACATGCTGGACACACACACACATGCAGAAACACACACACGCACACACACTGCTGCACACACACGAACACACGCTAACAACCCTTCCAAAATGCTAGCAAAAATTGAACCAATCTTCATCAAAAATTCGAGGGATTTCAGGTAAATAACGACTGAGGGACGGCGAGAATTACCCACAAAAGTATTGGAATAAAATCGCTCCAAAATCGGACGAAATCGCGATTTTTACCGCTGCGCTTCCTTGCAAGATCCGGACGCAATCCTCGACGAAACTTCGCGTTCTTGGTATGGAAAGAAGCGCCTGGGAGAGACAAAGACGATGGCGGTTTGGACGCGCCGGAAGGAGCTCGGACGACGGCGGGCGCGGCGGTTTAGTGGCGAGGGGTCGAGCAGCAGCGAAGGAAAGGGGTTCGGGATATCAGTGCGTGATTTTTCACGTTTTTACTGTGTGTCCGAAAAAAATGCCCAACATAACATTTTTTTTTTTTTGTACATCGAAGTGTCACCGGTGCACTGATATATTATTTTTAGACAACGATTGGGATTTATACACACCCCAAAAACCCAAAACTTAAATTCTTCATTTTAATTAATTTATCTCTAAAATATTATCGGAGTATATTTTACAATCTCAAAATATTTTAGGATCTGATTAATTTGCCAGTTGACCTTCACTTGGTCAATTCCACTTCTAATTAATTCTAAAATTAATTATCAATAAAATCCAAATCATATTTAGTCCAACAAATGATTAATAATAATCTGGACATCACAGCTCCTCCGCTCGCCGCATCCACTAAGTTCCTGTCACCAGAAAGCAAACCTTCATTGAAGTATTGAATTAACAAGTGTTCACTTATCTGATGTTGTGGGCAGCTTGCACACAACTTCTTAAATCGTTCCCAGTATTCGTGCAGCGACTCCTCTTGGTATTGCTTCACACCGTAGATTTCTTTCCTTAAGTTAGTTGCCCTTGAAGCTGGAAAGTACTTCTCAAGGAAGACTCTTTGTAAATCAGTCCACGTGATGATTGATCCGGAGGGTAAGTAGAATAACCAATCCTTTGCAGCATCCTTTAGCGAGAATGGAAAGGCTCGTAGTTTTGATTTGCTCCTCCGTTATGCCAGCTGGCTTCATAGTAGTGCATACCACGTGGAACTCCATCAAGTGTTTGTGCGGGTTCTCACATGCAAGACCATGAAAAGATGGCAATAAATGAATCAAACCAGATTTGAGTTCGAAATTTACGTTATTTGCGAGAGCAGGGAAAGTGATGCAGAGAGGTTGTTGATCCAAGTTAGGATTCGCCAACTGCCTCAAGCTGTGATTCGCAGCCATCATGATCCTCTATTCTTCTTCTTCTTCAAGTAGCCTTGCTTCTCTTCTTCTCCGATGTAGTGTCCTCTAAATTTCAGGATCGTAGTAAAAATTCTCTTCGTGATCAAAGGGTTCACCTGTACTCATCAACAAACCACAGTAGTAGTGCGGGATAACAAATAAAAAAAAAATCGACACAAAATAATACCAATGCCTTCCCCGGCAACGGCGCCAAAATTTGGTAGCGTTTATCACGTACGCCCAAATTAACCATCTCAAGTTAATAGCAATAAATATGTAGTAGCGTGAGTAGGGATCGATCTCACAGGGAAGGATGGATTATTCGTGCCAATTATTAGAACAAATAGTAAAAAGGGGATTTTTGAATTTGATTAACTACTACTAAGCAAAGTATGGATTAAACTAATTAGCAAAATTAACTAAAGTGATTATAAGAGAAAAGTGATTCTTGGTTTTCAGTCAACTTTACCTTGGATTTATGCATTCAATCATCGATTATCACAAAAGATGCAATTTTTACTTGAATATTCATCATTAGAGATTCAACTCTTATCTTACATTATGCCTAGTTAAAATAGCCCAAGCGTTCTAAATTAACCAGTATTGGTATATCGATCAAAACAACAACAGTTAAGATTAAAATTAAAATAGCTTTCAATTCTAGTAAGAATGATGAACCTAGACAACATAATCCAAGCGTCTACGTTTAATCTAGTTACGTGTTTTCCCTAAGAATTTAAGAACACCAACAGCAGGCAATTACCAATCTTAGTTGCTTCAAAGGCCAAGCATTAGATTGCATGTAAAAATTACTAGATGGCCAATTATATAATCAAAGCACAACAATCATGGCATTAAAATCAGAAAAGCACATGATACTCAATCAGAATCAATATAAGAACATCAATCTCATGAAAAAACATTAAATCCAAGGTATTGTCTTCCTTCAACCAAGAATAGAAGGTGTTTAGCCTTGCATAATCAAATCAAAAACAATAAAATCTACTCTAGAAAACATCAAACTAATAATAAAAGAAATAGTTACTAAAGCGAAGCACGATTCCGGAGTGTCGCTTCCGTCTTCGTTCTTCGCGTTGTTCTTCAAAAGTTGAAAGAAAAATAAAATCTAATGTCTAAACTATGTTTTTTCTTTTCAAAATATGACTATTCATCTGATTTAAGGTCCCCAATTTCGTCCAAAGATGGTGGGAATCTGATATTGTAGGTAAAATCTATTCAAGATGGTAAAAAAATCAAGTTTCCAATATTTCCAAAACTCGCCTGGCGATCATTCGCCTCAGACCAGCGATCGATCGCTGGCCTTATTTTTTTCGGGAAATCTCTTCTAGCGATCGATCGCCTTTGTAGCGATCGATCGCTTGGCTCCAGTAGGGTTTGGCGATCGATCGCCTCATGCTCGTGATCGATCGCTGCTTCGTAATTTTTGTTGTTCAACTTTATGTCCATAGGCGATCGATCTCCTCTTCCATGCGGTCGATCGCCTCCTCCAAAATTACATTTTTATCCTTTTCTTGATCTCCTTTGAGTCCTTATCATCTCCATATCTTTCCTTGATCTTTATACATCGTTTTTAGCTCGAATTCTTCGATTCCACACAAATATATGATTAGGTAGCATACGCATCAATTTATCTATCAAAACATACCAAATTGTACACAATTAAGCTCAATACATGTGTCTAGTTCTAGTCACATCACTCGACCTGGATGGTACTCCATATCACAATCATAATCCTTAAACAAATCCATCCATCTCCTCTGTCTCATACTCGACTTGGTTTGAGGAAACAAAAACTTCAAGCTCTTGTGGTAAGTATATATGGTAAATGACGTAAATATGCCGCCAAAGTTTCAATGCAATTTCAATGGCTGCTAATTCTAAATCATGTATTGTATACCTTGACTCCCGTGGCTTCAGTTGTCTCGAAGAATAAGCCACAACATGTTTATTCTGCATCAATAAACAACCTAACCCCTATAATGATGCATCGCCATATAAAACAAACCTTTTATTTTATGTAGGAATCACCAACACGGGAGCAGTCATCAATCGATGTTTGACATCCTGAAAACTCTGCTCACAAGCCTCAAACCAATAGAATGATACTCCTTTCTATGTCAATTGTGTCAATAGCTTAGCAATCTTTGAAAATCCTTCGATAAAACATCGATAATATCCTTCTAAACCAGAAAGTTTCGAATCTCTAGCACAGAAATAGGTGCAGACCATTCTAATACTGCTTCTACTTTTCTTGGATCAACTGATATTCCATTCTTAGAAATTACGTGGCCAAGGAATGCTACACTGTCTAACCAAATCTCACAATTATTGAGCTTCTCATACAATTAGTTATCTCGGAGAACCTGAAGCATGGTAAGTAAATGTCTTACGTGCTCCTCCTCACTCCTGGAATAGATTAAAATATCGTAAATGAATACGATAACAAACTTATCAAGGTATGGTTGAAATACCTGATTCGTCAAACTCATGAAGGCAACTGGGGCATTTGTCACTCCAAACGGCATAACTAATAACTCATAATGTCCATAGCGAGTTTGAAATGTTGTCTTCTGAACATCCTCCTCCTAACCCTTTATCTGATGATATCCTACCTCAAATATATCTTAGAATAAATCATTGTTCCATGTAACTGATCAAACCGATCATCAATACATGGTAAGGGATATTATTCTTTATCGTCACCTTATTCAGTTGTCGATAGACGATGCACAATCGCATTGAGCCATCCTTCTTTTTCACAAACAACATCGGAGAACCCTTGTAACTGGAATTTCAATTCCCTTAATTCCACTGGTGCCATTCTGTAAGGTGCACGAGAAATAGTAGAGGTACCAGGCAACAATTCAATCATAAACTCAACTTCTCGAACCGGTGGAAAGCTTAGAATATCATCCGGAAATATGTCAACAATTTCAGCAACGACTGGTATTTCATATATTCTCACATCCTCTTTCTTCTAAGTAATATTGACAGCATATATAAGATACCCAGTATGTATGTCCACGTTCCAACAACCGCGACATTCTGATAGGAGACACTTACAAAATCTTTGGACGAGAACCCTTCCCATAAAATGTCTACTGATTTCCCTGTTCAGATTGAAAACGAACTGTCTGCTGACAACAATCAACAACGACCTGATATCTGCTCAAGGCATCAACTCCCAAAATGCGATCAAAATCTCGCATTTCTAACAAAATTAGATATGTTTTCAACACATTGTCCTCAAAATAAATGATACAATCAAAGACAATTCGTGTGGCAATAACATTCCTTCATGTGGGTGTCCTGACTGGAAGAGGTGTGGCTAGTGGAGACGAGTGCATGCGATACTTCTTAACGAACTCAACTAACACAAAAGAATGGGAAGCTCTCATGTATATAGAACACTTACTCGCTATAACTGCTTCTGGAGCTGCCTCTGCCTGTTCCCTACTCAACTCACAGACCTGCCCTGGGTTGTCCTAAAGTATGTCCTCTTATAGATCGAGGCTTGAACTGTTGCCTCTGTTGCACTATCCCTTCAGAAAACCTCCCTCTGCTACCCATGAAATCTGTCTGTCCTCCACGGCTAGGGAAATTTTGAGCAATGTGGCCCATTTTGCCACATTCGTAGCAAGCTGTGCATTCCTTCATTAGATAAGGTCCTCCACAATAGTAGCATTTGATTTCCCTAGTCCTATTTGTCTATGATTGCCCCCTGTTGATGGGTTATTACCCTTGCAATCTTCTATACGATGAAAATCAGATCACCGTCCACTGAACCAAGAGGACGATGATGTTCCTCATGATTTAAACTGATTTCCTCGAGGTTTCAAACTTTCTGAAGTAGGTTTCTGTGGTTGCACTACATCCTTGTATGCACTCCAATTTCAGCCAATTCATCTCTTGTAAGAGCATCATCAAAGGAACTAGGGTTATTAGAAATAACCCTATGAGGCATCAACCCTTTAAGAAATGCATCATCTTTGCATGAGCATTGGTGGAGATATGTGGCATGTACCTCAACAACGAAGAATACTGCAGATCATAATCAGACACTACCATATTACATTGTTTCAGATTAGCAAATTCATCTTCTTTTACTTGTCTAGCAGTAGCCGTGAAATCAAAAACCGAGTCCTGAATAATTCACAGTCTACAATTTGTCCTTGAGCTCTTAGATCCATCAATGGCATTTTCCACCACATAGACGATTTCTTTGCTAGTTGAAATTCTGCTAGCCTCAATCAGACAGACTTGGCACAAGGGGCTGACACAAAAAATTGTTCGATCCATTCTAGCCATTCCTGAGCTTGTTCCCCAAACTCAGTCCTCTCAAACATCGGTGGATGGAATCCCAGAAATTGAGTCAAACTCAATTCTCCTGGTAGTAACTGGTGTTCAGCTAGTCTGTGACCCACAGCCAGTGGTGGTAGAGGATTGCCCTGCCTAATGCTTGCATTAATACTCATAACATCCCCCTCATCATCATTCGGATTCACAAAATCTCTTGATCCATGCTCTAGTATAGTGGTTAACAATAATACTCCCCAATCAATTTGTATAACACAATTCACGCTAGTTATCAAAACATGAACAATTAATGTCATCAAGCATGTTAGTATAACATAAATATACTGAAATATGCATACAATACATGAACATGTCCATAAGCGACCACTTGTCTAGTCCGGTCACTAAGACTACCCTTTGTTCAACCCCTGGTTATCTAACCACTGCTCTGATACCACTAATGTAAGGCCTCACTACCTTAAGCATCTTAACTAATTAATAGAGTCTAATTAAATCATCAGAAAAAGAAGGTCTATGTTGATTTCATTGGGCAATAGAGGAGTTACCAAAACTTTATACAAAATAATAGGTACATCCCCAAAAATGAATGTAATGGCTAATAGTTTCTTTTACTAGTTCATAATGTCCTATCCAAAAGGTTCTTGTTGTTCTTCTACAATGACAGCTCCACTCCCCACTTAGCTCACCACATCAACCATTGCCTTAGTTTTTTTCTTGCCAAAAGACCCTATAGGAACAATCTCACAACACGTGAGCATAAACACCACATTCATAACCAACAATGAATATAAAATGAAATGCATAATACAATAGTACAAAAAGACTTCTTGTATTCAATGCATCTAGCATGGTCTCCTCGATTGTTCCTGTTTCACAACTCATTTTATATTCATTGGAATATAATACAATATGCTCAATTCTATAATTCCTTCAAGTGTCATGGCATAATTCAATATAACCATTACGATTATATACATTTACAGTCTTGTTATAACAACGGTATCATAATACGCATCGCTTCGACATAACATCGGCATTTATTATACCCCTCGCTTCAACATATCAACGGCATTCATAATACACCTTACTTTGATATGATGACGGCATGCTCATTGCTTCGACATATCAGCGGCAAGTATTATATTTCCCTAGCTTCGATATGACAACGACAAGTATTTTATTTCTCGCTTCAATATGACAGCAACAAGTATTATATTCCTCGCTCAAATATAACAAGGACACATAATATTTCAAATATATTTGTTCACGTGCCAACATACCAACACATAGTCAACAATTGCATATTTTACCATAATGTTCGTACGTCTCTCTACGTACCTTACTATCCAGAACCAAAATAGAGATAAGCTCCCCTTGGCCCTGGTGCTTGGAAAGGCCCTGGTGCTCATGAAGGATCTATGTAAGACCCCAATTACTAAAGAACAGTAATCACTCATCTTAGACAAGGAAAAATTGAAAATTTAAACATAATTCCCAACAAACCAAAGTTTCCATGTCAAAATAAATCATCATGGTACATTAAAGGATGTTCATGTCCTTAGCACTAATATCAAGAGGAAGTATTATACAACTGAGTCACTAAATCATAAAGATTTACAAAACATGACTAACATAACTACTATGTTATTAGTCATGAACATAGTCCCAAAAGGTCTCTTGATACACTCTAGTGCGTGACACCCTATCGCTCCCAAGCCCTTCAAAAGTTTTACCATGTCACATGTTCCTACAGGACAAATTCCACACATGGTGAGCACAACCATCATATTCGTAATCGTAATGAATAACAACACATAACGAAACTGCAAGTTATAAAACAATCCCTGTGTATAACGGATCTACAGAAGATCCTTCGGATTGTCCATGTTCTCAACATTTCATATTCTCGCAGAATATATACTCATATCATCAATATACTCATCGTTATAATAATAGCGGTCAATTAGTCGGTCCAATAATACACATTGCTATAATAATAGCGGTCCATTAATACTCATCACCATAATAATAGCGGTCCAATAATACTCATCGTTATAATAATAATAGTCAAATAATACTCATCGTTATAATAATAGCGGTCCAATAATACTCATCGCCATAATAATGGCGGTCCAATATTACTCATCGCTATGATAATAGCGGTCCAATAATACTCACATAACATTTATCTCATAACCACCATAGTTTAGCTTACACATTTAAGCATAACTCAACACTATCACATTACTCGTACGTCACTACGTACCTTTTTGTCCAAGATTATTGTCGAACTATCCTCCTCTCTGTCCAGAGGTCTTTGCAGGCTCTACATTAATTCATCAATACAATAGAACTTCATTAACAAATCCATTAAATCATCGGACTTAAATTCAATAGCATTACTTTAAACTTCACCCCACAATATCAAATTCAAACAATAATAATCTATGGAGTAATAGAATCATTCACAAACACAATATCTCAAAATTTAGAACTCCCATTTATTTTTCAAAATATTGCACCCGGCAATCGATGGCCTTCAAACAGATTACTTCCACGATCGATCGCGACAATCCACCGATCGATCGCCAGCTAAATTTTTTCACACAGAATACTTTCGCGGTCGATCGCGACAACCCAACGATCGATCGCTGGCCTACAATTTTTGTTGCCCAAACTTACTTCTGCTCCTGGTCGATCGGCGAAGTGCTCGCGATCGATCGTGAGCCCTGTAACACAAAAATCCTCCATTTTTTATTTTACCAAACCTTCATAAACCAACATACCACCACTCCCAATCAACCTCAACTCCACAAGCTCAATGTGGATTGTCAACAACCCAAAATAACTCAAACCATCTCAAAATCCACATGATCAACAAACTCAAATTAATCTAACTTTTCAAAGTTTTTCTTCAAATGAAATCTAAAGAAATCAACACAAAAATCTTACCAACGCAAACAAATACCATCTAAGCACAAAAACCAACTTACCACCAAGATTTTCCTCAAAGAAAACAAGTTGCAAATGAGATGAGGTAGGGGAAGGAGATGGCGTTTTTGAGGTGGTAAAAGAGGAGAAGGGAAGTTATTTGTGTGGTGTTTGGACACCAATGTTAACCAAGCAGTCCAAGTAATAATTGCAATTAAACCCCTCCCACAAACTCTATATGCACAAAAGTCCTCAACCCAAAATTAAATACAAAAGCATACTCAAAAACAATTGCACTTGAACCCTTAAACCAAACTTGATTTTAAACTGAAAAGCTAGTCTCAAATCCCACATATCGCAGTTAATTCGATTAATAATAATAATAATAAGAGAATCAAGCACCACAATACTACCCAACAAATAAAGATTTCGCCCTCGAAATCAAATTTACGTACCAGAAAGCAATAAATAAATACTCATATCGTCAAATAAATCGGGGTAGTACTGAATCATGTGCTGCTCCATCTCCCACGTTGCTGCATCGACACCCCGTATGTCCCACTGAACCTTTACCATAGGAATAGTTTTACTACGAAGCTTACGATCAGCTCAATCCACAATCCAAACTGGACGTTCCACATACGAAATATCTTACTCCAACTCTACTTCGGATGGGTGTAACACATGCAACGGATCTGGTTCATACTTACAAAGCATTGATACATGAAATACGTCATGTATTCCTGACAATGAAGGCGACAGTACCAATGTGTAAGCCAAACTACAAACACGCTGCAAAACCTCATATGGACCCACAAATCTTGGTGACAACTTCCATCGCATACCGAAACGTACAACACCCCTGAATGGAGATATTATCAGAAATACTCTATCACCCACTTGAAATTCTAACGGTCGTCGTCGTCTATCAGCATGTTTATCCTGAGCTGCTTTCATCTTTTGTCAAATGAATTTCACATTTTCTTCCATATCTCGGATCATATCAGGTCCACCCACATAGATTATGTCTACATCATCCCAATACAAAGGAGATCTGCATCGACGCCCATACAAGTCTTCAAATGGAGCCAACTGAATGCTCGTCTGACAGCTGTTGTTATCAGAAAACTCAATCAACGGTAAGGAATCTTGTCACGTAGCATCAAACTCCAACACACAAGTACGTAACAAATCCTCTAATGTATGTATAGTACGCTCAGTCTTTCCATATGTCTGCGCGGGTGATATGTCGTACTCAACATTATTTCAGTACCCAAAGTCGTCTGTAACCCTTCCCAAAAATGTGATATAAATCTAGGATCTCAATCCGATATAATAGACACTGGAATACCGTGAAGTCTCACCACCTCACGAACATATAACTGGGCAATTTTCACATATGAGAAGTTCATGATGTAAGGTATAAAATGAGCTATATTCGTCAATCTATCAACAATTACCCAAATGGCATCATGCCCTGAAGGAGTTCTCTGAATGGGTCACAAAATTCATCGATATGTGCTCCTATTTCGAAGTCGGTACTTCCAAGCTCAGTAATTCAGCCCCAGGTCTCTGCCTTTCTGTTTTCATTTGCTGACAAATCAAGCATTTTTGCACAAAATCAGTCACATCTTGCTTCATTCGTTTCCATCAAAACTTTGAACGAAGATCATTATACATTTTCTTGCCTCCTGGATGCATGCTAAACTTACTACAATGAGCTCTTTGTAAAAGTTCTTGGCGTCCAGGTACATTAGGAATTACCCATCGACCAGGAAGCCGCAAAACACCATCTTTGGTTATTCTGAATTCAGATACCTGACCTTGAGAGATCACATGCACCCATCTCTGAACCTCATCATCTTTTCTTTGTGCCTCCCTGATATTTTCAAATATGATTGGTTCAGCCAACAGTGTCGATACTCGAACGGGTGACCTAGATATGTCAAAGTCATGGCCCAAATGACAATAAGAACTCAATAATGTCGATAAGTGGCTCATATCATCAGCATTGTGCCACACTTTACGACTCAGAGCATCCACTGTCAAATTTTTTCATCCCGGATGATATTCAATCTCACAGTCATAATCTTTTGATAGGTCCATCCACCTCCTCTGTCTCATATTCAATTTGGCTTAAGTAAACAAGAACTTCAAACTCTTGTGGTCCGTGAATATCGTAAAAGTGTCCCCATAAAGATAATGTCTCCATATTTTCAAGGCGAAAACAATAGCTGCTAGCTCTAAATCGTGCACAGGATACCTTGTCTCATGGGGTTTTAACTGCCTCGAAGCATAGGCCATGATGTGCTTATCTTGCATCAAAACACACCCTAGTCCTTGCAGAGATGCACCAGTGTACACAATGAACCTTTCATTCTCTGTCGGTATGATTAACACTGGGGCTGAAGTTAAAGAATGTTTAAGTTCTTTAAAACTAACTTCACAAGCTTCAACCATAGAAACTTAACTCCTTTTTGGGTCAACTGATTCAGTGGCTTAGCGATCTTGGAGAAACCTTCTATAAATCGTCTATAATAACTTGCCAAGCCCAAGAAACTGCAAATTTCTGTTACTGAAGTCGGAGCAGACCATTGTAGTACTGCCTCCACCTTCCTAGGATCAACAGCTAAGCCCTCCCTCGATATTACATGACCCAAGAACACCACTTTCTCTAGCCAAAATTCACACTTGCTAAATTTAGCAAACAACTGTCTTTCTCGCAAAATTTGCAACACCGTTCTCAGATGTAACTCATGATCCACCTTATTCTTGGAATATATTATTATGTCATCAACGAATACAATCACAAACTGGTCCAGAAATGGTTGAAATATTCGATTCATCAAGTCCATAAAAATAGCAGATGCATTAGTCAGTCCGAACGGCATAACCAAGAATTCATAGTGCCCATATCTCGTTCGGAATGCAGTTTTCTGAATATCCTCATTTCTTACTTGGATCTGATGATATCCCGATCTTAAATCGATCTTTGAGTAAACAGAAGTCCCTTGCAAATGATCAAATAGGTCATCAATACGGGGAAGATGATACTTGTTCTTCACCGTTACTTTATTAAGCTGTCGATAATCAATACACAATCTCATCGAACCATCTTTTTTTCTTTACAAATAATACTGGAGCTCCCCAAGGGGACACGCTATGACGTATATAGCCTTGGTCAATCAATGCTTGCAACTGAGGTTTCAGCTCCCTCAATTTCGCTGGTGTCATTCTGTAAGGTGCACGAGAAATTGGGGATGCACCTGTCACTAACTCGATCCCAAACTCTACTTTTCGTACTGGACGAAAACCCGGAACTACCGCATGAAACACATCAGTAAACTCTGCTACCACTAGTATATCAGTAACTTCCACTATTATCTGATCTGAGACATCCATGGCGTAGATACGATATCCTTCACTCACTTGATTCAAGAATTTTGACATTCTTACCGCAGATATCAAAGGAACCCGGAGCTTAGAACCTTGACCATAGAATGTCCACCTATTACCCTGTTTAGTTTGAAACTCTACAATACGCTGATAGTAGTCAATAGTAGCCCAATATCTGTTTAAAACATCTATTCCCACAATACAATCAAAATCAACCATTTCCAGAATTATCAAATCTACCCTCAGATCATTACCCTCGTAAGAAATACAACAATCATACAAAATTTTGGCTGTAGAAACACTCATTCACGTGGGTGTCGAGACCATAAGAAGCGTGGGCAACAGAGACGAGCACAAAAGATATTTCGTCACAAAACTTGACGAAACAAAAGAATGAGATGCACCAGTATCCATAAGAACATAAACAGCGTAAGTACACAAGTAACACTTACCCACAATCACTTCATCATGAGCCGCTTCAGCTTGTTCCCTATTTAATGAAAATACTTATCCTTGAGGTGGCATGGCTACCTGTCCCCCTGCTTGTCCTCCGAATTGACGAGGAGCAAGTTGTTGTCTCGGACGAATCGTCCCTTCTGAATTTCCTCCCCGATTGCCCCTGGAGTGCCTATATTGATTAGGACAATTCCTGGCCATGTGGCCCCTGGTGCCACAGACGAAACAAGCTAGGCAATCATTGATAACATGAGGTCCTCCACATCGAAAGCAACTAAATCCTTGAGGTCCACTCGTCGGCCCCCTGTTGGAATGATTAACATTCCTGTGATCTACTGTGCGACGTACCTGTAACGTTGTTCGGTTTAGAAAAAGGTGAAGTTCCCTTAGACTTAAACATTTCCCCTTTGGGCCTCAAGTTATCAACAAGCTGCCTCGGTGGCGGCACAGTATTCCTGTAAGCACTGATCCCAATCTCCGCTAATTCAGCTCGTGTCAGTGCCTCATCAAATGACGTAGGGTTATTTGATAGCACTCTATCAAATAATTCTTGTCTCAATCCTTTCAGGAAATGTCTCATCTTTGCATGAGCATTAGCGGAAATATGCGGAACATATCTCAGTAATGAAGAATACTGAAGAGCATAGTCAGACACTGTCATATTACGTTGTTTCAGGTTTGTGAACTTGTCTTCTTTCAATTGCCTAGCGGTAGCGGAAAAGCACCTACTCAAGAAGCGAGTTCGAAATAATTCCCAGTCGGCCACTTCTCCTTGAGCCCTCACTTCTAACATTGTCGATTTCCACCACATCGAGGCCTTCTTATCAAGTTGAAACTCCACTAACCTCAGCCACGCGGTTTTGGCACAATGTGCCGACACAAATATTTGTTGAACTCTTTCTATCCATTCCTCCACTTGCTCCACAGACTCAATTCCTTCAAACCTTGGTGGATGAAACCCCAGGAATTGAGTCAAACTCAAGTTTCCCGATAATATCAATTGTTCTACTGGTCATTGCCCCAAGGTGCTTGCACATGGGTAGAATTAATACTGTTTTCCTCTCCTACATCCCCTCTGGAAGGTTCAACCACTCTGTCTGCCATGTTGTAATTTAATGTTAGACAATATATTTAACAAAATGTTATACGCATCATCCATCACGATATTACAACATAGTACATTCAGCTATAAACCATAATCACAATACCACACATGAATACTCAAGTACACCACGATGTACCACATGCACTCAGAGTTAACCTATATGGTTTTACATACCAATTCTAACCATAAGTTCGATATCCATCTAGCACTGATCTCAAGTCATACTAGACATTGAACTATCCCAGCAACTAACCACTGCTCTGATACCACTAATGTAAGACCTCAATTACTAAAGAACAGTAATCACTCATCTTAGACATGGAAAAATTGAAAATTTAAACATAACTCCCAACAAACCAAAGTTTCCATATCAAAATAAATCATCAGGGTAAATTAAAGGATGTTCATGTCCTTTGCACTAGTATCAAGAGCAAGTATTATACAACTGAGTCACTAAATCATAAAGAGTTACAAAACATGACTAACATAACTACTATGTTATTAATCATGAACATAGTCCCAAAAGGTCTCTTGATTCCTCTAGTGTGTGACACCCTATCGCTCCCAAGTCCTAAGTTTTACGTTGTCACCTGTTCCTACATGACAAATTCCACACAGGGTGAGCACAACCTCATATTCATAATCATAATGACTAACAATGCATAACTAAACAGTAAGTTATAAAACACTCCCTGTGCACAACGGATCTACACACGATCCTTCGGATTGTCATTGTTCTCAACATTTCATATCGCAGAATATACACTCATATCAACACACATATTGATATACTCATCGCTATAATAATAGCGGTCCATTAATACACATCGCTATGGTGATAACGGTCCAATAATACTCATCGCTATAATAATAGCGGTCCAATAATACTCACCGCCATAATAATAACGGTCCATTAATACTCATCGCTATAATAATAGTTGTTCAATAATACTCATCGTTATAATAATAACGGTCCAATAATACTCATCGGTATAATAATGGCGGTCCAATAATACTCATCGCTATGATAATAGCGGTCCAATAATACATAACTTTATCTCATAACCACCATAGTTTAGCTTACACATTTAATCCTAACTCAACACTATCGTATTATTTGTACGTCCCTACATACCTTTTTGTCCAAGATTATTATTGATCTATCCTCTTATCTGTCCAGAAGTCTGTGCAGGCTCGAAATTAATTCATCAATACAATAGAACTTCATTAACAAATCCATTAAATCATTGGACTTCAATTCAATAGCATTACTTTAATCTTTACCCCCACAATATCAAATTCAAGCAATAATCATCATGGAGTACTAGAATCATTCACAAACACCATATCTCAAAATTTGGAACTCCCATTTATTTTTCAAAAAATTGCTCCCGGCGATAGATCGCATCTGGCTCGCGATCGATCGCCAACTACAATTTTTCAAACAGATTACTTCCGCAATCGATCGCGACAACCCATCGATCGATCGCCAGTTAAAATTTTCCCACAGAATACTTTCACGATCGATCTCGACAACCCAGCGATCGATCATGTTGGGATATGCCCTAAGACATGTCATTAGATGATTGTTTATGACATACAATGTATTATGATTTTATAAATGGCAAATCATTATTATATATTATTCGAATATCTGTGCAATATGAATTGATATATAAGTTAATGTCCTTAGAATAATATTGTATTATTCTTAAAGATTGTCCCTAGTCAAGTATTATCATAAATAAGGATAATGATAATACATTGAGACTAGTATGTTTTGATTGATGAATTAATTCATGGATATGAGATATCAAATCAACACATGGGTACATGTTAGAGAACAATGTACTGGACAGACCCACCATGAGAATGCTACATGGATAGTTATATGAGTGTCATAAGAAATTCTCATTGTGATAATAATATATGTAATCCTTACGACTTGAGATCATCAGAGATCCCAACATAAGGAGTTATGTATCTTGAAATTATCAAACGTTACCTGTAACAGGGTAAACTATAAAGACAACTATTGGATACACTACGAATTATGTAGAGGGATGTTGATTGATCAAGATAGGATTTGTCCCTCCTATATAACATGAGAAGTGTTTGGGCCCTTGATCAAGTAAGACTAAAATGCATGGCCGTGCTCGAATGAGTTGATATGTGATATCGAGCTTATTCGTTTATTCTAGTTCTACTTGGGGATCAAGAAATAGAGATTGAATATACGAGTGTGACTATTCCATGGCTCGTGTTCAATCTAAACACATGTACAAAGGGATTAAGTTACATGGTTAATATTATCACAAGTTCTAAGGTTATGTCGAGTCAAAGACATTCTTGTAATTTGGGTAGCCGTGATGTGTTGCTAGATACGGCTCATTGCTTGTGACGTAAAATGAGATTTTATGTCACTGCCAACATTGCAAGATCATATTGGGTCGCACAAAAGATTAAATCAATAAGGGGAATTAAATTCATTGGATGAATTAATTAATTAAGAAGAGTCTTAATTACATGATTATAAGGATTTAATTAAATCATGGGTTTGGGCCCATGAGGCTTTGAGAAAGCCTTTAATTAAATCATATATAATTTGATAACAAGGTGATTAATTCACTTAACACTTCATATCAAAACATAAAACCTAAACTCTAGCTCTCACTCTCGGCCGCCTCTCAACCGAACATCGCCGCCGCCGCCGCCGTGTGGTGTTTGGTGTTTGATTGGTAGTCGTTGATCGGTTTAGAACCGGGAGTTAAGTTTTGGTTCAAGAATAAGTCTAGCAACTTGTTCTTGAACGTCCCTTGTTCGATTTGATCGTGTGGATACCGTAGAGGCAAGACCTTGGAGGTGTTGCTCGTGACTCACGGATTTGGCATCGTATCTGCTTCAAACACGCTACAAGGGTAAGACTCTCATTATCTCTATTCCGATATGACCACTTTGTATAGATCCGCGGTTCTAGTAATCCAAAATTTTAAATTCCACTGCGTTGTATGCTTGTTGGATTACTTACAGTGGTATCAGAGCCAGGTTCAAAGCTCATATCGGATTTATGTGGTTAATTGTTTAATCATATTTAGATTTGTATTGCATGCTAATAAAACTGTATAGAATCATATATGATATGAGTGAATCGAGTTTGTGTAATTATCGTAAAATTATATTTGATATAATTGAAGTTTATTGTATACGATACATGAAGGCGCAAAACCGAGCCCATAGCATGAGATGGATCGGCCACCACCATCACAAATGACACACGGCTTCCACATGAGGGCTAGGGTTTTCGATCCCTTGGCTCGAGATGGTTTAGCCATTGTGGCTAATAATTGTGCATGGAATGGTCGAAACATGGCTAGGGTTTAGAACCCTCTTCTTGGCTCGAAAATGTTTGATTATCGGCGCATGACTCACGATAAATGATGGGTGACGGCTAAGGCCACATGAGGGCTAGGGTTTTCGAACTCATTGGCTCGAGATGGTCAAGCCGCCAACGTCATGAATCGTGCATGAAAGGCCGAGAACTAAAACAAAATTTCGAACCATTGTGGCTCGTGACGGCTAGGGTTTCGAACCCAAAATGGCTCACGGCCCCGTCCAAGTTTGTTAGGGTTTCGAACCCTCATGGATGTGGACTTTTGGGCTAAGGTTCCGTGACATGTGATGTCCCCAGTGTACGATAATTTCATAAAATTTATTTTACAGTTTTATTGGGATTAAATTTTAAAATGTTTAGAATTTAATTCATTAATTGTTATTGCATGTTATATATGTTTTTTGAGCATGGTGCATGGTTATAGCCCTAAAACCTATTAGATAAGTTTTGTGAATGTTTGTATTTAATACGACCTGCGAGTTGTGCCTTCTCTATTTTTCTGAATGTATTCCCTCCCCTATGCTCCCCCTCGAATGTAACTCGAGGAATTCTCTATATCTTGTAAATGTTATATAGTATAGTTTATTTTATTGATGGAGATCAATGAAGATGGACTAAGGTGCCGGGATGAGGAGGCCATTCACAAAAGGGAGCCAAGAGGTGCTTGGAGAAGTTACCTTAGGTTGACCTTTAGGATTTTCTCATTGGCTTGAGAAAATCATTAGATGGGGCTATAACCATGTCACGTTTACTTTATGTTGATTTATGAGATGCATGTTTACTGTTTTATTTAATATTGATGCTTATATATATATGTAGATATGTATATATTCATATATGTACCGGACATATTTTCAATATTAATAAAATCATGAGATCAATAAATCCCTCTTGTAATATTAAGTTTAAGATGCCTTCCAATTAAAAATACTCGTCAAGACTTCGATTGAACATGTGTGGGTTTGCCAAAGCAAAGCACCGTGACAATCTTAGTAAGGCGCGAAAGGATAAATGTGATATCCGTGTTATTTTAAAATTGGGTTCAACTTAACTAGCGTTATCTCAATAAGATTGGGAACCTAGAGGCATGGGATTGGATAATAATTCATTAGATGAATTTGAACAAAGTGTTGTTCGTCCAACCATCCAAGAATTACATGTGATGTAATTGACAAAGTGTTGTCTACCTAAATAACCGAGTCTTGGGCGATGAGCCAAAGCTAACTCAAGATTAAGTGAAATATGGATTTTGGCCCACTAAAGTTTTCGAGGGTTGATAATTTTAAACAAAATAGTGGGAGTGTCATTTAATATAAGACCATATTAAATGATTAAAATCATAAACTTATTTTGCATATTTATATTGTAGATATCCATGGCAAACCAACAACAATACTAGCACATTATCATTGCGATCGGTCCTTGAGAAGGACAAACTTAATGGGACAAATTTCCTAGACTAGTATAGGAATTTGAGGATTGTCCTCAAGCAAGAAAAGAAGCAATATGTCCTAGAGGAACCCTTACCTGCTGAGGAACCTCCCTTGACGGCTGCTAAAGCCGATAAAGATGCTTACAAGAAGCATCAAAATGACGCACTTGATGTTGGGTGCCTTATGCTTGCCACCATGAACTCTGAGCTTCAGAAGCAACATGAGGAAATGGAGGCGTTCGATATGATCGAGCATCTAAAGCAACTGTACCAACAACAAGCAAGACAAGAGAGGTATGACTTCTCTAAAGCGTTGTTCCAGTGTAGAATGATAGAAGGAAGTCTAGTTGGAACTCATGTACTCAAGATGATTGGGTATATTGAGAATCAGGAGAAGCTGGGTTTTCCTTTGGACCAAGAGTTGGCCACTGACGTGATCTTGCAATCGTTGCCTGAAAGCTTCAGTCAATTTTTCTTAAATTACAATATGATTGAAATTGAAAAGACTCTACCACAGTTACTTGGCATGCTTAGAACTTTTGAAGCAAATAGCAAGAACTCTAAGCCTACAAATGTTCTTGTTGTGAATAAGAGCAAAGGAAAGACTAAAGCTAAGAGCTTCAAGAAAAACAAGAAGGTCCTTGTTAAGTCTAAGCCACATGCTTCTGCACTAAAGCCAAAGGGAGGAGTGGCAAAGGAAGGGAACTGTTTCCATTGCGGTGAGACCGGTCATTGGAAAAGGAACTGCAAAGTATATCTGGAAGATCTTAAGAAGACAAAGGGAAGTGTGACTTCCAATTCAGGTATTTTTGTTATAGAAGTCAATTTATCTACTTCTTCATCTTGGGTATCATATACTGGATGTGGATCTCACATTTGTGTAAATGTGCAGGATCTCAAAAGGAGTAGGACGTTGGCGAAAGGCGAAGTTGATCTCCGAGTTGGAAATGGAGCAAGAGTTGCTGCATTAGCTATAGGAGATTACCATTTATCTTTGCCTTCTGGTTTATCATTGATTTTGAAAGACTCTTATTTTGTGTCGTCTATTACCAAAAACATTATTTCTATTTCTTGTTTGGACAAGTGTGGATTTTCATTTATGATAAAGGACAACTATTGTTCTATTTATTCAAATGATATGTTTTATGCAAGTGCACAAATGATTAATGGTCTTTATATATTAAATCTAGATATGCATGTCTATAACATTAATACTAAAATGGATTAAGAATAATGATTCTAATCCAACTTACCTCTGGCATTGTCGCTTGGGCCATATAAACGAGAACCGCATATCGAAACTTCATAAGGATGGAGCATTAGATTCATTTGATTTTGAATCATTTGAAACATGCGAGTCTTGTTTAATGGGCAAGATGACTAAAGCCCCATTCAAGGGACATGTTGAAAGGGCAAATGTTTTATTGGGACTAATACATAGTGATGTATGTGGACCAATAAGCACACATGCTAGAGGTGGTTTTTAATACTTCGTTACATTTACTGATGACTTCAGTAGATATGGGTATGTATACCTAATGAAACATAAACATGAAACCTTTGAAAAGTTCAAGGATTTCAAGAATGAAGTACAAAACTAACTTGGTAAAAGTATCAAAATCCTTCGATCGGATCGAGGAGGTGAATACCTTAGCCAAGAGTTTCATGACTATCTGAAGGAGTGTGGGATAGTCCCACAACTCACTCCTCCGTATACTCCACAATGGAATGGTGTATCCGAGAGGAGAAATCGAACCTTGTTGGACATGGTTAGATCAATGATGAGTCATGCAGATCTTCCGATATCCTTTTGGGGATATGCTTTAGAAACAACAATATTTATACTGAACCGTGTTCCATCTAAATCAGTGGAAAAGACACCATATGAGATATGGACTGGGAAGCGTCCTAGTAGGTCTTTTATGAAGATTTGGGGTTGTGAGGCTTTCGTGAGACGTCACGTCTCTAACAAACTTGGACCCAAATCTGATAAATGTTTATTTGTGGGGTATCCTAAGGAAACGAAAGGATACTATTTCTATTATCCCACCGAGAACAAAGTGGTTGTTGCTCGGACTGGTGTCTTTCTTGAAAGAGAATTTATTTCTAGAAAAACCAGTGGGAGACATATAGAACTTAGTGAAGTTCAACCACAAGAAAACACTGAACATGATATTGAGATGGAAAAGGAGCAGACACCACAAGCTGTTGTGGATAAAGTGTCTGCTCAAGAGACACAAGCCCAGCGTAGGTCTGTAAGAGAACACCGGGAGCCACAGAGATATGGATTTCTTGTGACTCAACAAGGTGATTTACAACTTATTGATGAGGATGAGCCGTCATCTTATCAACAAGCTATAATGGGCAATGATTCTGAGAAATGGCAAGAGGCCATGAAATCTGAGATGGAATCCATGTATGCAAACCAATATGGACTTTGGTTGACCCACCTGAAGGGGTGAGACCCATAGGGTGCAAATGGATTTTCAAGAAGAAGACCGACATGGATGGTAATGTACAAACCTATAAAGGTCGACTGGTTGCTAAAGGTTTCAAACAAATTCATGGTATTGACTATGATGAAACTTTTTCACCAGTTGCCATGGTTAAATCCATTAGGATCTTACTTTCAATAGCTACATTTCATGATTATGAAATCTGGCAGATGGATGTCAAAACAGCTTTCCTTAATGGAAATCTGCTTGAGGATGTGTACATGACACAGCCCGAGGGTTTTGTCGATCCAAAGGATGCTGGAAAGATATGCAAGCTACAACGATCCATTTATGGATTGAAGCAAGCTTCTCGGAGTTGAAATCTTCGTTTTGATGATGCAGTCAAAGATTTGGTTTCATCAAAAACGTAGATGAACCTTGTGTCTACAAGAAGGTCAGTGGGAGCATAATTATCTTCCTACTATTGTATGTAGATGACATTCTTCTAATTGGGAATGATATCCATATCTTACAATCTGTAAAGATTTGGCTAGGGAATTGCTTTTCTATGAAAGACTTGGGTGAAGCCACCTATGTATTAGGAATCAAGATCTATAGAGATTGATCGAGAAGATTACTTGGCCTAAGTCAAAGTACATACATAGACAAAGTGCTAAAACGGTTTAGCATGCAAGAATCTAAGAAATGATTCGTGCCTATGACACATGGAATACATCTCTCGAAGGATCAGTGTCCTTCAACACCAGATGAGAGACAACGCATGAGTAAGATTCCATATGCATCAGCTATTGGATCTATCATGTATGCCATGATATGTACTCGTCCCGATGTTTCGTATGCTTTGAGCATGACGAGCAGATATCAAGTTGATCCAGGTGAAAGTCACTGGATTGCAGTCAAGAACATCCTGAAGTACTTAAGAAGAACTAAGGATACATTCTTGATTTATGGAGGTGAGGAAGAGCTCAATGTAATTGGTTACACTGATGCAAGTTTCCAAACCGACAAAGATGATTTTCGATCGCAATCAGGATATGTGTATTGCCTAAATGGAGGTGCTGTGAGCTGGAAGAGTTCAAAGCAAGAGACAATAGCCGATTCTACAACGGAAGCTGAGTACATTGCTGCCTCAGATGCAGCAAAGGAAGCTGTTTGGATCAGGAAGTTCATTTCTGAACTTGGAGTGGTGCCTAGCATTAAGGATCCGATAGAACTCTATTGTGACAACAATGGAGCGATCGTATTGGCTAAGGAACCTAGATCTCACCAAAGATCCAAGCACATACTTCGGCGCTTTCATTTCATTCGAGAAATCGTTGAAAGGGGAGATGTTAAAATATGCAAAGTACCAACAAATGATAATGTATCTGACTCATTGACGAATTGTCACAGCAGAAGCATGATCGTCATACTAGATCTCTAGGCATTAGGTATATGTCTGATTGGTCTTAGTGCAAGTGGGAGATTTGTTGGGATATGCCCTAAGACATGTCATTAGATTATTGTTTATGACATACAATGTATTATGATTTTATAAATGGCAAATCATTATTATATATTATTCGAATATCTGTGCAATATAAATTGATATATAAGTTAATGTCCTTAGAATAATATTGTATTATGCTTAAAGATTGTCCCTAGTCAAGTATTATCATAAATAAGGATAATGATAATGCATTGAGACTAGTATGTTTTGATTGATGAATTAATTCATGGATATGAGATATCAAATCAACACATGGGTACATGTTAGAGAACAATGTACTGGACAGACCCACCATGAGAATGCTACATGGATAGTTATATGAGTGTCATAAGCAATTCTCATTGTGATAATAATGTATGTAATCCTTACGACTTGAGATCATCAGAGATCCCAACATAAGGAGTTATGTATCTTGATATTGTCAAATGTTACCTGTAACAGGGTAAACTATAAAGACAACTATTGGATACACTACGAATTATGTATAGGGATGTTGATTGATCAAGATAGGATTTGTCCCTCCTATATAACAGGAGAAGTGTTTGGGCCCTTGATCAAATAAGACTAAAATGCATGGTCGTGCTCGAATGAGTCGATATGTGATATCGAGCTTATTCGTTTATTCTAGTTCTACTTGGGGATCAAGAAATAGAGATTGAATATACGAGTGTGACTATTCCATGACTCGTGTTCAATCTAAACACGTGGACAAAGGGATTAGGTTACATGGTTAATATTATCACAAGTTCTAAGGTTATGTCGAGTCAAAGACATTCTTGTAATTTGGGTAGCCTTGATGTGTTGCTAGATACCGCTCATTGCTTGTGACGTAAAATGAGATTTTATGTCACTGCCAACATTGCAAGATCCTATCGGGTCACACAAAAGATTAAATCAATAAGGGAAATTAAATTCATTGGATGAATTAATTAATAAAGAAGAGTCTTAATTACATGATTATAAGGATTTAATTAAATCATGGGTTTGGGCCCATGAGGCTTTGAGAAAGCCTTTAATTAAATCATATATAATTTGATAACAAGGTGATTAATTCACTTAACACTTCATATCAAAACATAAAACCTAAACTCTAGCTCTCACTCTCGGCCGCCTCTCAACCGAACATCACCGCCGCCGCCGCCGTGTGGTGTTTGGTGTTTGATTGGTAGTCGTTGATCGGTTTAGAATCGGGAGTTCAGTTTTGGTTCAAGAATAAGTCTAGCAACTTGTTCTTGAACGTCCCTTGTTCGATTTGATCGTGTGGATACCGTAGAGGCAAGACCTTTGAGGTGTTGCTCGTGACTCACGGATTTGGCATCGTATCTGCTTCAGACACGCTACAAGGGTGAGACTCTCATTATCTCTATTCCGATATGACCACTTTGTATAGATCCGCGGTTCTAGTAATCCAAAATTTTAAATTCCGCTGCGTTGTATGCTTGTTGGATTACTTACAGATCGCTGGCCTGCAATTTTTGTTGCCCAAACTTACGTATGCTCGCGATCGATCGGTGAAGTGCTCACGATCGATCGCGAGCCCTGAAACACGAAATCCTCCATTTTTTTTATTTTACCAAACCTTCATAAACCAACATACCACTACTCCCAATCAACCTCAACTCCACAAGCTCAATATGGGCTGTCAACAACCCAAAATAACTCAAACCATCTCAAAATCCACATGATCAACAAACTCAAAATAATCTAACTTTTCAAAGTTTTTTTTCAAAGGAAATCTTAAGAAAACCAACAAAAAAATCTAACCAACTCAAACAAAATACCATCTATGCACAAAAAGCAACTTACCACCAAGCTTTTCCTCAAAGAAAACAAGTTGCAAATGAGATGAGCTAGGGGAAGGAGATAGTGTTTTTGTAAGGACCCCCGTGCCCTTAACCCGTTATTAGTGTATTAAGCCATACCATTAGTGCATATAATGGTATCATAATGGGGAAAACCACATGCAAGTGCAACACCGTATGCTACCCAGAAAATTTCTTGCATCCAATTCCCAAAATATTCAGATTCCCCAACCAAGATTAATCATATAACATGCACCCACATAATACACTAACATGCTCTTAGTTCATTTAGCAATTCCATAATTAATTGCATGCAACCATAATGAACATGAGAGAAGCCGTAGCCCATTTATACATTCCATACACACGTAAAAATGTACTCACATAAGAGTACCAAATGGATAAGCATGTATCTGATGTATAACACTCTACCGGATACCAGTCCTGGTAGCACCTCCCAAGCGCCACTCGATCTCAACTCTGGATCTGAGTGTCCGTCCAGCCAGCTCTGGTACCTCGATCCTGGAAGTACCTCTAACCAACAGCCCGAGCTCGACTCCAAAGCCGCTACACCTGTGTTACCTGCCCCAACAGAGACAGCCCCCACACGGGGTGAGCATACCAATACCACCAATCACAAAATAATAATATTGCAATTCATAATTTACAGAATGTAAATGCCATAATTTAAATGATACTCCCTGGATGGTAACACCCTCATCCGGGATCCCCTGTATTGTCCCTGTTCTCAAAATAACCAAACTCATCAAATTCCCAAAGCCAGTTAATCGTCACATAGATTAACTAATACCGTTCTATTATACCAGTTCCATGATCAATGTAGTAAGAACACAATGTAAAAGACCATAGATATCACATATATCTACCCAATCATTCCATGTTCCTATTTCCTCGCTCGCTCCTCAATAGCGGTATAATAAACCTTGCGCACGCTCAACAATAGCGGCGTCATAACCGATGGTCGCCCAATGGCGACCGCATCCCGGATCATTACTCGCTCGAAGACGGCATCGTATGATTCCCAATATATATATCCATTTAAGGCAAATACCATTTACCATGCATATTATTATCCATTTGTAGTAAGTATCATGCACCATGCATTTCAATACTTATCCGATGTAATTACCACATGCCACATATTGCAATGTCCATACAATACAATTACCATACACCATGTATTTCAATGCCCATTTAATACCATTATCACAAACCATGCATTTTACAGTTGCAATACTATAATAGGCTATGCACGTACGTCCCACGTACCTTAAGTCCCCGTAGTCCAAGCCAAACCTTGCTTGAGTTCCACGCCTCTAGAAATTTGTGCTAAAACACGTAACAATTCACAATCAAGAATAAGCATGTGACCACGTGCCCAAGCACGTTCATAGCTCCCAAACATATCGTCAATCCATGACGATTACCAAAATAAAAGCTCCCCGGCTAAGCATGCGTAATACCCAAAATAAACCATTTTACAAGTTTAAAAGATTGCCAAGAATTCAACCGGGAATTCCTTTTAATTTAATTTGGCTCCAAACAACCCATTTTTAAAAGCAAAGCATTCCCATTGGAATGTAGACATTGCCCCGGAAACGGCCCCTTTAAACCTCGGTTCCAAAATCCCGACATTTTCCCAAAATTCCAAAAAAACACATTTTCTCGGGTGGCGATCGATCGCCGCATTTACCGCGATCGATCGCCACACTCCAGTGGCCATCCAGTGCACTCTCGCGATCGATCGCCCATCCTCGCGATCGATCGCCAACCCGCTCGCGATCGATCGCCGAGCCTCGCGATCGATCGCCATCACTGTTCATCGTCAACAAAAATTTGGATTGCTCGTCGCGATCGATCGCCCCACCTTGGCGATCGATCGCCACCTGCGATTTTTCCGAAAAATCGAGCTTCCATGGTGTTTTTCACACCCCAACTCAAAACCAACACCCCCAACCTCCTAAACACCACTCAAACACGAGTTAAGCTCCATAAAAACACTTAAAACCAACATTTTGATTTTAACCCAAAAATTTCCAAAACCCATAGCCAACTAAAACCCCAACCAAAAGCTACCAAACTACTATCAAATCGAAGCCAAGGACGAGGGGAAGATGAATACCTGATTATCTTCGAGGAACCGGCCTCCGATCCAAGCCACCCGCGATTTCTCTTCCAAGGGAGAAAGGGGGAAAGGGTTTGGGGCGATGGAGAGAGAGAGAGAGGGAGAGAAATGGATTCCAATGACGGAATCCCAAGTCTGACTGGTATATATAGCAAAAATGCTCCGAAATACCAATACTCCCACAAATACATCATAACTCATTAAAAATCATCTGTTTACAAAAATTCCCTCTCCAACACCAAGTCCCCAGACTGGCCCAAACATAAAGCACCCTGGACACCAAGTCCCATTAAAACCCAATTCATAGGTTTTCCACCGAAATGAGAATACAATCTCAACCTTTGGATCCAGCGATCCCAAATGCCCGATTAAGCAATCCCAGGGGATGCCAAACTGCAATTACTTCCTAATTGCCACAATTAAAAATCCATCAAGGATTATTACCATACCGGGATTAACACCATTAATCTCCGGACATCACAATTATCCCCCACTAATAAAATTTCGTCCCCGAAATTGCACCGGTGTACTCCACGTAACACCAGGACTACACCAACAAAACAAAGCAACAATCCCGATTCTGAACCATATTAGAATCGAATTAACAACCACGAGAACACCCATCTCGCACCAAGCTAAAAATAGAGCAAACGCCAAAACCAATACAAATCCAAAAGATAACGACATACCTCGACGTGAATCGTCCCAGAAATCAGTCCACCACGACTGCAAACCAACCAAATCTCCATTGGTTCTAACATAGGCATCATCCCGTGGTATACACCACCTGTCCACGATGCTCGACACGCATCGTCAAGATGGGGACCACTAGTATACAACAGTATACTCGCAGAAAAACCGGTTTCCGCTTTCCAGCCCATCTCTTCCAAAGGAGTAGTTGCACCACTTGCAACCCAGACCGGGTTACCCACGGTCACTGATCCACACAAAATACATCACCGAGGATGTTTACACCGGCGTGTTCCAAGAAATCATATCTTGGTCCCGACACACCATCAAGACTCCACCAAGTCTCAAGTTCCATAGGGGACATGGAAGGCAACCAATTGCATTCCTACACAAGTGTCAACCATGACACTAAACAAATCCGAATCTCGGCCATCCCTCATTTATCCTTGGATCTAACAATCCTAAAATAGGAAGGCTATCGAATTATCCAACAAGAACCACCATGATTCCAAATCACATCGATCCCTCCTCGGGGAATCAAACAACCCTCACGATCATTCATTAGAATGCATCGTGCCATCGAGATTACCGATCTCGAGGTTCCACAATCTCACACCGGAGATCCACTAAACCAATTATACACACTCGGCGTTCCACAATGAACGAAATAAGGTTGGCATTCGTATACACACACGGCATACATGCCCATACACCACACAACATGCATACGCAATGCAATAGACTCGGGTGTCTCCAATCACACCCAAATCCCAAAACCAACTGTCAAACCCCGATTATTCTCGCCCCACGGAGAATGATGGTTGACAAACCAAAACCAAAGGGTGTGATTTCAACATCACCACCACACGAACCAAAATAACGAATCTCCCCAAAAGATTCAACCGGTAGGAATCACAATACCGTCTTCCTCTCAAGGAAGAAGTCATGAATCCATGATCCTCCAATCCTCGAATTACCGTTCGGAAAACCTGGTATATTAATACCAAAACATATCCTGGAACCCAGAAATATACAATTGGTTAGAGTAGTGCATCAATACTACCATTACCCGATCCAAAAATCCGTATACGCCATGTATACACCTTCCAACGATGCTCTGTACTAATACCATAGTACTCCAAAATCGAGCATCTCCCCGAAGACGTCTCCTCAAACGTCTCACCGAGGTAAGAAATCCATTACTCGGTCCAACATCAGTAATGCTTACCATGGCTGACTTACAATCAAACCACGACCGATGCAAGCTGTCTCCAAGACAGTACAATCCAAATCTCTCCAAGAGATAAAAAATCAATATAGTAGTGTCACCCCACTAACTATATCTCACAAACCATTGTGACTCTCATTGCATGCCATATGCAAGGATGCTCAACTAGAGCTAACCACGACTTGTTGACACTCACGTTGGTAATACCAACAAACTTGAGCTGTCCCAGCACAAGTCCCTCAAAACAATGACGTATAACGTCCCCGTGAGGTATTCTCTACCTCAAACACCATGCCACATAGAGACTACAAGAGTCTACCATAACCCTCATCGTATCACCATACGATTCACCAAACTCGAGTCCAACGAGCATTATAATAGCTAACACAAGCACCCCAAAGTACTGCAACAATACCTGGCTAGTGATTCGCTGGTCCCATAGGCTTATACCAACCTATCAACGTGACACACATACCATCCCGGTATACCATACCGCACAAACCATTAGAGTTGTGGGTCCTCGCCCAACATATCTCTAAAACACCAAAGCATACTAGACAACCCAGCGTCCATGCTCAATTATCATGCAATCCTAATCCATTAGGACTTATTCCTCGCCCTTAGGGTGGGTGTAACCATGGCTACACCACATCACAACAACAAGCGAGTAGTTTCCTCAATGACTACTCTTACCACCAATCACTTGGCCTTAGTCATCCCAGCGAGCATACCCAAGGGTATCATTGCTCGACAAATATTTACCTCTACAATATGATGCGGTACACTCACCGGTACAACGCATCAATGCTCCATCGAGCAAACCTGCTCGGCAAAAGGTCTCGTCGACCAATGACCCAGACTCTACCATGTGCTCACCATCGGCACCCAAACCATACTACCAAATACATAAACATGAATGCATTAACCACCAAAATGATGCCACGCGTCCACATAGACATCCCAAATAACATCGTCAAACACATGACGGCTCATGTCGATATACGACATCCATAATCTCATCGTCAAACACATGACGGTAAACAACAATATACCATAATCCCAATACTGATAACAAAAGTAATATGCCATACCTCATCGCTATCGAGATAGCGGAATACCTGTATCCATCGTCCACTAGCGGTACATAAGCATCACCCATCGCTCGTAGGCGGCATAACCCAGTGCTACACACATAGCGGTATAACCCATCGCTATAGAATCAGCGGCATGATCCCTCGCCATAGAGTCAGCGGTATAAAACGTCGCTATAGATACCCGGCGGTATGAACCATCGCCATAGATGTAGCGGAATGTGCCCTCGCTGTATGATACCTGGTGGCAAGAACCATCGCCAATAGAATAGCGGAATAAACCATCGCTAAGAATACCCGGCGGCATAAACCATCGCCAATAGAATAGCGGAATGAACCATCGCTAAGAATACCCGGCGGCATAAACCATCGCCAATAGAATAGCGGAATGAACCATCGCTAATAAAATACCCGGCGAAACCATCGCCAATAAAATACCCGGATAATCGCGGACTCAAGAGGTACTCACACTCATGTAGTACTTTGTTCCCGATCACATCGCTACGTCATGACAACGGCATCATCGCTTCGACGTGACAGCGGCATGTATCATCGCTTCGACACGACAGCGGCATCATCGTTTCGACATGACGGTGGTACCATCGCTTCGACGTGACAGCGGCATTTACCATCGCTTCGACACGACAGCGGCATTTACCATCATCCCGGCATGACAGCGGAAACACCCCTCGCTTCGACATATTAGCGGCATAATATCCCTCGCAATAGTAATATGACAGCGGCATTATCCTTCGCTTCGACATATTTGCGGCAAATATTCTTCATCGCTATAATATGACAGCGGCAAGTATTCACATTGCTACGCCATGCATGCAACCGTAATGCATAACCCGTATTTCAATAATTGTTTCGGCACGACAGCGGCATCATCGCTTCGACGTGACAGCGGCATTTACCATCGCTTCGACACGACAGCGGCATCATCGCTTCGACTGTGCATGCAACCGTAATGCATAACCTGTATTCCCATAAACATCGCCATGAGTGTATTTTAATGCACCTCGCTCCAACATGTAGCGGCAAAGCATTAAAATCATCACTCCGATGTATACCTATGCAACCGTAATGCATAGTCCATGTCTCATAAGACCCTACAACCACCATGGTTAGCAATAGCATATTCCAATTATGAACACATATCATAAATGCACATAAGCAATATAGTCGTGCCACGCAACGCTAACTACCATCATGCATAAATATGTGCTTATCATTCCCATTAACATGTTCCTAGGCCCTCAACAGCCCCAAAGAGCTAACCACTGCTCTGATACCACTAATGTAAGGACCCCCGTGCCCTTAACCCGTTATTAGTGTATTAAGCCATACCATTAGTGCATATAATGGTATCATAATGGGGAAAACCACATGCAAGTGCAACACCGTATGCTACCCAGAAAATTTCTTGCATCCAATTCCCAAAATATTCAGATTCCCCAACCAAGATTAATCATATAACATGCACCCACATAATACACTAACATGCTCTTAGTTCATTTAGCAATTCCATAATTAATTGCATGCAACCATAATGAACAGAGAGAAGCCGTAGCCCATTTATACATTCCATACACACGTAAAAATGTACTCACATAAGAGTACCAAATGGATAAGCATGTATCTGATGTATAACACTCTACCGGATACCAGTCCTGGTAGCACCTCCCAAGCGCCACTCGATCTCAACTCTGGATCTGAGTGTCCGTCCAGCCAGCTCTGGTACCTCGATCCTGGAAGTACCTCTAACCAACAGCCCGAGCTCGACTCCAAAGCCGCTACACCTGTGTTACCTGCCCCAACAGAGACAGCCCCCACACGGGGTGAGCATACCAATACCACCAATCACAAAATAATAATATTGCAATTCATAATTTACAGAATGTAAATGCCATAATTTAAATGATACTCCCTGGATGGTAACACCCTCATCCGGGATCCCCTGTATTGTCCCTGTTCTCAAAATAACCAAACTCATCAAATTCCCAAAGCCAGTTAATCGTCACATAGATTAACTAATACCGTTCTATTATACCAGTTCCATGATCAATGTAGTAAGAACACAATGTAAAAGACCATAGATATCACATATATCTACCCAATCATTCCATGTTCCTATTTCCTCGCTCGCTCCTCAATAGCGGTATAATAAACCTTGCGCACGCTCAACAATAGCGGCGTCATAACCGATGGTCGCCCAATGGCGACCGCATCCCGGATCATTACTCGCTCGAAGACGGCATCGTATGATTCCCAATATATATATCCATTTAAGGCAAATACCATTTACCATGCATATTATTATCCATTTGTAGTAAGTATCATGCACCATGCATTTCAATACTTATCCGATGTAATTACCACATGCCACATATTGCAATGTACATACAATACAATTACCATACACCATGTATTTCAATGCCCATTTAATACCATTATCACAAACCATGCATTTTACAGTTGCAATACTATAATAGGCTATGCTCGTACGTCCCACGTACCTTAAGTCCCCGTAGTCCAAGCCAAACCTTGCTTGAGTTCCACGCCTCTAGAAATTTGTGCTAAAACACGTAACAATTCACAATCAAGAATAAGCATGTGACCACGTGCCCAAGCACGTTCATAGCTCCCAAACATATCGTCAATCCATGACGATTACCAAAATAAAAGCTCCCCGGCTAAGCATGCGTAATACCCAAAATAAACCATTTTACAAGTTTAAAAGATTGCCAAGAATTCAACCGGGAATTCCTTTTAATTTAATTTGGCTCCAAACAACCCATTTTTAAAAGCAAAGCATTCCCATTGGAATGTAGACATTGCCCCGGAAACGGCCCCTTTAAACCTCGGTTCCAAAATCCCGACATTTTCCCAAAATTCCAAAAAAACACATTTTCTCGGGTGGCGATCGATCGCCGCATTTACCGCGATCGATCGCCACACTCCAGTGGCCATCCAGTGCACTCTCGCGATCGATCGCCCATCCTCGCGATCGATCGCCAACCCGCTCGCGATCGATCGCCGAGCCTCGCGATCGATCGCCATCACTGTTCATCGTCAACAAAAATTTGGATTGCTCGTCGCGATCGATCGCCCCACCTTGGCGATCGATCGCCACCTGCGATTTTTCCGAAAAATCGAGCTTCCATGGTGTTTTTCACACCCCAACTCAAAACCAACACCCCCAACCTCCTAAACACCACTCAAACACGAGGTAAGCTCCATAAAAACACTTAAAACCAACATTTTGATTTTAACCCAAAAATTTCCAAAACCCATAGCCAACTAAAACCCCAACCAAAAGCTACCAAACTACTATCAAATCGAAGCCAAGGACGAGGGGAAGATGAATACCTGATTATCTTCGAGGAACCGGCCTCCGATCCAAGCCACCCGCGATTTCTCTTCCAAGGGAGAAAGGGGGAAAGGGTTTGGGGCGATGGAGAGAGAGAGAGAGGGAGAGAAATGGATTCCAATGACGGAATCCCAAGTCTGACTGGTATATATAGCAAAAATGCTCCGAAATACCAATACTCCCACAAATACATCATAACTCATTAAAAATCATCTGTTTACAAAAATTCCCTCTCCAACACCAAGTCCCCAGACTGGCCCAAACATAAAGCACCCTGGACACCAAGTCCCATTAAAACCCAATTCATAGGTTTTCCACCGAAATGAGAATACAATCTCAACCTTTGGATCCAGCGATCCCAAATGCCCGATTAAGCAATCCCAGGGGATGCCAAACTGCAATTACTTCCTAATTGCCACAATTAAAAATCCATCAAGGATTATTACCATACCGGGATTAACACCATTAATCTCCGGACATCACAGTTTTTGAGGTGGTAAAGGAGGAGAAGGGAAGTTATTTGTGTGGTGTTTGGACACCAATGTTAACCAAGCGGTCCAAGTAATAATTGCAATTAAACCCCTCCCACAAACTATATATGCACAAAGGTCCTCAACCAAAATTAAATACAACAGCATAATCAAAATCAATTGCACTTAAACCCTTAAACCAAACTCGATTTTAAATTGAAAAGCCAGTCTCAAATCCCACATATCATAGTTAATTCGATTAATAATAATCATAAGAGAATCGTGCATCGCAATCTATCAATGACATATCATTACATATAAGGGATAATACATTTCCCTTTTTCAATATAAAAGCTCATGCTCAATCACGAGGTCCAAATTCATGTAGCAAGCAACAAACCATTGGCACATAGTTCAAACCATTGAAACAAGTATTTTCCATATTTCCTGGTTACCGACCGATCGCTAGGGAGTGCCGATCGATCGGTACCCTCAACATTTAAATCCCCGAGCTACTGCTTTTACCAATCGCTCGGTAGGGATACCGACCGATCGATCGCTCATATACCACATATCGATCGGTAAACTCTACAAAAATCCTATTTCCCTACAAAATTTGACCGATCGATCGGTAGACTCTGTTTCCTAAAATGCCATTTTTACCATCATTAGTCCTCCATAAAAACATGCACAACACAACTCATCTCAAATATTCCAACTACCAAGCATCAAAACATCAATATATATCTCATTCCTTCTCATCAAGCTTATACCAACTTTCCCCAACCCAAAAATCCAAATCGTAAATCAAAGAAAAATACCAACAATAAAAACTACAAACTCAAACTTTATACCTCCTTCCCCTTAGTAATCTTCCAAATAAAGCTCTACGTGAAAGTTTCAAGCAAGTTCCAAGCTTTCTTCAAGTATTTTTTTGAAAGAAAGGAACAAGAGAGAAATTTGGGCTGGTAGGGATTTAGAGTGTGAAAAGCTTGTAGTGTGTGTGTTTTGAATTGGAATTTATTTCTTAGCACTTTATCACCTTATATGTAACATCACCCACCCAATACTTAACCAAACCCTTGAAATACAAATTACATTAACATGTATAATTATTAATGCCATTCTAAATCACATAATCAACCTCAACTAAGCTACTTAATTTCAATTAGAATAAGTTCATGCTAAAACATATATTTCCAATTACACTCGGTTCATCTCAAAACCGAGTGTAAACAAAATCCCATAATTATCTCATAATTACTAAATCAGGTCATCATGCACTTAAATCATTTTGAGTATCACAGTTTGGTTCTCCATAATTATCTCAGATGATAACATGAATCTAAGTAATGTAACATCCAACTAAGTGATGACTGCATCAGAACTATCCCTTTCATCTCCTTGATGCTCGAACAGTTGGTGTGTAAAATGAGGGTATTGAAGTTCTGGCCGGTATTGGTGGCTCCAACCCTGATCTCAATGCCAATGGTAGTCGAAATCCGTTATATCATTAAACATGTGCAACACTCTGTCTTCATCTTTATCAAACAGGGGGCTACCAGTTGACAAAGCTCCAATGTATACTAATCTTGTGTTTCTGTATCCAATCCACTGTAGAAAAATTGCAGAAGAACATAGAACGACTTTGAACGTTGTTGGGCAAAACGTGTGAAGGCTTGTTCATGAAACATCTCAAGTACATCGCAGGAAAAACAAAAGAAAATTAATAAAAAAAAATTATTCCATTTTAGAATAGTCATTAAGAAGTAAGAGTTTCGAAGCCACATGGACCAACTATAAGTATCAAATAAGACGCTTTAAACTAACCTATCATAATTAATTGAATAAAATATTAATTAAGTAAACTACTATTATTCCAACCAAGCAAATCAAAGTTAACGAGAAAAGTCCACTTGAAAAGATTATCAAGACGTCGGTTCACCAATATAATCACATATGATTTTTTTATTAATGTTTATCCGTATATCTCTAAGGTGACGAGTTTTTCGAATTTATTCAATATACTCCGGTCAAGTTATATCAAACTTAATATTAACGTATAATAAGCCACTCTCGTGTCCTTAACAATTATAAAGTCTTTAATTCTAATAAATTGAGGTATGATATATGAATCATAGACGTAATCAAGTCCGGTCGTTCATATGCACCAGTCTTCAATTTTATTTTACTTTTGTTTCCAATGGAATAAAGTTTAATTCCTTTCCTCAATAATCCCAATGCTCTCGTGTGAGTTATTATATTAATGATCTTCAGATCGGTCCTCTACTCGAACAAAATGAAGATTATCATAATATTTACGCTTAAAACAATATGGAATTGTATGCCTGTTAAGTTACATAAAACAGAATTTATTCTTTTGTGATCGAAAAAAAAATATGATACAATATAAAACGAACTAAAAACATTATTCTATGACTAATATAATATAAACAACTTCTACTACAAATTGTTTTAGGGTATGTTTGTAATTGCTTATTTAAAGTACTTTTATGTTGTTTTACTTAAAGTTGGAAAAAGTTGCTTTGAAGCAAAAATATTAAGTGTTTGCTAAAAATACAGCTTAATAAATTATTACAAAATTGACAGCACATAAGTAAAAGCAGTGAAAAACATCACATGATCTGCTTCTCTGCTTTTACCATTTTTTTAGAAGCAATGAAATAAAATACTTAAAATCTATTTTTTTTTTGTCTGAAAAGTAGATAAGCAGTTTTGAAAAGCAATCGCTACATTTTGAAAGTTAAGTATCATTTGTTAAATAAATTGATTTTGCAAGATTTTATAGTTCATAGATCGAAGATAAGAATGGATTATCTTGTTATTTCAAATCTTTTGGCACCTGATTAGACATATCTTGTTACAAACCAAATGTTTGACACATTATTATTTGTCAATGTTATTCAAAATATATTAAATCACATTTAAGAATTTCATCTCCAATATTATTATATTAGAAATAAATTGAAATCGTAACCAAACTCTTAAAGTCCGACAGAAGTGTATTCACTCTGGATATTTAAGGATTTTAAATAAAAAATTTAAATAATTGATTTTTGTAGAGGTGATAAATCTCTATTGGCTTTTATAAATCACACAAACTTATATAAAAAGTTTTTATAGACTCTTATTCAAAGAATTATGTGGGATTTTATATTTGAAAACTTTTTCATAGAATTCTGTAGATTTTGTAACTTATAATTGTGTCATATTCTAAACTAGCAATTGAGCATTTATAATCTATTCAACTTATTTTTTTTATCCACTCACGTAAATGGATTTTACTTACCTAAATAAGTTTAATTTATGAAAAATGATGGATAAATAGCTATTTAATTTCTTGAAATCAAAATTTCAGTTATTTGAGCAATATATATAACTAATTAATCAATATTTGTTAAAAAAATACGTCACAACACTTTTATCAATTCTTTGTTGTGGAAAGTTTTTTATTAATAAACAAATTTATACATGTTAACGATCCTAAAATATTATGTGTGTGTGACGATTGTTTTCAAAATTGCTTATCCGTTTCAGATAAAAAATCTATTTTGAGTGTTTTATTTCATTGCTTTTGCTATTGTTTCTTTAAAAATAAGTATGTAAAAAACAGAAGATGAGAAGCATGACATAATATGTTTTTCACTTATTTTATTATTGTGGTGGCAAGTTTGTAATTATTTTAAGTTCATTAAACTGTTTTTTATTTTAAAAACAAATACTCAATGATTTTGTTTAAAAGTAAATTTTTCCAACTTTAAATAAATGTAACATAAAAGTATTTTGAATAAGCAATTACAAATATACTCAAAAGTAATTAATAAAAGCAAAAAAATTATAAATGCTCACCACATCAGGCTTCATATTCTGCTCAGCCATCATTTCTCAAGAATCCTAAATGCGTCATCCAACAGCCAAACCTTGCATTATTATACTCATTAATGGAAGTGTTGTACCAAGATTGTATAGATTTAATACAAATTTGAAGTATAACTTGTACCAAATTTGTACGTGTTTAATACCAAATTCATGTGTAACTAGTACCAAAATTGTATATATTTAATACCAAATTTGTAATACTACTTTTATGTGTAACTATTACCAAAATAGTGTATATTTTTAATATCAACTTCATGTGTAACTAGTACCAAAATTGTACAGATTTAATACCAAATTGAAGTGCAACTTGTACCAAGATTGTATAAGTTTAATACCAATTTAATGTGTAACTAGTAAAAAAATTATACAGGTTTTTTAATAGCAATTTGAAGTGTAGCTTGTACCAAAATTGTATATGTTTTATACCAATTTCATGTGTAACTAGTACTAAAATTGTATAGGTTTAATACCAATTTTAAGTGCAACTAGTACCAAATTTGTATATGTTTCATACTAATTTCATGTGTAACTAGTACCAAATTTGTACAGGTTTAATACAAATCTCATGTGTAACTAGTACCAAATTGTATACGTTTAATATCCATTTAATTTGTTACTAGTGCCAACATTGTACATATTTAATACCAAACTGAAATGTAACTTATACCAAGATTGTATATGTTTAATACCAATTTAATGTGTAACTAGTAGCCAATATACATGTTTAATACCAATTTGAAATGTAACTTGTACCAAAATTATATATGTTCAATACAAATTTGTTGCGTAACTAGTACTAAAATTGTGTATGTTTAATACAAATCTAATGTCTAACTAGTACTAGATTGGATAGGTTTAGTACTAATTTCATGTGTACCTAGTACCAAAATTGTATAGATTTAACACAAATTCAAGTATAACTAGTACCCAAATTAAATAAGTTTAATACTAATTTCATGTGTATATAGTATCAAAATTGTATATGTTTAATACCAATTTGAAGCCTAACTAGTACAAAAATTATAAACGTTGCATACCAATTTCAAGAGTTACTAGTACCAAAATGTTATACGTTTAATACTATTTTGAAGTGTAACTAGTACCAAAGTTATATATGTTTAATATTAATTTCATGTGTAAATAACAACAAATTGTAAATGTTTAATACCAATTTGAAGTGTAATTAGTACCAAAATTATATAGGTTTAATATCAATTTTATGTGTAACTAGTACTAAATTGTATAGGTTTTGTATCAATTTCATGTGTAACTAGTACCAAATTATATAGGTTTAATATCAATTTTATGTGTAACTAGTACTAAAATTATATAGGTTTAATACTAATTTAAAATGTAATTAGTCACAAAATTGTATAGATTTAATATCAATTTGAAGTGAAATTTGTACCAATATTGTATAGATTTAATACTAATTTAATGTGTACCTAATACCAAATTATGTATGTTTAAAACCAATTTGAAGTGTAACTAGTACTAAATTTAAATAAGTTTAATATCAATTTTATTTGTAACTAGTACTAAAACTGTACAGGTTTAGTACCTTATTGTTAAATTGTCTACTGTGAATAGTGTTGCGGAGTACGGGACCACCACCGGACCACCTACACGGCTGACCAACGGACTTACTGGCTGACCAACGCAAACAGTAACACCAGAACAGTATGAACTTAAAATAATAATCTTAACACTAAGGGATGGTTTCTACAAGTTGAAGACTATTTTCTAGAAGTTCTTCAAGTTCAAACCGCATCATTCAATCAAAAGAAATACATTTACCTATTAACTATTCAAACTGGACTATTCCAGAAGAACAAATAGAGACTCTTTATCAAATCGGATCTTTTGATTTCAAAACTGCTTTTTCTATTAAAACTCATGAACAAACTATTTCTATACAACAAGAATTTCAAAGTATACCTTTGATATCTTTAAATTCAATCACTAAATATATAGAAAGACATTATAAATATATTCACTTTGGTTTAATTCAAGTTGTTGTTAAACCATTAGTTCATATGGGAGTTAATGCTCCAATTTATCTCGCTCTTCGAGATAAAAGATTAAAAAGATATAAATCTTCTTTATTGGCCATGATTCAAATAAATGTTTGTAATGGACCAATATACTTCAACTGTTCCCCTAACTTTTCAGTAGATCTTTCAGATCCACTAATTCAAGACTCATTAGTCTTAGACGTTCATCTTCAAGGAGATTAATTTCGAGATTTATGTAAAAACTTTGCTATTATATATAGAGTTTATTTTAGAATAATTAATTCACAATTAAATCCAAAATTTAATCTTCAAACAACAATAAAAGACGAAACTGTCTTATTACATGTAGAAGCAGATAATCCATCTGTTTTTGTTCCAAAACGTTTAAAATGGGATGAAATTACTATCCCAAATGAATTTATTATTCAAACTCTTCAAATACCCAAAAATTTAATACGGAGAGACATATCTCAAATAATTGAAGAAACTGATGGGCGTATCTTACTAAGATTTAACTCATATAGAGAACGATCCCATTCATCTATACAAGATGACCCCGAACCAGAATCATCTCGAAAATCTATTTCAAGTTATTCCAGTTCTCATTTTACCGACTCAAAAATCAATTTTAAATCTCCTCTTCCAGAATTCCAACCTTCTAGTTCAACAAATTATTCTCCTCCAAATTCCCCCACTTTATCTCAAATAAACATGATTTCATGTTTAAATTTTAAAGTTAATCATCAATATTTAAGTGATGATTACAATGATCCAGATAATGCGGAAAAAAGACAATGGTTTGAACACTTAGAACCACAATTCATAGAACAAATAAAAAAGGCTTGGATGATGGACATAATTAAGAAAAAGTCAAATATTCATTTACTTAATTGGTTTAATATGTATACCTTTACAAAAGATATAGAAAATGTTTATTCACTACAACAAATAAATGTTCAAACAGCCCTTTACAAAAAATGGACTTTAGACAATAATACTGTTGTAACTTCTATTCATCCACCACTTAAAAAAATAAAAATAACCACTCCAGATAGTGAAATTATAGCCATTCCATTCAAACGAGGTCGTGACGAAAAAGACCCTGTTACACAAGAAGATGTCATAAAAATATATCAACAAAACAATTTTTCAAATCAAATTTTACATACTATTGCTACTCACTTAAATCAAATGCAAAATTTACAAATAGAAACTAAATCTGAAAATTTAAAATTTCCTAAAGATATTTCCAAACCTCACTTTAACCCAAGAAGTATTCATATGTCCCTTGAAAGTAAATTAAAATTACCAAATACCGATATACTTAATCGAATAAACAAAAAATTAGCCAATATTCCCTCTACTAGTAATTCAAAAAGTAATTATGTTAAAATATCAAACGAAAATGAAAGTTCCGATAGTGATACTGATAATCTCATAACTGAAATTAACGAAATTTTTAAAGGCGAAATAAATAAATTACGTTCATTCGGACCAACTAGAAATTTTTATAACAAACCCACACCTCCTGATATTCAATATGAAGAAAGAACTCAATTTCAAACTTCTAAATATGATGGACAATCTATACATCAATGGAATATAGATGGTAAATCCGAATCTGAAATACTCAATACATTACAAGAAGTGGGTATGGCAAAAACTGCCTACCGAATTCAAAATGCTACAGAAGAAAATGCTGTAGGTCTACTTGTAACAGGATTTACTGGACAATTAAAAAATGGGTGGGATAACCAATTAACTTTAGACGAAAAACAAGCTATTATACATCATAAGTCAGAATTTGAAACTGAAGATGGTATAATTCAACAAAAGGCTGATGCCAGTGACTATTTAATAATTACTATAGGTATGTATTTTATAGGAAATCCCAAAGAAGAATTAAACTCATCTCATATTGTTCTTTCAAACTTAAGATGTCCTACTCTATCTGATTACAGATGGTACAAAGACGTCTTTCTTACTTATGTTCTTAAAAGAACAGACTGTAATCAAGCTTTCTGAAAAGAAAGATTCATTGCAGGTCTTCCAAAATTATTCGGAGAACGAATAACACAAAAACTCAAAACTGAAACTGATAGTGATCCTATCAATTTTGACTCAATAGCTTTTGGGCAATTATTTTCTTTTATCAAAAGAGAAGCTTTAACGTTATGCTCTGAATTAAAAATACAATCAAAATATGGTAAAGATAAACATAACTCTAGAAAAGAATTAGGTAACTTTTGTGAAGCATTCGGTATGCAAAAAATTCTTGCTCCCTCAACATATTATAAAAATAAAGTCAAAAAACTCACTTCAGACAAAAGATATCGAAAATATTTTCGAAAACCTAAAAGAAACTCAAAGAAACCCAATCCAGACGAAACATTCAAGAAAAAGAAAAAATCTTACAAAAAACCATACAAAAAATTTAGTAACACCAATACTACCAAGATTCAATGTTGGAAATGTCATCGTTTTGGTCACAAAGCTGACACCTGTCTTGTTAAGACAAAAATTAATGAACTATTTCAAGATGATCCAGAACTTAGAGATAAAATATCAACTCTATTAATAAACGAAGAAAAGCCAAGTTCTCAAACTTCTGAATCAGAGTCTAGCATTAATACTGATTTCGAATATATAAACCAAATTTTAGATAGCTCTAGTGACAGCGATAACGAAGTTCCAAATTCTAATTTCTGTTCTTTATCTATTAATGTCATTACAAAAAATAAAGATCAACAAGAATTTTTATTTGAATTAATTAATAAAATCAATAATCCTGAAGATCGTAAAGAATATTTACAAAAATTTAAAACTTTACTTCTTACTGAAGAAGAACCAGCTAGTCAAATAAATGAACATTTTAGTATTTCAAAATTATTTGATAAATGCCCTTCCTCTATTATAAAAAAAAATATAATAAATTACAATAATCTCCAAAGAGAAATTAATCAATTAAAAAAACAAATCTCAAATATTTATTGTAAATTGAATAATCTTGATGCAAAAGATTTAGAAGAATACATTCAGACAATAGAAAAAATTTCATTCCAAAAATAGTATTCTATGATTACTTTAATAATTAATGATTTTAAAATTAACACTATTTGTCTAATAGATAGTGGTGCTGATCAAAATTGTATTAATGAAGGACTTATTCCTACCAAATATTATGAAAAAACAAAAGAAAAGCGTGTTGCAGCTCACTCAACACCCTTAAATATCAAATATAAATTATCCAAAGCTTATATCTGCAATCAAGGATATTATTTTAAAACCCCATTCATTTTAGTTAAAAACTTAAATCAAGAAATAATATTAGGAACTCCTTTTTTAACCTCAATTTACCCTTTTCATGTAAATCATAAAGGTGTTACTACTAATATTATGGGAAATAAAACAAGTTTTCATTTTTCTACTCCTACAAAAGTAAAAGAAATATCTTTACTTCAAGAATCATCAATTTTTAAACAACTTAATCTAATCAAAACAAAAAAATCACAAATCAATCTATTAAAAGAAGAAATATCATATTTAAATATTGAAGAGCAAATACAACTTCCAACTATTCAACAAAAAATAAAATCTATAGAAACAAACATTAAAATAAAAATATGTTCTGAATTTCCTAATGCTTTTTGGGATAGGAAACATCATATCATAGAATTACCCTATGAAAAAGAATTTAATGAAAAAGACTCCCTACAAAAGCAAGACCTATTCAAATGAATAAAGAATTACTTGAAACCTGTAAACAAGAAATTCAAAATTTACTTACTAAAAATTTAATAGCCCCCCACTAAATCTCATTGGAGTTGTGCAGCCTTTTATGTAAATAATAATGCTGAAAAGGAACGTGGTGTTCCTAGATTAGTAATTAATTATAAACCATTAAACAAGGTACTACAATGGATTCGATATCCAATTCCAAATAAAAGAGATTTAATAAACAGATTATACAAAGCAACTATATTTTCAAAATTTGATATGAAATCTGGATTTTGGCAAATTCAAATCGATGAAAAAGATAAATATAAAACAGCTTTTACCGTACCTTTTGGACATTACGAATGGAATGTAATGCCTTTTGGTCTCAAAAATGCTCCTTCTGAATTTCAAATTATAATGAATAATATTTTCAATTCCTTTGATTTTATTATCGTTTATATTGATGATGTTTTAATATTTTCAGAATCAATAGATCAACATTTTAAGCATTTAAATATCTTTATTCAAACTACTATGAAAAATGGATTAGCCATTTCTGAATCTAAATTAAAATTATTTCAAACTAAAATTCGTTTTTTAGGACACGATATTTTCCAAGGCACTATCAAACCTATTTCAAGAGCCATAGAGTTTGCTTCAAAATTTCCGGAGGAAATTAAAGATAAAACTCAACTTCAACGATTCCTAGAATGTCTCAATTATGTCTCAGATTTCTTTCCCAAACTTCGTATCATTTGTAAACCTCTATATCAAAGACTTCAAAAGAAACCTTGTGAATGGACATCTGAACATTCGCGTCTAGTTCAATTAATTAAAACCCAAGTTACATCTTTACCTTGTCTAGGACTTCCTCATCCCGATGCCTACCTAATAGTTGAAACAGATGCATCTGATTCAGGGTATGGGGGTATCCTCAAACAAAAATTACATTCATCTGCATCTCCTACAACTGAACATATCATTCGATTTCATTCAGGCATTTGGTTAGGATCTCAAAAGAATTATTCTACTGTTAAAAAAGAAATTTTATCCATAGTATTGTGCATTTCTAAATTTCAAGACGATTTATACAATAAATCATTTCTGTTAAGAATCGATTGCAAATCTGCAAAAGAAATTTTACAAAAAGATGTAAAAAATATAGTTTCAAAACAATTTGTTGCAAGATGGCAAGCTATTTTATCAGTGTTTGATTTTGAGATTGAATACATTAAAGGATCATCCAATTCACTTCCAGATTTTCTTACTAGAGAATTTTTACAAGGAAAAAATATTATTACAGATGAACCAGTCCAAAGTTAAACATCCGATGATTATGCATCTCAAAAACCCACTCAAAATAGATTTACAGTTCTTGCAGATTTTCCTCCTCTTACCTATACTCAAGCTGTACAAACACCCCTTGCACCCACCACGCCTGAAAAACCTTTACCTACTCAATCATCCTGTAAGGACCCCAAGCCCTTAAAACCTTGATTAGTGTATTAACCACTATGTGTGGTACATGCTTTCTATAAAATGTCAATCGGGAAGCTCTGATGATACTTAATCATTGCCTGTCAATAAAAGACTCATATGTTTGCCCTTTACCAACCCCTTGGTGCCACTTTTCACATTGTAAACTTTTACAAAAATTTGGGCAGAGTCTCCCCATAAATAGAGCTATCCCAAAACAGAGTACAACACATAACAAAATTCCCGGCCAGGGAACACATAATACTCAACAGAAAGCAGTAATACAAGTAGATTCCCAGCCAGGGAAGACACCACACATATGTCAACAAAAGTGGGTTCCAACACCCACATAATACACCAATGACTCTCATATCATTCTAGCAATTCAACCTAATTGCATGCAACCTTAAATGAAAGAGAGAAAGGCTCATGCCTTTATATACAATCCATATACAAGTATAATCGTGCTCACATGCGAGCATCATGAATATGAATATGTATAAACCCTCAGGCGTATATATAGGTACTCTATACGATACCGTGCTCCATCAAGCCCTGGTACCACGATCCTGGGAGTACCTCAAATCAACAGCTCGAGCTCAGCTCCATAGCCATCGATGTACCTGTCCACCTGTCCCAACAGAGACAGCCCCCAACGGGGTGAGCATACCAATACACAAAATCCCATAATCATAATAATGAAATTCATAATTTACAACAAAGGTAAATGCTAATGAATTTAAATGATACTCCCTGGATGGCAACATCCTCATCCGGGATTCCGTGTACTGTCCCTGTTCTCACAACATCAAACTCATCAAATCTCATAAATCAGTAAATCAACACATTGATTTACACATCGCATGCCTGATCCTCGAATATCAACATATAGTGATTACAAATTCATTAAACATGCAATTACAGATATCACAATATCTAATACTGATTTCACAACCTTGCTATCAATCACAGATAGCTCAAATGCCTTAGCATTTATTTTACCAATCCTTCATTATACTTAGACATCTCAAGTGTCTTATAATGAATACATGAGTCTACAAACCTAGACATCTCAAATGTCTTATAATGAATACACGATTCTACGAACTTAGACATCTCAAATGTCTTACGAAGAATACATGATTTTACAAACCTAGACATCTCAAATGTCTCATAATATAGTCATATAAACCCAGTACCCCATATATCATACAAGAGTCATCCTACTCTAGTGTCACGCACGCTACAAGCGGCGATATCAAGATTTGGGTCATTCCTTGGCTATATCAACATGTATGTATAACCATACGCAAAACATTCAATGCAATCAAAAACACCTTATGCATTTCACATATATATAGTAATGCTCGTACGTCGCACGTACCTTAAATCTCCGAAGTCCGAGCCAAGCCTTGCTCGAGTTCCATGCCCCGAGGAATGATGTGCAGCAAAATCCGACTTCCACACGCGACGAAACCTCGAATTGATGGAGGGGAAAGAAGCGCCTCGTCGAGACGAAGACGGGGGTAGGTCACACGCGCCGATCGGCGGCCGGACGGCGGCGGGCGCACCGCTTGAAGCGGCGGGTGTCCTGTAGCAGCGGGGGTCGCATCGCGGGAGAGAGGGGAAGAATTGGGGCTGAAATGATAATTTTTTAAAATCTTGGGTTCAAATGGTATTTATAGCAAAAATACCCCGAAAAATTAATAGCCCGACAAATACATCATGATTCCTTAAAAATCATCTGTTTTCAAAAACTCTCTCTCTAACTCCAAAACCCTCTACCGGTGCTCACCCAGCACCCGAGATCCCGAGACACATTAAAAACCCAACTCTTAGGTTTTACACCGTAATGTGAATACAATCTCAACCTCTGGATCCAACGATCCCAACTACCCAAATAAACGAGCCCAGAAGGCCCAACACCTCGATTAAATCCCAAATCGCCACGTAAAACCACTTTAGGGATTATTAACACTACGGGATTAACACCTATAATCCCTGGTCATCACAATATCCCCCACTAAAAGAATTTCGTCCTCGAAATTAGCACTGGTGTATCACGTAACACCCAGGCTGCACAACAACATGAAGCCATAACATCGATTCCTGACCATATCAGAATCGTATTAATAAACGCGAGGATACTTACCTCTCATCTAATCTCTGAAACAGAGCGACATACCATAACCAACATAACACCCAAGAGGTAAAACGTACCTCGATGCGGGTCATCCCAGAAGTCAGCCTCTCATGACTGCGAAACAACTGATACTTACGACTGTAGATCAGACAGTCATCCTTCGTTCTAATACAACAGTACGAACACATCCTGAATGACACCTCAACCGTAAGAACGTTGACCTCGTGTCAAACTCTGGAGTGGAATAGACTTCCAATCCATCATAACGTCAAAGAGCGTCAGCACAACTCAACGCTAACAGTCCAAAAGCAGTTAGTCAACTGAAACTGCAAGGATTCGAATCGCTCTTGATTCTATCGTAGATATCATCCAATGACATCTTTACCAAGACTCACGATGTCTAACATACATCGTTACGAGGGAAACACTAGTACAACCACGGTGTACACATATCAAACCTGGTTTCCACTTTCAAACTTCCTCCATCGAAGGAGTAGTCGCCTCATTGCAACTTAATTTGGGCAACTCACGGCCACAAATTCAAACAAAAGACATCTCACAAGATGTCCACCTCCGGATGTTCCAAGAATCACGTTCTGATCATAAATAACAACCGAGACTCCGCAGTGTTTAAAATTCTTAAGGGGCATGCAATAAACCCATTGCATTCTCAACGCTTGTGTCGTCAGCGACACTCAACCAAATCCGAATCCTGCCATCCCTTGAAAATCCTCGGATTTAACAATCCAAACTTGGGAAGGCTGTCGCATAACTCGAAGGAAAACACCAACAAGGGAAGTACCTTAACCCTCACAAGAAAATCCCTCTTCAAGGGAGTCAACTAACTTTACGATTGTTCCTCATAAACATCGTGCCATGGAGATTCCCAATCTCAAGGTGTTCCATATCTCTCATCAGAGATTTAACCATCCAAAAATAGCATAACTCTATGCTTAACAGAGAGGAAATCAATAACTGGCATCCGTATACTCACCGGTATACCTGCCTAAGCACTGACATCACATGCATACTTAATGCACTCGGCTCGGGTATCTACCACATATCCCTAAGCCCCAAACACAACCGTCAATTCTGAGTCATTCCTTACTCAGTGGAGGATGAAAATCGACGATTAACAATACACGGTGTGATTCCCAAAATCAACACCACTTGTACCAACTTACCGAATCTTTCAAAGATTCCCAAATAGGTATAATACTACCTCCTTCCTCGCAAGGGAAATGCCATCGAACTCGAGATCCACAAGTCTCGAACCATTGTTCGGAAAAACTGGATACAATAACACCCATTGTATCCCAATACACGGGTTCCTTTAGATTGAGTCAATAACAACCTGATGACTCTCTTGTTGGTACTCCAACATCCTGAGCTGTCCCAGACAAGTCTCCAAGATTTAAACATAAACGTATACACGTTTCAGCGAGGCACGAACAACCTTAACCTCAATGACATGGTGACTACTAGAGTCCACCACAATCCACATCGTATCACCTTACGATTTGCCAAACTTGGTTCCAACGAGCAGTGTAACGGCTCTAGCAAGCCCATCATGGTGCTACACACACGCGGCAGACAACCTAGTCTCTGCCTCTTTAGGTTTACCTCAAACCTACCAATAAGACGGACGTTTCCACATGGTATAACATACTATGGGAGGAAAACTCAATAGAGTAGTGGGTCTTTATCCAACATTCCTCAATGCCGATACACCCTGGACAACCCAATGTCCCTATGTACTTAACATAACCTGATCCTACTCCCTTAGGACCCATCCTACACCCTCAAGGGTGGTGTGACCATGTCCACCACATGTCACATCGACAGAAAGCGAGTACTTTCCTCCATGATTACTCCTGTCGTCAAATCACGTGGCCAAAAGCCACTCCAACGAGCATACCTCAAGGGTATCACCACTCGTAAAATGATTACCCCCAAACATAAGCTGCGGTACAATCACATGTACAGCGCATCCATCCATTCCTCGAGCAACCCGCTCGGTATAAGGGTCACGTCCATCGGTGTCGCACACACCACCTTGTGCTCGGTACTGGCACCCAAGGCATACCACTGAATACGTATACTCAACGCATCGATCATCGTAACGATGATGCATGTCTAATAAGACATCTCCTACACCATCGTCATCGTCATCCCGTGACGACACATGCCAACTCATGGCATCTAAAACATTGCCCACTAGTGACGATACATGTACATCAGCGTATGTCAATCCACTATCATGCTAGTAAAAATAGGCAAAATAAAACATGTATATCAATGCATGCCAGCTACAATAAAGCTAATAAAATAGCAATATCTCATACCTCATCGCTAGTGATATAGCGTCATACCTGTCTCCGTCGCTCAATAATAGTGCGTAATCAGCACCCATCGCTCGAAGGCGGCAAAATCCTGTGCTGAGTACATAGCGGCAAAATCCCTCGCTATAGAATCGACGGCATGACACCTCGTCATATAATAAGTGGCATGAAACCTCGCTATATACCTGAGTATGAATCATCGTCCACATAGTAGCGGAAAGAGGCATCGCTATCAATACACCTGGCGGAATGAACCATCGCCAATAGATATAGCGGAATGAACCATCGCTATAAATACACCTGGCGGAATGAACCATCGCCAATCAATATAGCGGAATGAACCATCGCTATCAATACACCTGGCGGAATGAACCATCGCCAATCAATATAGCGGAATGAACCATCGCTATCAATACACCTGGCGGAATGAACCATCGCCAATAGATATAGCGGAATGAACCATCGCTATAAATACGCCTGGCGGAATGAACCATCGCCAATAAATATAGCGGAATGAACCATCGCTATCAACCGTGTCCTCATAGAGAAATGAATATAAATCGACACAGCGGGACACATCACCGCTATCATCCGTGTCATCACAAAGGAATGAATCATCATCCTAACAAGCGGCATCTCATCCTCGCTTCTTCATACAAGCGGTATCTCATCCTCGCTTCGTATGGCATACCCCGCCTCCATGTGCAAGCGAGCATCCCCGCCCGCTCCACATTTTTAGCGGTACAAGCATAAGCTTCTTCATACAAGCGGTATATCATCCTCGCTTCGTATGGAATACCCCGCCTCCATGTGCAAGCGAGCATCCCCGCCCGCTCCACATTTTTAGCGGTCAAGCATAAGTATAAAAATTCTCACTGTCATAAGCAGGACTCCTGGAATGTATAATCATCATTCCTTTTTATACTCCATATTTCCTGTAACCTGCAACCATCAGGGTTAACAACAATAGCCATATACGCTATGCATCCACATTCAATTCATAATAAAAACACATTATGAGAATGTATGGTTTCACAAATAAATGTCATGATATCCTTCTTTAAATCCTTATTTCATCCTGAGCCCTTATCATTAGTACATTTTAATGCTTCTTGCTACTCCAGGAAAGCGGAATTCTTCCTCGCTTCCACTGGACTTTAGCGTTGCTACTCCATGTAAGCGGAACTCTTCATCGCTTCCAATGGACTTTAGCGTTGCTACTCCATATAAGCGGGACTCTTCATCGCTTCATATGGACTTTAGCATAAGCCATTAAAATCCTTACTAAGATAACTTTGACTCAAGACATGCATATGCAAAAACAATGCACAATAACATATATCATAACCTCAATGCACCACTTTGCATTCATCATGTGTCAACAAGACAACGTAAAATACATGTTACCTCGGAAATATCCCTTTATCTGATTTTCTTAAAAACCAGCTTCCTTGGCACATAACACACGGAGTGCCAGACATCCCCATAAATGTCATCCTATCGTGTTCCACACGATTCCTGCAACCACAATGGTTAGCAATACCACTTTTCATATCATAAGAGCACATAAACAATTTGCTATGTCATACAACATTAATGCCATCATGCATAAATATGTGCTATCAATAACTTCCTAGGCCCTTAACAGCCCCAATGAGCAACCACTGCTCTGATACCACTAATGTAAGGACCCCAAGCCCTTAAAACCTTGATTAGTGTATTAACCACTATGTGTGGTACATGCTTTCTATAAAATGTCAATCGGGAAGCTCTGATGATACTTAATCATTGCCTGTCAATAAAAGACTCATATGTTTGCCCTTTACCAACCCCTTGGTGCCACTTTTCACATTGTAAACTTTTACAAAAATTTGGGCAGAGTCTCCCCATAAATAGAGCTATCCCAAAACAGAGTACAACACATAACAAAATTCCCGGCCAGGGAACACATAATACTCAACAGAAAGCAGTAATACAAGTAGATTCCCAGCCAGGGAAGACACCACACATATGTCAACAAAAGTGGGTTCCAACACCCACATAATACACCAATGACTCTCATATCATTCTAGCAATTCAACCTAATTGCATGCAACCTTAAATGAAAGAGAGAAAGGCTCATGCCTTTATATACAATCCATATACAAGTATAATCGTGCTCACATGCGAGCATCATGAATATGAATATGTATAAACCCTCAGGCGTATATAGGTACTCTACGATACCGTGCTCCATCAAGCCCTGGTACCACGATCCTGGGAGTACCTCAAATCAACAGCTCGAGCTCAGCTCCATAGCCATCGATGTACCTGTCCACCTGTCCCAACAGAGACAGCCCCCAACGGGGTGAGCATACCAATACACAAAATCCCATAATCATAATAATGAAATTCATAATTTACAACAAAGGTAAATGCTAATGAATTTAAATGATACTCCCTGGATGGCAACATCCTCATCCGGGATTCCGTGTACTGTCCCTGTTCTCACAACATCAAACTCATCAAATCTCATAAATCAGTAAATCAACACATTGATTTACACATCGCATGCCTGATCCTCGAATATCAACATATAGTGATTACAAATTCATTAAACATGCAATTACAGATATCACAATATCTAATACTGATTTCACAACCTTGCTATCAATCACAGATAGCTCAAATGCCTTAGCATTTATTTTACCAATCCTTCATTATACTTAGACATCTCAAGTGTCTTATAATGAATACATGAGTCTACAAACCTAGACATCTCAAATGTCTTATAATGAATACACGATTCTACGAACTTAGACATCTCAAATGTCTTACGAAGAATACATGATTTTACAAACCTAGACATCTCAAATGTCTCATAATATAGTCATATAAACCCAGTACCCCATATATCATACAAGAGTCATCCTACTCTAGTGTCACGCACGCTACAAGCGGCGATATCAAGATTTGGGTCATTCCTTGGCTATATCAACATGTATGTATAACCATACGCAAAACATTCAATGCAATCAAAAACACCTTATGCATTTCACATATATATAGTAATGCTCGTACGTCGCACGTACCTTAAATCTCCGAAGTCCGAGCCAAGCCTTGCTCGAGTTCCATGCCCCGAGGAATGATGTGCAGCAAAATCCGACTTCCACACGCGACGAAACCTCGAATTGATGGAGGGGAAAGAAGCGCCTCGTCGAGACGAAGACGGGGGTAGGTCACACGCGCCGATCGGCGGCCGGACGGCGGCGGGCGCACCGCTTGAAGCGGCGGGTGTCCTGTAGCAGCGGGGGTCGCATCGCGGGAGAGAGGGGAAGAATTGGGGCTGAAATGATAATTTTTTAAAATCTTGGGTTCAAATGGTATTTATAGCAAAAATACCCCGAAAAATTAATAGCCCCACAAATACATCATGATTCCTTAAAAATCATCTGTTTTCAAAAACTCTCTCTCTAACTCCAAAACCCTCTACCGGTGCTCACCCAGCACCCGAGATCCCGAGACACATTAAAAACCCAACTCTTAGGTTTTACACCGTAATGTGAATACAATCTCAACCTCTGGATCCAACGATCCCAACTACCCAAATAAACGAGCCCAGAAGGCCCAACACCTCGATTAAATCCCAAATCGCCACGTAAAACCACTTTAGGGATTATTAACACTACGGGATTAACACCTATAATCCCTGGTCATCACACATCCCAATCATCTCCCTATTTCACAAAACCTTATGTTGAACATCTTACTCTAACTAGATTTTCAACAGTCCCTGACTTTAATACACTCAAAAGTATTATTCCATGTTATTATCCTCAAGGTTGTCATTGGTACCCAGAAGACTCCAGAAAGACTCAACAATTTTATGAATTTATTCTTGTTGATTCCAAATCAATAGAATTAGTCAACACTCCTGATAATAAAAATCCTTCTCGAATTGCTTTTTCAAAATGTATAATAAAAAAGATTTTTAAACAAGAAGAATGGACTTTTCCATTCTCCCAAAAGAATTTTTCAAAAGATTTTAATCCAAAAGGTTATAATTATCCTGATTACAAAATGGCTTGGTTTAATACGTTTTTCAAAAGACCCTTTGATCATTCATGGTTTTTTTACATTTTCATATAAACTTTTTTAAAGAATTCCCCATTTGGTTTTGCGATTGGTGGTTCAAATTTGGTCCTTCAACCGAAATTTTACCTCCAGATGTAAAACTTGCTCTTCAAAGTTTTGTTTCAAAAGCACCAGGTACGGAATTTGAAAAACAAATTCTATATTTCTCCGAATTCAAAGTACCATGGATTTTTTGTTGGAATTTCCAATTTCAACAATTCTATTCAAAACCTTACCCCATTTCGTGGCAAAATTATTCAACAAATTACTGCAATCAAGAAGTGGTTCTTAGATTTCTTCAAACAGGTGAAAAAATTAAATGGTCACCAATTAATCTAAATACTAAACCAACTCATCCCTTGAATGCAAGAGTTCAAGCTAAAAATGAATTTATGATTCAAAATTCATGAAAAACAAATCTAGAAAAACAACCTACAAACGAGTACTCAGAACAACAAATCAAACTACTTCACATGATGGAAGATTGTCCCGAATTAGCAGCTAACTATGTTCATTATCTAAAAACAATGAAGTCCTCCTCATCAAAAGCTGACTCAGATGAATCAACATCAAATTTCAACCCATTCAAAGATCAATTTGCTCAAGATCCATTTGATTTATAACAGCTATGACAAAGCAAAATTCCTACAACAATTTATGTTCAATGATTCAATCAAGAGAATTATCTAGCTCCAAAGTTGGCAAACAAAAATTCATGTGGAAAGCTGGAGGAATCATCACAGCCAGCTGGCTCTACAGTAAAGATCCACAACCGACAAAAAGACAAAGGAAGATTTGACGTCAAAGCTACCACTACTCAAAGTAAAAAATAAAGCTACGGTTCTAATTCAAGATGCTTTCCCACTCAAATCAAAAGACTACAGAAAAAATGCTAAAGCCAAAAGTACTGTCGGCCATTTTCCAAAAGTAGATGCTCATGTAATGCAAATGTAGTTTAAATTCAAATGTAATTTCAATAATGTATCTATAAATAGATGTGTAGATTTCATTACAATCATCGCAGAATTCTCTGGATGATCTTATAATTAATTTCACTCTCATTTTCCACTACAATCCTTGCTTGTAATCACCTACTTTTGTTCAAATTCAAAGTAAGTCAGTGGAGGATCGAACTTAATCATGACTTAAACATGATAAACATGATATGATTAAACATAATATGAATGTAAAACAAAAAATTATTGTATAAAAAGGAAGACTGAAAATAAAACTGACTTACTTTGAATTTGAACAAAAGTAGGTGATTACAAGTAAGGATTGTAGTGGAAAATGAGAGTGAAATTAATTATAAGATCATCCAGAGAATTCTGCGATGATTGTAATGAAATCTACACATCTATTTATAGATACATTATTGAGATTACATTTGAATTTAAACTACATTTGCATTACATGAGCATCTACTTTTGGAAAATGGCCGACAATACTTTTGGCTTTAGCATCTTTTGTGTGGTCTTTTGATTTGAGTGGGAAAGCATCTTGAATTAGAACCGTAGCTTTATTCTTTACTTTGAGTAGTGGTAGCTTTGACGTCAAATCTTCCTTTGTCTTTTTGTCGGTTGTGGATCTTTACTGTAGAGCCAGCTGGCTGTGATGATTCCTCCAGCTTTCCACATGAATTTTTGTTGCCAACTTTGGAGTTGGATAATTCTCTGATTGAATCATTGAACATAAATTGTTGTAGGAATTTTGCTTTGTCATAGCTGTTATAAATCAAATGGTCTTGAGCAAATTGATCTTTGAATGGGTTGAAATTTGATGTTGATTCATCTGAGTCAGCTTTTGATGAGGAGGACTTCATTGTTTTTAGATAATGAACATAATTAGCTGCTAATTCGGGACAATCTTCCATCATGTGAAGTAGTTTGATTTGTTGTTCTGAGTACTCGTTTGTAGGTTGTTTTTCTAGTTTTGTTTTTCGTGAATTTTGAATCATAAATTCATTTTTAGCTTGAACTCTTGCATTCAAGGGATGAGTTGGTTTAGTATTTAGATTAATTGGTGACCATTTAATTTTTTCACCTGTTTGAAGAAATCTAAGAACCACTTCTTGATTGCAGTAATTTGTTGAATAATTTTGCCACCATTTAATTTTGAATTCTCTTACAATAGAAATGGGGTAAGGTTTTGAATAGAATTGTTGAAATTGGAAATTCCAACAAAAAATCCATGGTACTTTGAATTCGGAGAAATATAGAATTTGTTTTTCAAATTCCGTACCTGGTGCTTTTGAAACAAAACTTTGAAGAGCAAGTTTTACATCTGGAGGTAAAATTTCGGTTGAAGGACCAAATTTGAACCACCAATCGCAAAACCAAATGGGGAATTCTTTAAAAAAGTTTGTATGAAATGTAAAAAACCATGATTGATCAAATGGTCTTTTGAAAAACGTATTAAACCAAGCCATTTTGTAATCAGGATAATTATAACCTTTTGGATTAAAATCTTTTGAAAAATTCTTTTGGGAGAATGGAAAAGTCCATTCTTCTTGTTTAAAAATCTTTTTTATTATACATTTTGAAAAAGCAATTCGAGAAGGATTTTTATTATCAGGAGTGTGGACTAATTCTATTGATTTTGAATCAACAAGAATAAATTCATAAAATTGTTGAGTCTTTCTGGAGTCTTCTGGGTACCAATGACAACCTTGAGGATAATAACGTTGAATAATATTTTTGGGTGTATTAAAGTCAGGGACTGTTGAAAATCTAGTTAGAGTAAGATGTTCAACATAAGGTTTTGTGAAATAGGGAGATGATTGGGATGATTGAGTAGGTAAAGGTTTTTCAGGCGTGGTTGGTGCAAGGGGTGTTTGTACAGCTTGAGTATAGGTAAGAGGAGGAAATCTGCAAGAACTGTAAATCTATTTTGAATGGGTTTTTGAGCTGCATAATCATCGGATGTTTGAACTTTTGACTGGTTCATCTGTAATAATATTTTTTCCTTGTAAAAATTCTCTAGTAAGAAAATCTGGAAGTGAATTGGATGATCCTTTAATGTATTCAATCTCAAAATCAAACACTGATAAAATAGCTTGCCATCTTGCAAAAAATTGTTTTGAAACTATATTTTTTACATCTTTTTGTAAAATTTCTTTTGCAGATTTGCAATCGATTCTTAACAGAAATGATTTATTGTATAAATCGTCTTGAAATTTAGAAATGCACAATACTATGGATAAAATTTCTTTTTTAACAGTAGAATAATTCTTTTGAGATCCTAACCAAATGCCTGAATGAAATCGAATGATATGTTCAGTTGTAGGAGATGCAGATGGATGTAATTTTTGTTTGAGGATACCCCCATACCCTGAATCAGATGCATCTGTTTCAACTATTAGGTAGGCATCGGGATGAGGAAGTCCTAGACAAGGTAAAGATGTAATTTGGGTTTTAATTAATTGAACTAGACACGAATGTTCAGATGTCCATTCACAAGGTTTCTTTTGAAGTCTTTGATATAGATGTTTACAAATGATACGAAGTTTGGGAAAGAAATCTGAGACATAATTGAGACATCCTAGGAATCGTTGAAGTTGAGTTTTATCTTTAATTTCATCTGGAAATTTTGAAGCAAACTCTATGGCTCTTGAAATAGGTTTGATAGTGCCTTGGAAAATATCGTGTCCTAAAAACGAATTTTAGTTTGAAATAATTTTAATTTATATTCAGAAACGGCTAATCCATTTTTCATAGTAGTTTGAATAAAGATATTTAAATGCTTAAAATGTTGATCTATTGATTCTGAAAATATTAAAACATCATCAATATAAACGATAATAAAATCAAAGGAATTGAAAATATTATTCATTATAATTTGAAATTCAGAAGGAGCATTTTTGAGACCAAAAGGCATTGCATTCCATTCGTAATGTCCAAAAGGTACGGTAAATGTTGTTGTATATTTATCTTTTTCATCGATTTGAATTTGCCAAAATCCAGATTTCATATCAAATTTTGAAAAGATAGTTGCTTTATATAATCTGTTTATTAAATCTCTTTTATTTGGAATTGGATATCCATTGTAGTACCTTGTTTAATGGTTTATAATTAATTAATAATCTAGGAACACCACGTTCCTTTTCAGCATTATTATTTACATAAAAGGCTGCACAACTCCAAGGAGATTTACTGGGCTTTATTAAATTTTTAGTAAGTAAATTTTGATTTTCTTGTTTACAGGTTTCAAGTAATTCTTTATTCATTTGAATAGGTCTTGCTTTTGTAGGGATGTCTTTTTCATTAAATTCTTTTTCATAGGGTAATTCTATGATATGATGTTTCCTATCCCAAAAAGCATTAGGAAATTCAGAACATATTTTTATTTTAATGTTTGTTTCTATAGATTTTATTTTTTGTTGAATAGTGGGAAGTTGTATTTGCTCTTCAATTTTTAAATATGATATTTCTTCTTTTAATAGATTGATTTGTGATTTTTTTTGTTTTGATTAGATTAAGTTGTTTAAAAATTGATGATTCTTGAAGTAAAGATATTTCTTTTACTTTTGTAGGAGTAGAAAAATGAAAACTTATTTTATTTCCCATAATATTAGTAGTAATACCTTTATGATTTACATGAAAAGGGTAAATTGAGGTTAAAAAAGGAGTTCCTAATATTATTTCTTGATTTAAGTTTTTAACTAAAATGAATGGGGTTTTAAAACAATATCCTTGATTGCAGATATAAGCTTTGGATAATTTATATTTGATATTTAAGGGTGTTGAGTTAGCTGCAACAAGCTTTTCTTTTGTTTTTTCATAATATTTGGTAGGAATAAGTCCTTCATTAATACAATTTTGATCAGCACCACTATCTATTAGACAAATAGTGGAAATTTTAAAATCATTAATTATTAAAGTAATCATAGAATACCATTTTTGGAATGAATTTTTTCTATTGTCTGAACGTATTGTTCTTGATCAGGCATATTTTGAGATACATGAATTTGTCCTTGATCTGAATCTTTTGTGTCAAAGGAATGTACTTGTTCAAGAATAGATAGCTTAGTATCTAACTCTAAATCTTTTGCATCAAGATTATTCAATTTACAATAAATATTTGAGATTTGTTTTTTTAATTGATTAATTTCTCTTTGGAGATCATTGGAATTTATTATATTTTTTTTTATAGTAGGAAGGGCTTTTATCAAATAATTTTGAAATACTAAAAGGTTCATTTATTTGACTAGCTGGTTCTTCTTCAGTAAGAAGTAAAGTTTTAAATTTTTGTAAATATTCTTTACGATCTTCAGGATTATTGATTTTATTAATTAATTCGAATAAAAATTCTTGTTGATCTTTATTTTTTATAATGACATTAATAGATAAAGAACAGAAATTAGAATTTTGAACTTCGTTATCGCTGTCACTAGAGCTATCTAAAATTTGGTTTATATATTCGAAATCAGTATTAATGCTAGACTCTGATTCAGAAGTTTGAGAACTTGGCTTTTCTTCGTTTATTAATAAAGTTGATATTTATCTCTAAGTTCTGGATCATCTTGAAATAGTTCATTAATTTTTGTCTTAACATGACAGATGTCAGCTTTGTGACCAAAACGATGGCATTTCCAACATTGAATCTTGGTAGTATTGGTGTTACTAAATTTTTTGTATGGTTTTTTGTAAGATTTTTTCTTTTTCTTGAATGTTTCGTCTGGATTGGGTTCCTTTGAGTTTCTTTTAGGTTTTCGAAAATATTTTCGATATCTTTTGTCTGAAGTGAGTTTTTTGACTTTATTTGTATAATATGTTGAGGGAGCAAGAATTTTTTGCATACCGAATGCTTCACAAAAGTTACCTAATTCTTTTCTAGAGTTATGTTTATCTTTACCATAGTTTGATTGTATTTTTAATTCAGAGCATAACGTTAAAGCTTCTCTTTTGATAAAAGAAAATAATTGCCCAAAAGCTATTGAGTCAAAATTGATAGGATCACTATCAGTTTCAGTTTTGAGTTTTTGTGTTATTCGTTCTCCGAATAATTTTGGAAGACCTGCAATGAATCTTTCTTTCCAGAAAGCTTGATTACAGTCTGTTCTTTTAAGAACATAAGTAAGAAAGACGTCTTTGTACCATCTGTAATCAGATAGAGTAGGACATCTTAAGTTTGAAAGAACAATATGAGATGAGTTTAATTCTTCTTTGGGATTTCCTATAAAATACATACCTATAGTAATTATTAAATAGTCACTGGCATCAGCCTTTTGTTGAATTATACCATCTTCAGTTTCAAATTCCGACTTATGATGTATAATAGCTTGTTTTTCGTCTAAAGTTAATTGGTTATCCCACCCATTTTTTAATTGTCCAGTAAATCCTGTTACAAGTAGACCTACAGCATTTTCTTCTGTAGCATTTTGAATTCGTTAGGCAGTTTTTGCCATACCCATTTCTTGTAATGTATTGAGTATTTCAGATTCGGATTTACCATCTATATTCCATTGATGTATAGATTGTCCATCATATTTAGAAGTTTGAAATTGAGTTCTTTCTTCATATTGAATATCAGGAGGTGTGGGTTTGTTATAAAAATTTCTAGTTGGTCCGAATGAACGTAATTTATTTATTTCGCCTTTAAAAATTTCGTTAATTTCAGTTATGAGATTATCAGTATCACTATCGGAACTTTCATTTTCGTTTGATATTTTAACATAATTACTTTTTGAATTACTAGTAGAGGGAATATTGGCTAATTTTTTGTTTATTCGATTAAGTATATCGGTATTTGGTAATTTTAATTTACTTTCAAGGGACATAGGAATACTTCTTGGGTTAAAGTGAGGTTTGGAAATATCTTGAGGAAATTTTAAATTTTCAGATTTAGTTTCTATTTGTAAATTTTGCATTTGATTTAACTGAGTAGCAATAGTATGTAAAATTTGATTTGAAAATTGTTTTGTTGATATATTTTTATGACATCTTCTTGTGTAACAGGGTCTTTTCCGTCACGACCTCGTTTGAAAGGAATGGCTATAATTTCACTATCTGGAGTGGTTATTTTTATTTTTTGAAGTGGTGGATGAATAGAAGTTACAACAATATTATAGTCTAAAGTCCATTTTTTGTAAAGGGCTGTTTGAACATTTATTTGTTGTAGTGAATAAACATTTTCTATATCTTTTGTAAAGGTATACATATTAAACCAATTAAGTACATGAATATTTGACTTTTTCTTAATTATGTCCATCATCCAAGCCTTTTTTATTTGTTCTATGAATTGTGGTTCTAAGTGTTCAAACCATTGTCTTTTTTCCGCATTATCTGGATCATTGTAATCATCACTTAAATATTGATGATTAACTTTAACATTTAAACATGCAATCATGTTTATTTGAGATAAAGTGGGGGAATTTGGAGGAGAATAATTTGTTGAACTAGAAGGTTGGAATTCTGGAATAGGAGATTTAAAATTGATTTTGAGTCGGTAAAATGAGAACTGGAATAATTTGAAACAGATTTTCGAGATGATTCTGGTTCGGGGTCATCTTGTATAGATGAATGGGATCGTTCTCTATATGAGTTAAATCTTAGTAAGATACGCCCATCAGTTTCTTCAATTATTTGAGATATGTCTCTTCGTATTAAATTTCTGGGTATTCGAGGAGTTTGAATAATAAATTCATTTGGGATAGTAATTTCATCCCATTTTAAAGTTTTTGGAACAAAAACAGATGGATTATCTGCTTCTACATGTAATAAGACAGTTTCGTCTTTTATTGTTGTTTGAAGATTAAATTTTGGATTTAATTGTGAATTCATTATTCTAAAATAAACTCTATATATAATAGCAAAGTTTTTACATAAATCTCGAAATTCATCTCCTTGAAGATGAACGTCTAAGACTAATGAGTCTTGAATTAGTGGATCTGAAAGATCTACTGAAAAGTTAGGAGAACAGTTGAAGTATATTGGTCCATTACAAACATTTGTTTGAATCATGGCCAATAAAGAAGATTTATATCTTTTTAATTTATCTCGAAGAGCGAGATAAATTGGAGCATTAACTCCCATATGAACTAATGGTTTAACAACAACTTGAATTAAACCAAAGTGAATATATTTATAATGTCTTTCTATATATTTAGTGATTGAATTTAAAGATATCAAAGGTATACTTTGAAATTCTTGTTGTATAGAAATAGTTTGTTCATGAGTTTTAATAGAAAAAGCAGTTTTGAAATCAAAAGATCCGATTTGATAAAGAGTCTCTATTTGTTCTTCTGGAATAGTCCAGTTTGAATAGTTAATAGGTAAATGTATTTCTTTTGATTGAATGATGCTGTTTGAACTTGAAGAACTTCTAGAAAATAGTCTACAATTTGTAGAAATCATTCCTTAGTTTTAAGATTATTATTTTAAGTTCATACTGTTCTGGTGTTACTGTTTGCGTTGGTCAGCCAGTAAGTCCCGTGTAGGTGGTCCCGGTGGTGGTCCCGTACTCCACAACACTATTCACAGTAGACAACTTAACAATAAGGTACTAAACCTGTACAGTTTTAGTACTAGTTACAAATAAAATTGGTATTAAACTTATTCAAATTTAGTACTAGTTACACTTCAAATTGGTATTAAACATACATAATTTGGTATTAGGTACACATTAAATTAGTATTAAATCTATACAATATTGGTACAAATTGCACTTCAATTTGATATTAAATCTATACAATTTTGTGACTAATTACATTTTAAATTAGTATTAAACCTATATAATTTTAGTACTAGTTACACATAAAATTGATATTAAACCTATATAATTTTGGTACTAATTACACTTCAAATTGGTATTAAACATTTACAATTTGTTGTTATTTACACATGAAATTAATATTAAACATATATAACTTTGGTACTAGTTATACTTCAAAATAGTATTAAACGTATAACATTTTGGTACTAGTAACTCTTGAAATTGGTATGCAACGTTTATAATTTTTGTACTAGTTAGGCTTCAAATTGGTATTAAACATATACAATTTTGATACTATATACACATGAAATTAGTATTAAACTTATTTAATTTTGGTACTAGTTATACTTGAATTTGTGTTAAATCTATACAATTTTGGTACTAGGTACACATGAAATTGGTACTAAACCTATCCAATCTGGTACTAGTTAGACATTAGATTTGTATTAAACATACACAATTTTAGTACTAGTTACGCAACAAATTTGTATTGAACATATACAATTTTGGTACAAGTTACATTTCAAATTGGTATTAAACATGTATATTGGCTACTAGTTACACATTAAATTGGTATTAAACATATACAATCTTGGTATAAGTTACATTTCAGTTTGGTATTAAATATGTACAATGTTGGCACTAGTTACAAATTAAATTGATATTAAACGTATACAATTTGGTACTAGTTACACATGAGATTGATATTAAACCTGTACAAATTTGGTACTAGTTACACATGAAATTAGTATGAAACATATACAAATTTGGTACTAGTTGCACTTAAAATTGGTATTAAACCTATACAATTTTAGTACTAGTTACACATGAAATTGGTATAAAACATATACAATTTTGGTACAAGCTACACTTCAAATTGCTATTAAAAAACCTGTATAATTTTGTACTAGTTACACATTAAATTGGTATTAAACTTATTCAATCTTGGTACAAGTTGCACTTCAATTTGGTATTAAATCTGTACAATTTTGGTACTAGTTACACATGAAGTTGGTATTAAAAATATACACTATTTTGGTACTAGTTACACATAAAAGTAGTATTACAAATTTGGTACTAGTTACAAATAAAATTGGTATTAAATATATACAATTTTGGTACTAGTTACACATGAATTTGGTATTAAACATGTACAAATTCGGTACAAGTTATACTTCAAATTTGTATTAAATCTATACAATCTTGGTACAAGTTGCACTTCAATTTGGTATTAAATATGTAAAATTTTGGTACTAGTTATACATGAAATTTGTATTAAAAATATACAATTTTGGTACTAATTACACATAAAATTTATATTACACATATATAATTTTGATACTAGTTACACATGAAATTAGTATTAAACCTATACAAATTTGGTACTAGTTACATCTGATCTGAAGTTGGTATTAAACATACAATTTTGATAGCTACTGACGGGGGTAAAACGTACCACAAGTGTACGGTGTCAGATTTTAATATAGATATGAAGTACAGATGTCGATCCCACGTAGATTGATTGTAAATTTCAAACTAAGTTCTGAATTATAATAACATTAAAATATGGCAGAATTGTTGAGTGTCAATTATGATTTCAATTGAATATCAACTATACTCCTTTATGATCAATTGTTATATTATAGATTGTGAATAAAACTATAAAAAAATACACCGTGGATGTCTATATAGTTCGACAGACATATAACTATATTGAAGACATTAAAAGAATTACTAACTGATCTCTAGAATTATTCAAAATTCTCTCAAATTTAAAATATGGCAGAAATTGTTGAGTGTCAATTAACATAAACTACTTACAAGTGAGAGTAAATTTGAGAGAATTTTTATGAGAATAATTCTAGAGATCAGTTAGTAATTCTTTTACTGTATTCAATATAGTTATATGTTTGTCGAACTATATAAACATCCACGGTGTATTTTTTTATAGTTCTATTCACAATCTATAATATAATAATTGATCATAAAGGAGTATAGTTGATATTCAATTGAAATCATAATCGACACTCAACAATTCTGCCATATTTTAATGTTATTATAATTCTGAACTTAGTTTGAAATTTACAATCAATCTTTGTGGGATCGATATCTGTACTTCATATCTATATTAAAATTTGACACCGTACACTTGCGGTACGTTTTACCCCCATTAGTAGCTACCAAAATTGTATATGTTTAATACCAACTTCAGGTATAACTAGGACCAAATTTGTATAGGTTTAATACTAATTTCATGTGTAACTAGTACCAAAATTATATATATGTAATACAAATTTTATGTATAATTAGTACCAAAATTGTATATTTTTAATACAAATTTCATGTAAAACTAGTACCAAAATTGTTCATATATAATACCAAATTGAAGTGTAACTTATACCAAGATTGTATAGATTTAATACAAATTTGAAGTATAACTTGTACCAAATTTGTACATGTTTAATACCAAATTCATGTGTAACTAGTACCAAAATTGTATATATTTAATACCAATTTTATTTGTAACTAGTATCAAATTTGTAATACTACTTTTATGTGTAACTAGTACCAAAATAGTGTATATGTTTAATACCAACTTCATGTGTAACTAGTACCAAAATTGTACAGATTTAATACCAAATTGAAATGCAACTTGTACCAAGATTGTATAGATTTAATACAGATTTGAAGTATAACTTGTACCAAATTTGTACATGTTTAATACCAAATTCATGTGTAACTAGTATCAAAATTGTATATATTTAATACCAATTTTATTTGTAACTAGTACCAAATTTGTAATACTACTTTTATGTGTAACTAGTACCAAAATACTGTATATTTTTAATACCAACTTCATGTGTAACTAGTACCAAAATTGTACAGATTTAATACCAAATTGAAGTGCAACTTGTACCAAGATTGTATAAGTTTAATACCAATTTAATGTGTAACTAGTACAAAAATTATACAGGTTTTTTAACACCAATTTGAAGTGTAGCTTGTACCAAAATTGTATATTGTTAATAACAATTTCATGGGTAACTAGTACTAAAATTGTATAGGTTTAATAATAATTTCAAGTGCAACTAGTACCAAATTTGTATATGTTTCATACTAATTTCATGTGTAACTAGTACCAAGTTTGTACAGGTTTAATATCAATCTCATGTGTAACTAGTACGAAATTGTATACGTTTAATACCAATTTAATGTGTAACCAGTGCCAACATTGTACAAATTTATACCAAATTGAAATGTAACTTGTACCAAGATTGTATATGTTTAATAACAATTTAATGTGTAACTAGTAGCCAATAGACAGGTTTAATACCAATTTGAAATGTAACTTGTACCAAAATCGTTTATGTTCAATACAAATTTGTTGCGTAACTAGTACTAAAATTTTATATGTTTAATACAAATTTAATGTCTAACTAGTACCAGATTGGATAGGTTTAGTACCAATTTCATGTGTACCTAGTACCAAAATTGTATAGATTTAACACAAATTTCAAGTAGAACTAGTACCAAAATTAAATAAGTTTAATACTAATTTCATGTGTAGATAGTACCAAAATTGTATATGTTTATACCAATTTTATGTGTAACTAGTATTAAAATTGTATATGTTTTGTATCAATTTCATGTGTAACTAGTACCAAAATTATATAGGTTTAATACCAATTTTATGTGTAACTAGTACTAAAATTATATATGTTTAATACTAATTTAAAATGTAATTAGTCACAAAATTGTATAGATTTAATATTAATTTGACGTGCAATTTGTACCAATATTGTATAGATTTAATACTAATTTAATGTGTAGCTAATACTAAATTATGTATGTTTAATACAAATTTGAAGTGTAACTAGTACTAAATTTTAATAAATTTAATATCAATTTTATTTGTAACTAGTACTAAAACTGTACATGTTTAGTATCAATTTCATATATAACTAGTACCAAAATTGTATAGGTTTAATACTAATTTGAAGTATAATTAATACCAAAATTATACATGTTTAATACTAATTTCAAACTGGAGTAATACCAAAATTGTTTGAGATTAATTTCAATTTTAAACTGAGTTAATACCAAAATTATTTGAATTTAATACAAAGTTCAAACTTTACTAATACTTAATTTAGTTTAGTTTAATATAATTTTTTCACGACAAATAAAATATTTTTATGTTTATTGTCTTACTAATTACGATTATTGAAATTGTTGATACCTTGTTATCTCTTACATTATTGAATAGTAATAATAAAAAGAAAATTATTAATAGGAATAAAAAAATATTAAAAAAAAGATTAAAAATAAATATTATTAGAAGAATAATACTTAATATAACAATTATCAATACCAATATTAATATTAATTAAAAATGATAAGAATATTAACAAATAATGAAAAATAAATTAATAATAGGAAATTTATAAAATTTCGGTTCAAAAAAAAAATTTCTTGATAAAGTTTATTTATTTTTTATTCAATGGAATAAATTTATAAAAAATTTAATGGAATGATGTGTTATTATATTAATGTTCAATATAAGATTTTGAATTTTTGAACTATTTTCACATCATTAAGTAAATAAATAATATACTAACTTATTATATATTTTCTCGATAAAGTTTCATTGTTATTCAAATTTTAATAAATAAACTTACTAGTTATATAATGGAAATAATAATTTTTCAAATTTAAAAATTAGCATATTTTAAACAATAAACAATAAACAAATAATAGAGCAAAACAACATACATAAAAATATTGGAGAAAAAATGTTGAATAAAGGGGTAGTTTTGTCAATTTACAGGTTTAGGGAGCTAAAACTAAAGAATCTTTACAATTAGGGAGTAAAATTAAAAAAAAACTGACACATGGACTGAATTTGAACTTAAGTTAGTGTTCAGGGACTGATTCAAACTTTCCCCTAACATCTTTAGGGCGTACCCCACATCACATCATATCATTGAACAATCTCTTGGTTTTTCCAAGTTTTTCCTTCTTACCAAGACCAAGCATCAAACAATTATAAGTACGAAGAATACATGGAGTTCAAATTCCAAATTAATTATTAATGAGTGTAGTAACATATAACATGCTTGTAAATTCTCAATGTGATACAACTTTCAACACGTCCGCTCAGGTATGATATTATATAAATCAAACACGTGGATTGATAACGCTGGTGACGGTGAGATGTGGGCGGAATATACAACCATATGAAAAGCCTGTTATGATACCATATTAAGAATACGCAGGGTTTCAACTCAAAACCAATTCGTGATGAGTTGAGTAATATATGTATTTTATAAAGAGCTAATATAGCTTATAAATTCTCAGTGTGTAACGACTATCAACAATCCGCAACATTATCGGGCAAAACTCCTTCGCACAAAATCTCATTGAAAATGTCACATGCTCTAGCAACGTCTCCGCTATACTACAAAATCCATTTATATTGGCTCTGACAGATTCCTCGTCTCCTTCCATAACTTCATAATAGCTTCAACCACCTGATCCTCCTTGAAATAACCATCCATCATGACATTATAAGTAGCCAAATCGGGAAACACTAGCAGATTCCATCTTTTTCTTCTTTCTCATGGCCTCACTCAATTTCCTATCCCGGCAAAATCCCTTTATAAAAGTATTAAAACTCTCTATCCGACAAAATCTTTCCTATTCTTGGATACACATTTAGAATTTTGCATGAAGAAGTTGAGTTCAAATAATACTGACAAATAACCTATTTTGCAATTTAAATGAAAGTAGGGATTGCATTATAAAAAATAAGATGACCAACTTTGTAGTCAAACTACAAGATATGATTTTGTATGGTCTATATTATGCTTTCATATCTATTATGTTCATTGTATGTTATCGTTGAGGGACATATGTTTTGGTATCCTAATTGAAGTTTCGAGAGGATAACATCAGAGTGTCACTGTTCCATAACACTCAAGGCAGGGTTTTAAAAAAGCGTGAAGCTTGTACATTAAGCATTACAAGCTTAAGCATTCTTGATCAAAAAGTTTGCTTAATCAAAGCATAAATGTACAAAAATTGTGTTTCATTTTACTCATTTTGCGGACCAAATAATAAAATAAATTTAAGATCAAATGCATAAAATTTAATATTCCCTTTCTAATCTATCTTCCTGGCGAAGTCTTGTCTCGGTTTCTCCCCTGTTCCTTTTCCCTATGGCGTTCTGTTTTGGAGTTCTCTCCCTTGATTCATTCCAGCCTATGGTTGCTCTGGGTTTCTGTGGTGTTCTGGGCTTCCGTGGTGGTATCCGCTTGGCTTTCCCGCCAACCAAAAACATACTTTCAAATCGAACAACATATTTTAATTTGTGGTACATTTTTTCTCGTATCACTTTCGTATTATATATGTTATAAAGAAGAGGAAATTTATTACTTTTGAATTGTATATTCGTCCTTTTAAGAATCATAAAATAAAATATAGGGAAAAACACGAGACAGACAAAGAAAACCTCAAAGTGGAGGAATTAAAAAATATTACCTAAACAAGGGAGACATTGGATATAACACACTAGCAAGATTTGTTTGTTAATAATTTCGAGTATTGTGATTAGAGAATATTTCATTCTAATAAATGATATTGCATCTCCCGTAAATCTTTCATTTTTTTATTTATTTTTTCATTAGTTTACAACTATTATTGTCATATCCCAGACTCGGATCTACGCGCAAGCAAGCATTTGTATAATGAATTTTTCTAATAATTACTTCGTATTCGTATCCGTACTCATGTTATGAATTGTAGCCTTTATATAGTTCAAATATTAAATCGATGTTGGACTGTGGTATTATGTTTTTTTTATTAAAACAAGTCTCAAATCAAATGAGACAGTGAAATGAGAAAAAACGATTGTCGTTTTATTAAGAACTATAGTTGGTGGTAACAGTGCAACTCATCTTTAAATCGTACAACAACTCAATTGCTATGTTTCGATCGTTTTCACTGCAAGGGCAATTGTCGCAGCTCAACAATCTCCCTCTTAATAATCGCAATATCTTGCAACTCATGATAATCTAATATGTGACATTGATTATGATGTAAATTGTAAGATTAAACGTTTTGTTTTATCAAAAAATATAACTGATTTTAAACTATACAATAACTTAAGCGACATGTTTTAATCAATCACTCCAACAAAGATAATTGTTGTAGCCAATTGAATGATAGGTTAGAGGAAGCCTGCCTCCCAATTTTGACATGGCACAATCTGTCATCGTGCCTTCGAAGTTGAAACAACGCGTTGATTTTGAAACAATCATTGTTTAATATTTATTCAGCGCATTAAAAGGTCGGTATAAAGACGTATAAAATATAATATATCTGTTGGATTTTAGAAACTCGAATAATCTTGGTTTGATGTTAACAAAACTTGTTATTGTGTTGCTAACATATTTCATCAAGTGTGCAATTCATAGATCATAATTAAGAGCTTGATGAATTACAAAGAAGTAGCTTGAAAATATCAAGCTGGACCAAGACTGAAATCCTGGCAGAGCGGATTGTTTCGATCATATCTCATTGGTCGGATTATCGAAATGACGTGTTTCCAAAGAGGTTGAACAGCCAACTCAAAATACTAGAAGTTGTATTTCACAACAGATCGGCTAGTTCGAATGTTATCAAGGAGAAAAGACGCCTGTAAGATCGAGCTGTACCGCGAAGAAACAACAAGCTGTTACAGCAAGCAACTGTCAGTATGTTGGGCATAACTCTTAGCTCGGTTATCGGAACGAGAGGATTCAGTATGGGTTGGAAAGCTAAGAAGAATAACTACAAGTCATATTCAGGAGTCAAGAACTGAATCAAAGTTTAAGAAGGCCAAAAGACGTCTGCAAGTTGATGATCCTGTTGCTGAAACATGGAATGTTTCAGCATGCGCATGGTCTGGCATATCGAGCATCCCGATCTCATACAAACTCGGAATCGAGTGATTCTTAATTATTTGGAAAGCCAAGACAAAGGGCTACAACTTTCATGTTCAACACTTTACCTAGAAATCAAATAATCAAGAGCTACAAATAACAGATTGGAAGAGCAAGTTTATCAAGCTGTTTTGTATCAAGCTTGTCTTGCACCAGACTGATCTGTCCAAGCTGATTATCCAAGCTGATCCTACCAAGACTGATCTGTCCAGAAGACTGATCTAGACTCAGACTGGTCTGTCCAGAAGACTGATCCGGCCAGACTAATCTGTCCAGAAGACTGATCCGGCCAGACTAATCTGTCCAGAAGACTGATCTAGACCAAGAATGATCTGTCCAGAAGACTGATCCGGCTAGACTGATATGTACAAGACTGATCCGACAAGTCTGATCTGTACAAGACTGATCCGGTCCAAAATACAAAGAGCCCAGAAACCAGAATATGACCGTTGCAAGCTCGGGAATGATGCATGTTGGGAAAACGATTTCTAAGTTTTGGTGATTACAAACACCTACTGGATATTAAAGATCAACCGGATGCTAAAGACCTACCGGATATTAAAGTCTCACCGGGTAAAGACATCAACCGGATAAAGACATCAACTGGAAGAAGACATCAACCGGATAAAGGCATCAACCGGATGAAGTCATCAACTGGTATGAAGTCATCAACCGGATGAAGACATCAACTGGATAAAGTCATCAACCGGATGAAGACATCAACTGGATAGATACCAACCGGACAAGCTATCAACTGATAAAGACACTAACCGGATGAAGTCATCAACTGGTATGAAGTCATCAACCGGATGAAGACATCAACTGGATAAAGTCATCAACTGGAAGAAGACATCAACTGGATAAAATCATCAACTGAATAAAGTTATCAACTGGTAAAGACATCAACCGGATGAAGACATCAACCGGGTGAAGATATAAACTGGATAACTATCAACTGCAAAGTCTCTCACTGAACAAGGACATCAACTGGTCTTAAGAGGATGAACGACCAGTTGAACAAAGAAACCAGCAGAAGTCTAAGCAACAAGACAAAGTAAGTACAACATTCTCTGACAAAGGTACAACAGAGCGGCGCACCCTGCTATATCTCCGCCACCATTACCGTCAGAGTGAAAAGAGCCGTTGTTTTCCAAAATAGGAAAGAAGACAACAGGTATTTGGAAAGCTAATCCATTCCATATACAAAAAGGCTACCGTTGGACAACAAAACCTATAAATACGTCCAAACAGAGAATGAAGAAGTGCTGAGCAACTTTCAAACTAAGAGAAATACTTCAAAGCAAGAAAGCTATACGACTGATATTTCAAACGTTCAGCAAAGAGCAGACAAACCGCAAAACTGAATCTGTGACAGATTATTTTCAATTGAAGTCTGCTGCTTAGAAACTCTCAAAGCTAGAAAGTTTTATTCTGTAGAGAGTGTTGTAAAATCACTTGTATCCTAAAGATAAGAAGAGTGTGATTGCTAGGAGTTTAGGCCAAGTGTGTTAGTGCCTAAGGAGGTTGTATACTGTAAAGTGTAAACCAAGTCTTCTAGTGAATCCTTCCTGCAAAGGAAGAAGGGGAGACGTAGAAGCGTTGTGCTTCGAACTTCCAGAAACAACTCTCGTGTTATTCGTTTATTGCTTTATTACTTCAGTTTTATTCCTCACAAGTTTTGTAGACGTCTTCCGCACTATAATAAGTGTCTACTGACTTGCCTGTTATTGAGAAGCAACTGTAACACTTAACAGTTTACAGTTAACCAGAAAAGAAATCTAAATTATATCTAGTGTTTATTCAACCCCCCCCTTCTAAACACTACCCCGATCCTAACAAGTGGTATCAGAGCTTAGGTCTTCTCAATCTTGAGAAATTACCATTCACCAAAACTGATGGCCTCATTCAGCAAAATTCCAATGTTCAAGAAAGACGAATATGATGACTGGAGGATCCGCATGCAAGCACATCTAAGTGCTCAAGATGATGATATGTGGTATGTGATCACCGAAGGACCGTTGAAAATCATGAAAGTCAATACAGCTGCCTCTATCACAAGTGGTGATCCACAAATGGTAGAAAAGGAAAGATCTCAATGGTCAAATGAAGACAAGAAAAAAGCAAATCTAGACAATGTTGCTAAAGATATTTTGTTCAAAACTTTGGACAAAAATATGTTTAACAAAATCAAAATGTGCCCAACAGCCAAAGAAATCTGGGAGAAGATTGCTCAACTCTGTGAAGGAAATGATCAAACCAAAGAGAACAAGCTTACTGTGGCTTTGCAGAAGTTTGAGCATATCAAAATGATAAATGGAGAAACTCTCAATGAGTACGATGAAAGAGTGACTGGAATAGTAAATGAACTAAGCAGTCTGGGTAAGGAGTTACCCAACAGAGAAGTCACTCTCAAAGTGATGAGAGGTCTACCAAGAGAATGGGATGTCAAGACCATTGCTATGAGAGAATCGAAGGATATCAACAAGATAGATCTACATGATTTGTTTGCTGATTTAAAAGCCTATGAATTCGAATTAGGCATTCGGGTTGAAGATGAACCAAGTTCAAGTCAACCAACAAAAGCTCTCACTGCATCTGAGTCTCTGCCTACTCCTACTGAAATGACTCCAGAGAAGATGTGTAACGATGCGATGGCAATGTTCGTAAAGAAATTTGGAAAATTCATGAAGAAGAACCAGAGACCTTATCAATCATATCCTCGAAGGCAAAGCTCCAAAGGAAATTCAGAAGAAGAAGAGCGAGTATGCTTCAACTGTCTCAAACCAGGGCACTTCATCGCAGACTGTCCTAAACCCAAAAAGGATGATCACAAAAGAGGATCCAAGGATTACAGAAAATCCAAGGAAACCAGAAGAACATCCAAACGGGACAGAGATCAAAAGGTTTTAGTGGCAGAAGATAGTAAGAGCAAATGGGCTGATTCTGAATCAGAATCAGAGGAGTCAAATAGCTCATCCAGCGAGAGTAAAGACGAAGAAGTCCACTGCTTAATGGCGAATGATGAAAATGAGGTACATGAAACCAACCTATCTGAATTTACACATCATGAACTCACCAATGCATTGCAGGACATGATAAATGAGTATCAGACGCTATACGAATCTTTTGAAAGCTATAAGACTGAGCACTCAATTCCAACTAAAATGCTTGAAAACAAACTTGATTGTGAACAATCAAGGGAGTTGAATTGCTTAAGGGAAGCAGCCAGTCGCCTAGTGAAAGAAAGAGATGAAGCCAAGTGTGCGTACCAGAAACTCAGCAAACTGGTTAGCACTTGGAATGCGTCGACTACCAGAAAGGATGAAATGCTTGAGTCTATAAGGCTTGCTGGTGATTTAACTGGCATAGGCTTTAATAGCAATGACAGCAGATCATCTGGTAATGAGCCTCAACTGTGTCTAACAAAAGGCAAGGTTCAATCAATGAACTTTGTAAGATCTAGCACAGTATATGACCCATATGAACTGGTCAAAGAACCTATTAAAGCAACACTCATCAAAGAACAGGTACAGCACAGAGGTATCGGTTATGTAGAACCACTCAAAGAAGCTAAACCAAGGCAAAAGTTCAGAAATGAACTTAAAACCACTGGTCGAGCAGCTAGAGAGGTTAAACCCAACTGGTACTACAACTGTAAACCTGTTCAGAAGAGGTATATGCTAAATAACAGGAACTACAAACCAAAAGCGCATGCATACACATATTATCACACTCCAAAGCTAAAATCATCACCTACATGTATAAATGCACACACATTTCAGAACACACACCGACCTAAGTCATTCAGGGTCATACAAGTGTGGGTTCCGAAAGGACTAATCCTACCAGGACCCAAGTAGGATTGGGTACCAATCAGTCTATCGCGTTAATTGCAGGAAACTAGAATGCATCCAGTTCGGAGCTCAGAATGGTTCCTAGACAGCGGGTGCTCTAGACATATGACAGGGAATGCAAGCTTATTGTCTGAACTAGTGGACTCCACTGGACCCAGAATAACGTTTGGAGATAACGCGAAAGGTAGAACCGTAGGTAAGGGTAAGATTATCTACGGTAACCTCATCATTAAAGATATTCTCTTAGTTGAAAATCTATGCTATAATTTGATTAGCATAAGTCAATTATGTGACAATGGTCATTCCGTAGAATTCAATCAGCATTCATGCATAATTAAATCTACTGATGGCAATGTATTACTTATAGGAAGAAGGCATGATAACACATATAAAATTGATTGGAATCTTAATCAGCCTACTTCCTTTACTTGCTTAGCTGCCCAGAATTCTTCCAAAAATTGGCTTTGGCACAAACGGTTGAGTCACTTAAATTTTAAAACTATTGCTAGTCTGCGTAAACTTGATCTAGTTGTTGGACTGCCTCAAATTGAGTTCTCAAAGGACAAGATCTGTGCAGCATGCCAACTCGGTAAGCAAATCAGATCCTCCTTTAAGAACAAAGGGAGTAAATCTTCTTCTCGGTGCCTAGAGTTGCTGCATATGGATCTGTTTGGTCCTATACCAGTAACAAGTCTAGGGGGAATGAAGTACACCCTAGTGTTAATAGACGATTACACTCGTTTCACGTGGGTCTTGTTCCTAAGTGGTAAAGATCAGGCTACTCCAAAGCTGATCAAATTACTGAAAAGACTCCTAAATGAGAAATCGTGTGGGATAGATAAAATTCGCAGTGATAAAGGTACTGAGTTCACCAATCAATCACTCGAATCATATCTAGATGACCTTGGCATTAAACACGAATACTCTGCAGCTAGAACTCCTCAACAAAATGGAGTTGCTGAGCGTAGGAACCGCACTTTGAAAGAAGCTGCGCGAACTATGCTCGCGGAATCAGAAATATCGCAGAAATTTTGGGCAGAAGCTGTCAACACAGCATGTTATACGCAGAACAGATCGATGATTAATAAGCGAGCAAATAAAACCCCTTATGAGATCTGGAATGGCAGTAAGCCAAATATTTCTTATTTCCATGTGTTTGGTTGCAAATGTTTTATTCACAACAATGGAAAGACTCATCTCACCGCCTTTGATGCCAAATCTGATGCTGGAATATTTCTTGGCTATTCTACAGTTAGTAAGGCATTCAGAGTATTTAATAATAGAACTCTTAATGTAGAAGAATCAGTGCATGTAAAATTTGATGAACCTACTGACTGTACACTATCCGATATACAAATAAACAACTTGAGTAATCGACTGGAAAGCACTTATATTGACGAAAATGTTGATGATGAGATTGATTACAGAAGCAGGGCTGACTGCTCCTTAGAACCAGAAATCCCTGAAGCTCAAGCAGAGGAGTCTGCTGGCCAACAAGCACTGCAGCCAGCCATCAATGAAACAGTGGCATCCACCTCTACTGCAGTTGAAGGAACCAATGAGAAAGATGGGTCAATCAGAATCTCTGATTTACCTACCCACATCCAGTCAACTGAAGAACTCAACCCACTAGGACCTTCGCTCCGGTGGAAGAAGGATCATCCACCCGAGCAGGTCATCGGTAACCCTCTTGCTCCTCTACGCACCAGAGGACAAATGATTAACGAATTTCTTCATGCTGCATTCATATCTCATATAGAACCTAAGAAGATTGATGAAGCTATATTAGACCCAAGTTGGGTAGAAGCAATGCAGGAAGAACTAAACCAGTTTGAGCGAAACAGAGTATGGTATCTAGTACCACGACCACAGCATCACACTGTAATTGGCACCAAATGGGTATTTAGAAATAAATTAGACGAAAATGGAACAGTAATTAGAAATAAAGCAAGATTAGTTGCACAGGGCTACAGACAGGAAGAAGGCATTGATTTCGATGAAACCTTTGCCCCTGTAGCACGATTAGAAGCAATTCGCATATTTCTTGCATTTGCTGCATTTAAAGACTTTAAAGTCTATCAGATGGATGTTAAGAGTGCATTTCTTAACGGCAAACTCCAGGAAGAAGTTTATGTTGAACAACCTCCTGGATTTGAAAACCATCAGCAGCCATCTCATGTTTTCCGACTGAATAAAGCTCTGTATGGTCTAAAGCAAGCTCCCCGTGCCTGGTATGAAACTTTATCAAAATATTTGACAGAGCACAACTTTGTTATTGGCACGGTGGACAAGACCCTTTTTAAATTTACAAAGGGAGATCATACGTTGCTAGTTCAAATCTATGTTGATGATATTATCTTCGGGAGTACTAACCCAAAACTGTGCGAAAGATTTTCTAAAATCATGCAGGAACAATTCGAGATGAGCATGATGGGAGAGTTATCATTTTTCTTAGGATTGCAAGTCAAGCAATCTAGTGAAGGAATTCTGATAAATCAATCCAAGTACACCAAAGAGCTACTGAAGAAATATGGAATGAGTACCAGCTCAGCTGCTGCTACACCAATGAGCTCATCCGCCAAACTCGACTTGCATAATTCAGGAATACCAGTCGAAGTTACAATGTATCGAGGCATGATCGAATCTTTACTATACTTGACAGCCAGCAGACCCGATATTATGTTTGCAGTATGTATGTGCGCCCGGTTTCAAGCAAATCCCAAGCAGTCGCACTTCACTGCTGTCAAGAGGATCCTAAAATACTTAAAAGGAACCGAGAATGTTGGTCTATGGTATCCAAGAGACTCAACTTTTAATCTCATTGGATACTCAGATGCTGACTATGCTGGATGTAAAATTGACAGGAAAAGCACCAGTGGATATTGTCAATTTCTTGGTGATCGGTTAATATCATGGGGATGCAAGAAACAGACATCCATCGCAACCTCCACTGCAGAGGCAGAGTACCTTGCTGCTGGAAGCTGCTGTGCCCAACTGCTCTGGATTCAGCAACAACTCAGAGACTATGGAATTGAGTCCACAGAGGCTCCTATTTTCTGTGACAATACGTCTGCCATTGCCATTACATACAATCCAGTTCTTCATACTCGTACTAAACATATTGACATTCGTCATCATTTCATCAGAGATCATGTTATGAAGAAGGAAATACGGCTGGAGTACATTTCCACAGAACAACAGGCAGCAGACATCTTCACAAAACCCCTACCGGACGCTAAGTTTTCTTACTTTCGAAATATTCTTGGTTTAATTGAAATTACTTCTTGATTATTTTGATTGGGTAATGGATTCAGGGGGAATTTGTTAGTTTAGTTGCATTCATTTAGGGGGAATTTCTGTTTTAATTGTATCATGGTTATTTAAGCTAAGCTGGTAATACAAATGGTCAACTGCAGTGGGGGTATTCGTACCAGTAGGACTCTGCATCCAGTAGATGTTTTCCTACCAGTCGAACCCCACATACCAGTTGATGTTACCAAATATGCTTTGACAAAAATAACCCTCGATACTAATTAACCTAATGAACGTCGGAATTCAAAATTACTTTTGTGTAAAATAAATTATTTCACTCCCGCCTAAATCCTGTCCTTTTATTTTTGGTTAAAATCTTTCTAATCGTTAGATGATTGCCACGTATACATGTGTCCGCTCATCTACAGTACGACGTTACATATACTTCCTTTTTCACCGCCTTTAGTTTTTCTCTTCTCTTCATCTTCTCCAAACATCTTACTGCTACAATCGTTTCTTTCAGAAAATTTCCTTTAACAGATTGCTGCTGCTTCTTCACCTAAATCATTCAAAATGACGAAGACTGTTCAACCGAGTTTTATCACAAATGCTGTTCACGTCGACTTTAACTCCATATACACTTCATCTGATGAGGAAACAAAGGATTTAATTCAAAAGCTGGATTCCTCAGGGCTATTAGTGATCCTAAGTGTAAGGACCCCAAGCCCTTAAAACCTTGATTAGTGTATTAACCACTATGTGTGGTACATGCTTTCTATAAAATGTCAATCGGGAAGCTCTGATGATACTTAATCATTGCCTGTCAATAAAAGACTCATATGTTTGCCCTTTACCAACCCCTTGGTGCCACTTTTCACATTGTAAACTTTTACAAAAATTTGGGCAGAGTCTCCCCATAAATAGAGCTATCCCAAAACAGAGTACAACACATAACAAAATTCCCGGCCAGGGAACACATAATACTCAACAGAAAGCAGTAATACAAGTAGATTCCCAGCCAGGGAAGACACCACACATATGTCAACAAAAGTGGGTTCCAACACCCACATAATACACCAATGACTCTCATATCATTCTAGCAATTCAACCTAATTGCATGCAACCTTAAATGAAAGAGAGAAAGGCTCATGCCTTTATATACAATCCATATACAAGTATAATCGTGCTCACATGCGAGCATCATGAATATGAATATGTATAAACCCTCAGGCGTATATATAGGTACTCTATACGATACCGTGCTCCATCAAGCCCTGGTACCACGATCCTGGGAGTACCTCAAATCAACAGCTCGAGCTCAGCTCCATAGCCATCGATGTACCTGTCCACCTGTCCCAACAGAGACAGCCCCCAACGGGGTGAGCATACCAATACACAAAATCCCATAATCATAATAATGAAATTCATAATTTACAACAAAGGTAAATGCTAATGAATTTAAATGATACTCCCTGGATGGCAACATCCTCATCCGGGATTCCGTGTACTGTCCCTGTTCTCACAACATCAAACTCATCAAATCTCATAAATCAGTAAATCAACACATTGATTTACACATCGCATGCCTGATCCTCGAATATCAACATATAGTGATTACAAATTCATTAAACATGCAATTACAGATATCACAATATCTAATACTGATTTCACAACCTTGCTATCAATCACAGATAGCTCAAATGCCTTAGCATTTATTTTACCAATCCTTCATTATACTTAGACATCTCAAGTGTCTTATAATGAATACATGAGTCTACAAACCTAGACATCTCAAATGTCTTATAATGAATACACGATTCTACGAACTTAGACATCTCAAATGTCTTACGAAGAATACATGATTTTACAAACCTAGACATCTCAAATGTCTCATAATATAGTCATATAAACCCAGTACCCCATATATCATACAAGAGTCATCCTACTCTAGTGTCACGCACGCTACAAGCGGCGATATCAAGATTTGGGTCATTCCTTGGCTATATCAACATGTATGTATAACCATACGCAAAACATTCAATGCAATCAAAAACACCTTATGCATTTCACATATATATAGTAATGCTCGTACGTCGCACGTACCTTAAATCTCCGAAGTCCGAGCCAAGCCTTGCTCGAGTTCCATGCCCCGAGGAATGATGTGCTAACACGATAAACAATTCACCATTATTTACGAACATGTAACCTATGCTCAAGCACACCCATATCCCTCACAACATTGTCAATACACGACAATTATCCTCTTAAAAGACCCGGGGCAGGGTACATGCAGGGAAGGAAATAAATGAGACAATCGAAATTTGTTCAAGAATGCCCTACAAAAATCGAACCTTAATCTCACAATTTCGAACCCAATAAAATACCATAATTCATCTAAAATGTAAATTAATCAATCCATAGCATGAATAATCATCCCACATGCCAAACCCCCAAATTTGAAATCCAAATCCCTAAAATTCGAAACCCAAACAAGCCTTTAAATTCGAACCCTAACAATTCTTCAAATTCGAACCATAACATCTTAATTCGATCTCAATCAAGCATCATAATACACCTAAGATGTGAATTAAACCATCAATGGCAAGAATCATCACCTTTGCCAAAAACCCCCAATAATTCGAAATTTAATCCCTACGAAATTGGGGAAATTCGAAACAATAAAGGCATGGAAATACATGAAAAAGACGAACAAGGGGTTAGGGAGATTACCCAACGAAATCGGAAGCAAAAACAAACGAAAATCGAAGAACCCTAGAAATTGGGGATCGACGCTTACCAGCAAAATCCGACTTCCACACGCGACGAAACCTCGAATTGATGGAGGGGAAAGAAGCGCCTCGTCGAGACGAAGACGGGGGTAGGTCACACGCGCCGATCGGCGGCCGGACGGCGGCGGGCGCACCGCTTGAAGCGGCGGGTGTCCTGTAGCAGCGGGGGTCGCATCGCGGGAGAGAGGGGAAGAATTGGGGCTGAAATGATAATTTCTTAAAATCTTGGGTTCAAATGGTATTTATAGCAAAAATACCCCGAAAAATTAATAGCCCCACAAATACATCATGATTCCTTAAAAATCATCTGTTTTCAAAAACTCTCTCTCTAACTCCAAAACCCTCTACCGGTGCTCACCCAGCACCCGAGATCCCGAGACACATTAAAAACCCAACTCTTAGGTTTTACACCGTAATGTGAATACAATCTCAACCTCTGGATCCAACGATCCCAACTACCCAAATAAACGAGCCCAGAAGGCCCAACACCTCGATTAAATCCCAAATCGCCACGTAAAACCACTTTAGGGATTATTAACACTACGGGATTAACACCTATAATCCCTGGTCATCACAATATCCCCCACTAAAAGAATTTCGTCCTCGAAATTAGCACTGGTGTATCACGTAACACCCAGGCTGCACAACAACATGAAGCCATAACATCGATTCCTGACCATATCAGAATCGTATTAATAAACGCGAGGATACTTACCTCTCATCTAATCTCTGAAACAGAGCGACATACCATAACCAACATAACACCCAAGAGGTAAAACGTACCTCGATGCGGGTCATCCCAGAAGTCAGCCTCTCATGACTGCGAAACAACTGATACTTACGACTGTAGATCAGACAGTCATCCTTCGTTCTAATACAACAGTACGAACACATCCTGAATGACACCTCAACCGTAAGAACGTTGACCTCGTGTCAAACTCTGGAGTGGAATAGACTTCCAAATCCATCATAACGTCAAAGAGCGTCAGCACAACTCAACGCTAACAGTCCAAAAGCAGTTAGTCAACTGAAACTGCAAGGATTCGAATCGCTCTTGATTCTATCGTAGATATCATCCAATGACATCTTTACCAAGACTCACGATGTCTAACATACATCGTTACGAGGGAAACACTAGTACAACCACGGTGTACACATATCAAACCTGGTTTCCACTTTCAAACTTCCTCCATCGAAGGAGTAGTCGCCTCATTGCAACTTAATTTGGGCAACTCACGGCCACAAATTCAAACAAAAGACATCTCACAAGATGTCCACCTCCGGATGTTCCAAGAATCACGTTCTGATCATAAATAACAACCGAGACTCCGCAGTGTTTAAAATTCTTAAGGGGCATGCAATAAACCCATTGCATTCTCAACGCTTGTGTCGTCAGCGACACTCAACCAAATCCGAATCCTGCCATCCCTTGAAAATCCTCGGATTTAACAATCCAAACTTGGGAAGGCTGTCGCATAACTCGAAGGAAAACACCAACAAGGGAAGTACCTTAACCCTCACAAGAAAATCCCTCTTCAAGGGAGTCAACTAACTTTACGATTGTTCCTCATAAACATCGTGCCATGGAGATTCCCAATCTCAAGGTGTTCCATATCTCTCATCAGAGATTTAACCATCCAAAAATAGCATAACTCTATGCTTAACAGAGAGGAAATCAATAACTGGCATCCGTATACTCACCGGTATACCTGCCTAAGCACTGACATCACATGCATACTTAATGCACTCGGCTCGGGTATCTACCACATATCCCTAAGCCCCAAACACAACCGTCAATTCTGAGTCATTCCTTACTCAGTGGAGGATGAAAATCGACGATTAACAATACACGGTGTGATTCCCAAAATCAACACCACTTGTACCAACTTACCGAATCTTTCAAAGATTCCCAAATAGGTATAATACTACCTCCTTCCTCGCAAGGGAAATGCCATCGAACTCGAGATCCACAAGTCTCGAACCATTGTTCGGAAAAACTGGATACAATAACACCCATTGTATCCCAATACACGGGTTCCTTTAGATTGAGTCAATAACAACCTGATGACTCTCTTGTTGGTACTCCAACATCCTGAGCTGTCCCAGACAAGTCTCCAAGATTTAAACATAAACGTATACACGTTTCAGCGAGGCACGAACAACCTTAACCTCAATGACATGGTGACTACTAGAGTCCACCACAATCCACATCGTATCACCTTACGATTTGCCAAACTTGGTTCCAACGAGCAGTGTAACGGCTCTAGCAAGCCCATCATGGTGCTACACACACGCGGCAGACAACCTAGTCTCTGCCTCTTTAGGTTTACCTCAAACCTACCAATAAGACGGACGTTTCCACATGGTATAACATACTATGGGAGGAAAACTCAATAGAGTAGTGGGTCTTTATCCAACATTCCTCAATGCCGATACACCCTGGACAACCCAATGTCCCTATGTACTTAACATAACCTGATCCTACTCCCTTAGGACCCATCCTACACCCTCAAGGGTGGTGTGACCATGTCCACCACATGTCACATCGACAGAAAGCGAGTACTTTCCTCCATGATTACTCCTGTCGTCAAATCACGTGGCCAAAAGCCACTCCAACGAGCATACCTCAAGGGTATCACCACTCGTAAAATGATTACCCCCAAACATAAGCTGCGGTACAATCACATGTACAGCGCATCCATCCATTCCTCGAGCAACCCGCTCGGTATAAGGGTCACGTCCATCGGTGTCGCACACACCACCTTGTGCACCCAAGGCATACCACTGAATACGTATACTCAACGCATCGATCATCGTAACGATGATGCATGTCTAATAAGACATCTCCTACACCATCGTCATCGTCATCCCGTGACGACACATGCCAACTCATGGCATCTAAAACATTGCCCACTAGTGACGATACATGTACATCAGCGTATGTCAATCCACTATCATGCTAGTAAAAATAGGCAAAATAAAACATGTATATCAATGCATGCCAGCTACAATAAAGCTAATAAAATAGCAATATCTCATACCTCATCGCTAGTGATATAGCGTCATACCTGTCTCCGTCGCTCAATAATAGTGCGTAATCAGCACCCATCGCTCGAAGGCGGCAAAATCCTGTGCTGAGTACATAGCGGCAAAATCCCTCGCTATAGAATCGACGGCATGACACCTCGTCATATAATAAGTGGCATGAAACCTCGCTATATACCTGAGTATGAATCATCGTCCACATAGTAGCGGAAAGAGGCATCGCTATCAATACACCTGGCGGAATGAACCATCGCCAATAGATATAGCGGAATGAACCATCGCTATAAATACACCTGGCGGAATGAACCATCGCCAATCAATATAGCGGAATGAACCATCGCTATCAATACACCTGGCGGAATGAACCATCGCCAATCAATATAGCGGAATGAACCATCGCTATCAATACACCTGGCGGAATGAACCATCGCCAATAGATATAGCGGAATGAACCATCGCTATCAATACACCTGGCGGAATGAACCATCGCCAATAGATATAGCGGAATGAACCGTCGCTATAAATACGCCTGGCGGAATGAACCATCGCCAATAAATATAGCGGAATGAACCGTCGCTATAAATACACCTGGCGGAATGAACCATCGCCAATAAATATAGCGGAATGAACCGTCGCTATAAATACACCTGGCGGAATGAACCATCGCCAATAAATATAGCGGAATGAACCGTCGCTATAAATACGCCTGGCGGAATGAACCATCGCCAATAAATATAGCGGAATGAACCGTCGCTATAAATACACCTGGCGGAATGAACCATCGCCAATAAATATAGCGGAATGAACCGTCGCTATAAATACACCTGGCGGAATGAACCATCGCCAATAAATATAGCGGAATAAACCATCGCTATAAACCGTGTCCTCATAGAGAAATGAATATAAATCGACACAGCGGGACACATCACCGCTATCATCCGTGTCATCACAAAGGAATGAATCATCATCCTAACAAGCGGCATCTCATCCTCGCTTCTTCATACAAGCGGTATCTCATCCTCGCTTCGTATGGCATACCCCGCCTCCATGTGCAAGCGAGCATCCCCGCCCGCTCCACATTTTTAGCGGTACAAGCATAAGCTTCTTCATACAAGCGGTATATCATCCTCGCTTCGTATGGAATACCCCGCCTCCATGTGCAAGCGAGCATCCCCGCCCGCTCCACATTTTTAGCGGTCAAGCATAAGTATAAAAATTCTCACTGTCATAAGCAGGACTCCTGGAATGTATAATCATCATTCCTTTTTATACTCCATATTTCCTGTAACCTGCAACCATCAGGGTTAACAACAATAGCCATATACGCTATGCATCCACATTCAATTCATAATAAAAACACATTATGAGAATGTATGGTTTCACAAATAAATGTCATGATATCCTTCTTTAAATCCTTATTTCATCCTGAGCCCTTATCATTAGTACATTTTAATGCTTCTTGCTACTCCAGGAAAGCGGAATTCTTCCTCGCTTCCACTGGACTTTAGCGTTGCTACTCCATGTAAGCGGAACTCTTCATCGCTTCCAATGGACTTTAGCGTTGCTACTCCATATAAGCGGGACTCTTCATCGCTTCATATGGACTTTAGCATAAGCCATTAAAATCCTTACTAAGATAACTTTGACTCAAGACATGCATATGCAAAAACAATGCACAATAACATATATCATAACCTCAATGCACCACTTTGCATTCATCATGTGTCAACAAGACAACGTAAAATACATGTTACCTCGGAAATATCCCTTTATCTGATTTTCTTAAAAACCAGCTTCCTTGGCACATAACACACGGAGTGCCAGACATCCCCATAAATGTCATCCTATCGTGTTCCACACGATTCCTGCAACCACAATGGTTAGCAATACCACTTTTCATATCATAAGAGCACATAAACAATTTGCTATGTCATACAACATTAATGCCATCATGCATAAATATGTGCTATCAATAACTTCCTAGGCCCTTAACAGCCCCAATGAGCAACCACTGCTCTGATACCACTAATGTAAGGACCCCAAGCCCTTAAAACCTTGATTAGTGTATTAACCACTATGTGTGGTACATGCTTTCTATAAAATGTCAATCGGGAAGCTCTGATGATACTTAATCATTGCCTGTCAATAAAAGACTCATATGTTTGCCCTTTACCAACCCCTTGGTGCCACTTTTCACATTGTAAACTTTTACAAAAATTTGGGCAGAGTCTCCCCATAAATAGAGCTATCCCAAAACAGAGTACAACACATAACAAAATTCCCGGCCAGGGAACACATAATACTCAACAGAAAGCAGTAATACAAGTAGATTCCCAGCCAGGGAAGACACCACACATATGTCAACAAAAGTGGGTTCCAACACCCACATAATACACCAATGACTCTCATATCATTCTAGCAATTCAACCTAATTGCATGCAACCTTAAATGAAAGAGAGAAAGGCTCATGCCTTTATATACAATCCATATACAAGTATAATCGTGCTCACATGCGAGCATCATGAATATGAATATGTATAAACCCTCAGGCGTATATATAGGTACTCTATACGATACCGTGCTCCATCAAGCCCTGGTACCACGATCCTGGGAGTACCTCAAATCAACAGCTCGAGCTCAGCTCCATAGCCATCGATGTACCTGTCCACCTGTCCCAACAGAGACAGCCCCCAACGGGGTGAGCATACCAATACACAAAATCCCATAATCATAATAATGAAATTCATAATTTACAACAAAGGTAAATGCTAATGAATTTAAATGATACTCCCTGGATGGCAACATCCTCATCCGGGATTCCGTGTACTGTCCCTGTTCTCACAACATCAAACTCATCAAATCTCATAAATCAGTAAATCAACACATTGATTTACACATCGCATGCCTGATCCTCGAATATCAACATATAGTGATTACAAATTCATTAAACATGCAATTACAGATATCACAATATCTAATACTGATTTCACAACCTTGCTATCAATCACAGATAGCTCAAATGCCTTAGCATTTATTTTACCAATCCTTCATTATACTTAGACATCTCAAGTGTCTTATAATGAATACATGAGTCTACAAACCTAGACATCTCAAATGTCTTATAATGAATACACGATTCTACGAACTTAGACATCTCAAATGTCTTACGAAGAATACATGATTTTACAAACCTAGACATCTCAAATGTCTCATAATATAGTCATATAAACCCAGTACCCCATATATCATACAAGAGTCATCCTACTCTAGTGTCACGCACGCTACAAGCGGCGATATCAAGATTTGGGTCATTCCTTGGCTATATCAACATGTATGTATAACCATACGCAAAACATTCAATGCAATCAAAAACACCTTATGCATTTCACATATATATAGTAATGCTCGTACGTCGCACGTACCTTAAATCTCCGAAGTCCGAGCCAAGCCTTGCTCGAGTTCCATGCCCCGAGGAATGATGTGCTAACACGATAAACAATTCACCATTATTTACGAACATGTAACCTATGCTCAAGCACACCCATATCCCTCACAACATTGTCAATACACGACAATTATCCTCTTAAAAGACCCGGGGCAGGGTACATGCAGGGAAGGAAATAAATGAGACAATCGAAATTTGTTCAAGAATGCCCTACAAAAATCGAACCTTAATCTCACAATTTCGAACCCAATAAAATACCATAATTCATCTAAAATGTAAATTAATCAATCCATAGCATGAATAATCATCCCACATGCCAAACCCCCAAATTTGAAATCCAAATCCCTAAAATTCGAAACCCAAACAAGCCTTTAAATTCGAACCCTAACAATTCTTCAAATTCGAACCATAACATCTTAATTCGATCTCAATCAAGCATCATAATACACCTAAGATGTGAATTAAACCATCAATGGCAAGAATCATCACCTTTGCCAAAAACCCCCAATAATTCGAAATTTAATCCCTACGAAATTGGGGAAATTCGAAACAATAAAGGCATGGAAATACATGAAAAAGACGAACAAGGGGTTAGGGAGATTACCCAACGAAATCGGAAGCAAAAACAAACGAAAATCGAAGAACCCTAGAAATTGGGGATCGACGCTTACCAGCAAAATCCGACTTCCACACGCGACGAAACCTCGAATTGATGGAGGGGAAAGAAGCGCCTCGTCGAGACGAAGACGGGGGTAGGTCACACGCGCCGATCGGCGGCCGGACGGCGGCGGGCGCACCGCTTGAAGCGGCGGGTGTCCTGTAGCAGCGGGGGTCGCATCGCGGGAGAGAGGGGAAGAATTGGGGCTGAAATGATAATTTCTTAAAATCTTGGGTTCAAATGGTATTTATAGCAAAAATACCCCGAAAAATTAATAGCCCCACAAATACATCATGATTCCTTAAAAATCATCTGTTTTCAAAAACTCTCTCTCTAACTCCAAAACCCTCTACCGGTGCTCACCCAGCACCCGAGATCCCGAGACACATTAAAAACCCAACTCTTAGGTTTTACACCGTAATGTGAATACAATCTCAACCTCTGGATCCAACGATCCCAACTACCCAAATAAACGAGCCCAGAAGGCCCAACACCTCGATTAAATCCCAAATCGCCACGTAAAACCACTTTAGGGATTATTAACACTACGGGATTAACACCTATAATCCCTGGTCATCACACTAAGCCAGGCTCCCTCATTTTACCAGGATGAACTACAAGAATTCTTTGCCACAGCAACTGTTGTGGATGACACCGTTGTGGCATCCATCTCTGGGCAGTCAGTCACCATCACTCAACCAGAGTTTGCCACTCATCTATGCCTACCCTCCACTGGACTCTCTGACTTTTCGACTATTCCGGCAGACCTGAGAGAAGAGATGCGGCTCACAGTGTCGGACTCTGACCATCGTATTCAACGACCTCCCTTCAGGAAGGTATTAATGAAGAGCCACTATCGACAACTGGCAGACATCATCTCAAAGGGGATCCTCTGTAAGGCAGGATCATTTGATATAATTACCCCTGAGAAGTTTGACGTCATGAGCGCCATATGCAAAGGGTTGGAGATCAACTGGTCAGCTGTACTATTTCAAATACTGACTAGTCTCGTCGTATCTGGCAAAGGTCAATCCGGTTTTGCTCTCCCTCTAAGCAGTCTATTTGAGAGCAAACACATCAAGACAGGAGCTCTCTCTCATCTTCATCCAGGGAGACTCATCACTCACAAGTACCTTCAGCTTCATCGCCAACGAAGTGGCAGAGAAGGTGGAGCCACAAAGCGCCGTTTGACTCAAGTCATTAGTGACTCGGAACAGACTGTCTCTGAATCCGCTGAGTCTCCTCCTCCTCCTCCTCCTCCTAAGAAGCCAAGGACCAGAAAAATTGCTCCTCTAGTTGCCCGTCAGAGAGACACTGCCACATCTGACACTATCTCCTCTGCCGGACCTACAGGTGTTATTTCTGACAGAGAACCCAGCCCTGTCATCCCTTCAACTGGGGAACCCACTGCTGTATTAGCCATGGTGTCTGCTCCATTAATAGACACCCCTTCAGCTCAGGTGAGCTCTCAGCAGGCCCCAGGCTCCATCAGCTTCAGGACACCCAAGTCTACGTGTCCTTACTGTCATCCCAAGGCCACTCCAGCTGACAAAGGAAAATCTCTTATTGCTCCAGTGTCCACTCCTGTTGCATTCGAGATTCAAATGGTCATGGATGCAGTTAACGCCCAACTGGAACCCCAACTGGAGATTTTTGATCGTTGGGTAAAGGCTCGAGTACAGGTTCGCTTTGATGATATCGACCCAATTCTGGCTCAGGCAAAGCAAGATGAAAACAAAATCCTGACCTATCTTCAAATCCCCGAACCTGAGAAAAGTTTGAAGCTGCGTGATGTCTTTAGGATTATGAACTATGTGGGCGGACTCCAAGCTCTTGTTACATCCCGCGTTCAAATGTTTGATGGCCATTCAAGAACCGCGAATCATGATCGAGCAGTTCTAAACGCTCTAGGCCTCAAGCTGGAAATGGCTGAGCTTGCTCTTCATGATCTTCGCATATCCACTGGGATTCATTCATGCTCCTCTTCTGAAATTATTGCAAGCCCTGATCAGCCAGATCTACAAATGGCTATTGCAAATTTAGAGGTTGTCCCTCCTACTGTGGAGCTTACTTCTACTGCTTTGGAGACCTCTCCTACTGGAGCAGACGCCACACCAACAACTTTGGAGGCAGCATCCTCTGCTCCCAGCTCTCCACATGATCAACAGCCCCACCAAATGATTGTTGATCACACCAATGTCGATTCAGTTATTCAGAATGTGGTTCAGCTGGTCACCATCTCCTCTGCAAATAATGAACCAAGTGAATCCTCTCATTCCAATGATCATACTCAAGCGTCTGCTGCTGGGATTGATCAAGACAATGCTGAACTGGATGCTCAGCATGTGGAAGAAACTGGAACTATGGATATAGCTATCTCCGCTTCAACTGCGGCCCCTCATATTGACGCTACTACTTTGCCATCCACTGCAGTCGTCATTGCTCCTCCCAATGCGTTTGCCCCTGCTGCTGATATCCCGATGCTTGCCGGCGATCCGTCCATGGATCAGGAACTATCCGAGGGTTTCTTTGTCTTCACAAACCCTCTGGACGAGCCACCAAACATCGCTGCCCAGCTAGCTCATCTCTCCACCGCTATTACAGCACTGACCCATGATGTTCATAAGCTTAAGCAGGAAGAGAGGGCTGCAACACTTGTTTTAGGAACTCTTCAGCAGCAAACGGACTCTAAATTTCAGCAAGTTTACGCTGACCTAAGTAGTTTAACTACTACTGTCACTAGACTTCAAACCTTTGCTGAGAATGCGGTTGCAGAAGCAGTTTCTCATATTGGCCAGGCGCGTCTTCAGATCAATCAGAACAATGAATCTCTTCATACTGCCACCTCAATGGCTCTTGGAGAAAAGATTGACGACGCCAAAAAGATTTTGACTGATCAATTGGCCACCATGCAAGCAGCGTTTGCATCTCAAATTCAAGATATCTGCAACAGTCTGCCTGCTGCTCCTAAAATTATCCGCAGGCTGCCTGAACCCAGTCGAACTGCTCCCTCTTCTCAGAGAGCGTCAAGTTCAGCTGCTCATTCATCCCCTGCAACTGGAGCACTCCCTCAGTCCAGACCCACTGCTCAACAAAGATCTCGAAGTCCGCGCCACCCGCCTACCGAAAAACGCGACTATACCAAACATTGGTTAGGGCGCAAATAGTATCACTTTCTGACTCACTCTTACTTACTCCTATTTACTTACTGTGTTAAATTGACTGTCTCTCTGTATTCACTATTTAACATAAATGCATTCACATTTATTGCTACCTTGTTTTTCCTATAAATAGAGGTTCTTGTTTGATCACATAACACACATTCACTCATCATGCTTACTTTTAAGTTATTTCTCATTCCCTGGTTTTCTGTTAGATCCTTTCCTGCTTCATGGGTTTATTACTTATCTAAATCAACCCCTCATGGGTTGATTACTTATCTAACCCAGCTCTGATAAGCTTCAGCGCTTTGATCCTGTTCTGGTGCTCCTCATCAGTCGGGAACTACTAACAGCAGATGCCTGGGTGCTGATGACAAAAAGGGGGAAGATAGAGATAGAGTATTCTCAACAGAGATAGAATATTTTTATTAGGTGATTCCATAAAAACTAAAGGAGCTGCCTGATGAATATTCATATGACTCTTCCTCTTCCCGACATTCTCTCTGAAACAAGGTGGATCGAGCTCTTCCTCTCCGCAACTAAGTGAATCGAAGCCCTCCGGTCTACTTTGTTTAATTAAAGAGATATTTGTCATGTATCATCTATTTTATGTAAAACTAGACTTGTCTTAGACTCTATTCAAAGTGTAAGAATTCATCTTATATAAAGATGAATTTCTCTCAATTGTCCAGTTTGATTACAACTTGTAATCTGCTTATATTTAATGAAAATTTCTTTTTCATGATGTCTTCAAGCATTTTCAGGACTTTTATCTTATTTACTCTAGTAGGAAATCGATTACTGCTTAGTTTTGTCATCACCAAAAAGGGGGAAATTGTTGGGAAAACGATTTCTAAGTTTTGGTGATTACAAACACCTACTGGATATTAAAGATCAACCGGATGCTAAAGACCTACCGGATATTAAAGTCTCACCGGGTAAAGACATCAACCGGATAAAGACATCAACTGGAAGAAGACATCAACCGGATAAAGTCATCAACTGGTATGAAGTCATCAACCGGATGAAGACATCAACTGGATAAAGTCATCAACCGGATGAAGACATCAACTGGATAGATACCAACCGGACAAGCTATCAACTGATAAAGACACTAACCGGATGAAGTCATCAACTGGTATGAAGTCATCAACCGGATGAAGACATCAACTGGATAAAGTCATCAACTGGAAGAAGACATCAACTGGATAAAATCATCAACTGAATAAAGTTATCAACTGGTAAAGACATCAACCGGATGAAGACATCAACCGGGTGAAGATATAAACTGGATAACTATCAACTGCAAAGTCTCTCACTGAACAAGGACATCAACTGGTCTTAAGAGGATGAACGACCAGTTGAACAAAGAAACCAGCAGAAGTCTAAGCAACAAGACAAAGTAAGTACAACATTCTCTGACAAAGGTACAACAGAGCGGCGCACCCTGCTATATCTCCGCCACCATTACCGTCAGAGTGAAAAGAGCCGTTGTTTTCCAAAATAGGAAAGAAGACAACAGGTATTTGGAAAGCTAATCCATTCCATATACAAAAAGGCTACCGTTGGACAACAAAACCTATAAATACGTCCAAACAGAGAATGAAGAAGTGCTGAGCAACTTTCAAACTAAGAGAAATACTTCAAAGCAAGAAAGCTATACGACTGATATTTCAAACGTTCAGCAAAGAGCAGACAAACCGCAAAACTGAATCTGTGACAGATTATTTTCAATTGAAGTCTGCTGCTTAGAAACTCTCAAAGCTAGAAAGTTTTATTCTGTAGAGAGTGTTGTAAAATCACTTGTATCCTAAAGATAAGAAGAGTGTGATTGCTAGGAGTTTAGGCCAAGTGTGTTAGTGCCTAAGGAGGTTGTATACTGTAAAGTGTAAACCAAGTCTTCTAGTGAATCCTTCCTGCAAAGGAAGAAGGGGAGACGTAGAAACGTTGTGCTTCGAACTTCCAGAAACAACTCTCGTGTTATTCGTTTATTGCTTTATTACTTCAGTTTTATTCCTCACAAGTTTTGTAGACGTCTTCCGCACTATAATAAGTGTCTACTGACTTGCCTGTTATTGAGAAGCAACTGTAACACTTAACAGTTTACAGTTAACCAGAAAAGAAATCTAAATTATATCTAGTGTTTATTCAACCCCCCCCCTTCTAAACACTACCCCGATCCTAACAATGCAAAACATTTTCCGAAGGGCATATTCTTGTGTCTAGTGTATATATCATTGTTTGGGGCCATATATACAAGTCTTGGAAGCTCCAATAAGGAGATTGAAGATCAATCCAAGCAAGATCAAAGCAAACTTACTTGGGATTCAAAATGGGCAGCTTACAAGAAGAGAACAGCTTGAAAGAGAGTAAACCCAGATTTTAGGCACTACTTACCTTTCTATATCAGACCCATTGAGAGATCATTTGTGCCATATATATTCACTCTATTCATTGTATTTGAGAGCTTAATAGACGAGTGAATATCATTGTAACGGTTGATGATTCATCACAACCGATTGGGAGGTCTTTGTATGTGAAACATTAAAGAACATACATAGTTGAGTTGCTAGGAGTTCTAGTTGGATGGGGAATGTCCAACTGAATCGGGTCTGTACAAAAAGTGGTATAAATCAAAGTCTTCTAGTGGATCCTTCCATGAGGTGGAAGAAGTGGAGACGTAGAAGGATTACACCACCTTCGAACTTCCATAAACAAATGCTTGTTTAATTTACTTTACTTGCATATCTTTAAATTTGTCTTTCAAATGGTTAATCGGTTTAGAGCTGGTTATGTCGAGTGTCTTCCGCTCGATTTTGTAATCAAACTCGATATAATCTCTCGGTGCATCCTTTCAAGAACACGAGCTATTGAAGCTCAAGTTAGTTGAACTCGTATGTGGACGCCACCCACCCCAATCGATCCTGACAATATCTACTTGACATAAATACCATAAAATCTGTTACAAAGAACATAAGTTGAATTTTTACTTAAACATATAAAAGCTATAAGTATTTAAAAAGACTAAATTGGGCTAATTTAATAAAATATTATCATTTTTAAAAAAAATTAAAAAATAAGTTATTTTTTTAACAAAACTAAGGTAAAATGCATTCCGAAAATGCATTTTTAAAAATGGGTTCCTGGAATGCGTTTTTAAAAACGCATTCCACGTATCCATAACAATGTATAAAGATCATGATAAGATCATAATATCATAATTTAAGATTATTGAAAACCTTAAGAATGTACTCCCTGTACAGTTCTGAATCCGTATAGCTTCCACGAACTGTTCCTCCTTTTACACCTTTATGACTTTTGACTTTCAGAAATCAGCCCGATCTGACATCAGAGAGGCCTGACATAGTAAGGATTGACAGACTGAGAGCTCTTTCTTGATTCTATGGGTGGTGCTGCATGGCGTTCTTAGTTGGTGGAGCGATTTGTCGCCTAGGCCAAGCATCCGCCCCCCGATCTAACAGGAAGAGGTGGAGGGTAGCCAAAGAGTTCGATCACATTATGATGAATATGAATTGTGAGAACAAGGACAGGTGAAAAGTTCACGTAAGGATCTGATGTACGTGGTATTATAAAGTTCCTTTTAATAAGGACACGACATCACGGGCAGCAAGCCCACGACAAGATCTCGAAAGGAGGCACGGGGTGGTCTCGACGGTCGCCCATCGGCCGGCCGCCGGCCGTCATCAACACGATGATGTGGATAATTTAGCGCAATAAGTTCAAGAGTTGGATATGGAGTCAGTAGTAGCCCATTTCCAGAATATGCGTCCATCGAGATTCAATGGAATTGACTCTCGAGAAAAAAAACGGTAGAACTGATCCGGACCGGCATCTTTACCGGTTCCGCCGATTCCGGACCGATTAGCCAAGTTCCGATTCCGAACAATATGCATTTTTAAAAACACATTCCAGGAACGCGTTTTTAAATACGCATTCGTGGAACGCATTTTTAAAAAGCGTTTTTATTTTTTATTTTTTAAAATATGCAAGCTTTTAAATTTAGTTTCGATGTTAATTTTTTGTTTAAAAGATCATTGGGTATAGTGGTTACTTATGGCCTAGAAGTACTATATTCTATAGCGACTCCATACATATTTTATTGTTTTCAAAAACATTAATTTATCTACTAATATATCTACCAAATTATACATAAAATAATTATTAAAAAACAAATTATACATCAATTTCACCAAATAACAAAATATTATCTATGGGTGAGCATTCGGTTACCGACCGAACCAAATTAACCGAAACCAAAAAAACCAATTTTTTTTACAAAATCGAACCGATCGAACTTTTTTAAAATGAAAACCGATAACCAATATTTTTAAAATAATAATAATAATAAAAACCAGTTAAATCGATTAAGTCGGTTAACCAATATTTTTAAAATAAAAACCGATAACTTATTTTGTAAACAAAATAAAATGATTTGTTTTGTAGAACAATAATAATGTGTAAAGTAACAAAATAAAAATAAAGAAATTTAACTTTGTAAAGTAATAAAATAAAATAAGAAAGTGTCAAGCAATATTCAAACTTGTGATGCTGGGTTAAGGGTGCAAAGCCCCCACCAGTAGAGCACATGGTCGTACTTGACAAAATTGTTACTAACAAATATAAAATAACCTATTTAACCGATATCGGTTTTGATTTTAAAAATATCGGTTAACCGACTTAACCTATTTAACTGGATGATCACCCCCAGATAATATTATTGTTATTTGGTGAAATTGATGTATAATTTGTTTTTGAATATTTATTTGGTATATAATTTGGTAGATATATTAGTAGATAAATTAATATAATATATTAGTAGATAAATTAATATAATTTGGTAGATATATTAGTAGATATATTTGGTGTATGGAGGCTTAAAAAGATTTTCTAGGCTATATAATATAATTCTCTCATGTGTAACCACTGTGACCCACTGTATTCTTAAAACAAAAAATAAACATCGAAACTAAATTTAAAAGGTTGCATATTAAATTTAAAAGGTTGCATATTTAAAAAAAGCGCATTCCAATAATGCGTTTTTTAAAAAACCCGCCATAAGTACATACTGTGACCCATTGTATTTTTTAACCCAAAATATTAACATTGAAACTAAATTTTAAAGCTTACATATTTTTTAAAAAAAAATAAATAAAAACGCCGGGAATGTGTTTTTAAAAACGCATTCCAAGAATGAGTTTTTAAACACGCATACATGGAATGCATTTTTAAAAACGCATTCCCGGAGTTCGTTTTACCATAGTTTGGTAAAAAAAATTTAACATTATTTTTTAAATTTGTTTAAAAAATGCAATTTTTTATTAAATTAGCCGACTAAATTGCTAGATATATATTTTATTTTAAGTAGCACTGTGCAAAATTGAAGTATTTCATTTTAACTGCTTGAAATATATTTCATTATCGTGTGTCTACAAAATTTAAGTATTTCATTTAAAAAATTGAAGTGTTTAAAATAGACCAACTTGTCGAAGTCATTTTAATTAGCATTGTCCAAAATGTAAATATTTCATTTTAAATTGACGGAGATATATTTCATTAATGTATATATACAAATTTAAGTATTTATTAAATACTTAAATTTGTATGCATAGGTAGATGACTTATTGAACAATTAAATTTTGTAAGAACTAAACCAAAAACATTATCTAGAATATATTGAGAGTAGATAATTTTATATTTTGTTTTATAAAATTACGTAACTTAGTTATTAATAATTATCTATTATAATAATATCTTAATTACTTTAAATATAACAATTTTTAATAAAAAGTGAATATTTTTTTTTTAAAAAAAGAAGGAAAAATGAAGTAAGAAACGTGCCGTTTTACTATATTTTTGAAATCTTTTATCAGTTTATATTATTTTTTTAAATTAGCCATTATACATTATAATTTCTTTTTTTTTGAAGATAAACATTATAATATCTAATTTTGTAAAAGGTAGTGAGAACACACATAATTGAGTAATTGACAATGTGATAAGACACAAGATAGAACAAATGCATGCTAATTGGATTAAAGGACAAAACATGTCACGATACGTGGAAGTAAACAAGACCCCATTTGAGATATACATTCAAAATTATTTAATATATAAATATTAATAGCCAATTTGCCTTCCGTGAATTATAAATAATTATTTTATCTAATATGGTATCATTGATATACAATTTACTCTAATATAATTTGTAAATATATAGTTTATCCTCATATGATTTTCAAAAAAAAAAATTTTAGTCATTGTGGTTCCACTGTAATTGTGAATAGGTGTAAAACACCCCTTACGTCTATGATATTACTAACAATTGGGGGTAAAGTGTGTATTTTGCGAACCACGATGAGTAAAATATCTATTTTAAAACCATATAAGATAAACTACCTATTTTAAAAACCACATTGTGTAAACTGTTTATTTTCAAATTATATGAATGTCATTTATCTATTTAAAAAGTATACGAGGTTCGCTGAATAGAAAAAGAGATGGAAATTTAAATATTTCATAAAGCAGCATATATACATACTAGTGGTTTATGTATACTAGTATAGTAGCAGTAGTTATGTTCATATTTTTATGTTTATACCCATATTTCATTGTTTTTTATTTTTATATTTTTTTGAGTTAAATTGATTAATATATGATGTATGATCAAACGCTTGTTGTTTTTTCAAAAGCTATAGTTAATGATTATAATAGAACTTAATTTTTTTTTAACCATAAAACAAAGCAAGCAAGCACAAGGGCCATCAAAGACAATTATTACAATCAACACATAAATTATTGAATAGAGAGATAAGAAATTTTAGCCATGAGTTTTTACAAAAAAATTATGATTAATTGGAAAACTTTTTTTAGTACGATTATTTTGGCTGTTTTGTATTATTTTGTGCAACCATTAACTAAAATAACAATTACAAAATGAGTATTATAATATTATTAAAAAACACGCCTATAACAGAGAAATATCTCGATCTTTATAATATTATTATTATATAGACTGTATAATATTTTATATATTTTCTTGAAAATATTATAATCGCCTCTCGATTTTTGTAATATTGTTATGATTGCATTTGATTCAAGTAATATAATATTTATTGTATTTTGAAAAAAAACATTTTTCTTGAAGAATTAGCATGAGCTTCACCTTACCACACAACTATATAGCCGACTCTTCCTCAATATTTCACACTGAAGAATCAAGATTTCATCAATGGCAAAAACTGCCACCGCCACTTTCCTCCTCCTCCTCCTCCTCCTCCTAACCTGTCATACCTCCGCCGCCAGCCCAATAAAAACGGTGGTGATACTGGTGATGGAGAACCGCTCATTCGACCACATGTTAGGATGGATGAAGAAACTCAACCCAGATATCAATGGTGTTGTTGGCTCTGAATCCAACCCTCTCAACACAACTGATCCGAACTCATCCAAAGTTTTCTTTGGGAATCAATCCCATTTCGTGGACCCAGATCCGGGCCACTCATTTCAGGCCATTAGAGAACAGATTTTTGGATCCAATGACACTTCTATTAACCCACCCCCCATGAATGGGTTTGCTCAGCAAGCATTATCCATGGATCCTAACATGCCACAGAGTGTCATGAATGGATTTTTTCCGGAAAAGGTTACCGATTTCATTATTTTTTTCTGTGTTTTCTTCTATATTTATCGTATTTTGATTGAAAATACACATGTTGGAGAACAGCTGGCTGGTTATTGTATGATGTTTTTTTTTTCTGTTGAATTTTCTCATGTGGGCGTGTATTATTTGTGGAAGTAATTGATTGAAAGCTTTAAGTTAGGCCAAAGTTTCAAGCTTTTAATGATCTGCTTTTGGTCCATAAGGTCACTTTTTGTAATTGCATTTAAAGACATAAGTCGTCATATGTATGTTATCATTTGTCCCTTTCTCTTCTGTATAAAAATATTGGAATATTTTTGTTAAGTTGATAAAGAATAGACAAGATAGTGCACAATTTCAATTTTTAGAAAAATTAAACATGAAATTTTGAAAGTGAATCTAACGAGTAGAATTTTGTACTCAGGTTGCTGTTTACGAGTCGTTGGTATCTGAATTTGCTGTGGTAGATAGGTGGTTTGCCTCCGTTCCGGCATCGACTCAACCGAACCGGCTATACGTCCATTCTGGCACGTCCCATGGCGCCACCTCCAACGTGCCAGCACAGCTAGCCAAAGGCTTCCCGCAACGCACCATTTTTGAGGATCTTGATGATGCCAGGATATCATTTGGAATATACTTCCAAAACATCCCAGCCACACTCTTTTACAGAAACTTGAGAAAACTCAAATATATCACAAAGTTTCGTCCCTACGACTTGACGTTCAAGAATGACGCCAAAAATGGAAAGTTACCGGGGTACGTTGTTGTCGAGCAACGATACACGGATTCAAAGATCAAGCCTGCTAACGATGATCATCCATCACATGATGTGTATCAGGGGCAGATGTTTGTGAAGGAGGTGTATGAGACATTGAGGGGTAGTCCTCAGTGGAATGAAACTCTGTTTGTGATTACATATGATGAACATGGAGGATTCTATGATCATGTACCGACACCAAATCATGGGATTCCAAACCCTGATGGGATCGTGGGGCCTGAGCCATTTTTGTTTAATTTTGACAGATTGGGAGTTAGAGTTCCTGCCATCCTTATTTCTCCTTGGATTGAAAAGGGCACTGGTAAGTTTAATCTATTTCTCGCTAGTACTATTTTGAAGGAGATTATTGATTTGAATAGAATGCTAGATGGGATTCTCTTGGTATGCATCATTGTTTTGCTGCAGCAGACGCAAATATGAGCCATCCTAATTTCGAAAGGAACCCATGCTTCTGCCACCTCATGGATGCATTAATGAATTTATTGGATCATGAACTGATGAAACGTATGAAATCAGGTTGAAAAACGAATAAATTACTCTAGAATATACTGGAAATTTTGATTGTTAACTGGTCCTCATCTGATGTAAAAGTATGACTATTCATTAGCATAATAAATAAGGTCGTTGAAGTTTGAAAATGGTGACACTGAAATTGTGATGTTTTGTTTTGATCACATCATTAACAAAAAGAACGTAAGAAGTGGTAAAAAAAGCAAAATTTTGATAATGGTGCAGTTATTCATGGTCCAAATGGCTTGCCTTTCCCAACTTCGGAGTATGAACATTCTTCTATTCCGGCCACAGTCAGGAAGATCTTTAACTTGTCGTCACCTCCTCTTACGAAGAGAGAAAAATGGGCCGGCACATTTGAAGGCATTCTGAACAAGCGTAGCACTCCAAGAACAGATTGCCCAGGTTACTAAATGATTAAATTCGTTACAACCTTAAAGTTCTGTATTTTGGTTCAGATTTTCTCACAGTTAATGTTTGATACTCTTTTTCTTTTCTCAGTGAAACTCCCAATTCCAGTTAATATCAGGCAAGGAGATGCAAATGAAGGTGCTAAAGTAAGCGAATTTCAGCAGGAATTGATACAACTTGCAGCTGTATTGAAAGGAGATGATATCCTGACAAGTAATCTTGGCAATTTTGGGAAAGAAATGACGGTTAGGGAAGCGGCAAAATACATGGAAAATTCCGTCCGAAGTTTCTTGGAAGCTGGATTTGCTGCTTTAAAGTTGGGAATTGATGATGAACAAATTGTGAAAATGAGGCCCTCCCTTTCAACAAGATTGTTGAACCCTTAGACTGATTTATACTTGGATCAACAAAAACTACTTCTCATGTAATTATAAATGAAATGTAAACGCAATATATAGATGTATAAAACATGAAATACAGAGATTGGAGAAGGTTATTGGATGCAAAAGATCTTGTCTCTTGATATGTAAGTAACTCAAAACATATTATGAAACATTACGATAAAATGATAAATCTATGCTAGAAAAATGCCCTGCTGCCATAAAATACACTGGAACCATCTTTTTTCTTATTCTCAATCTCTATATTTTCGTCAGGATTCTGAACCGAATTGCCATGATCAGAAGCTTGAGGCTTATTTAAGTCCATTGGAAGCTTCATAATTGCCAGAGACTCTGTAAATTGCTGCATACTCCACTTATACATATCAACTATCTGTTACTGCATGGCAGATTCCTCAGTCTCAAACTTATTATTGCTCACTATTTTCACTGCATGCTTATTCCTTTATGTGTTATTTTCCTCATGTTTAATGGAGAAGTTAAGCTCGGTTCCGAATTGGGGACATCATTTTTCTTTGACATCATTTTTCTTTGAATTAGAAGCTTTTGATATGATTGATCCATTATCATCCAACGAAGTCTAATAATCACTTAACATGTGACTTATCTCCTGTATATCAGCAAGATTTCAATATTTGCTTAAGCTTGTCATGGTTGAACAATGAAGACCTGAGTTTTGGATACTTCCACCGGATGATGTTGAGGCCGAGTGAAAACCCTCAGAGGAGTTACCAGCCATTTCATAGTCGTCAACAGGAACGTCTGGCGCAGCTCCGAGGTAAAGGAACAAGCCATCGAGCTTTGCTGGCCATGGCCTTAAAAGGGTTCCATTTTTAGCCAAATCAAAATACTCTGAAACCATCTGCTGGTTGTCATTGACTACATTTATGCCAGGAAATTCTTTCCTGTAATACTCCTCCGAAATCTTTCTATCCATTAGAAGTTCAGAAGTTGCAGAAGAATCAGCAAAAGGAACCGACATTGGGTTCAAAGGAGTATTTGTAGTTAAAGAAAGCGATAATTTGATTGTACCAGCAGGGGAATGAAACAGATCATTAGAAGAAAGATCAAAATCTTGAGTCACTTTTCCTTACCAAAAACAGAAGAAATTGGGACTAGAACAAATCAAAGAAGCTGATCATCCATGAAACTCTTGGGCTACCAAGCATCCAAATCTCACATTTGATCACAGCATCCATTTGGTTGATCTTCATGATCAAATCCTCATCGAAGTCCGGAGTCTTGCCACCTCCACCAATGATCCTGGTAGAGAGAATATCGTCACGATTGAATGTGGGAGAATTTTGCATAAACATCTTGGTTGTCGTATGTGCATATGTTGTGAAACTTTCTTGCACGATGAACAAGGATTTCAAGAATCCCTGAAAAGGCTGGTTCCGATTCCGTGTCGGGTTTCGGGTTGTAGGTGAATGAAGGCATTTCCAAGTTCATCTGATGCAGATTTTATGGACTTTCAGATAGGATTAGGTGATAATTTTGGTCAAGAAACATAGAAATCAGAGTTGAAAAATGACATCCGAGAGAAGTTTTTCTTGACTTCAAATTTTTTTTGGGGAATCAATCTTAAAAGAAGAGTACCAAGAAATCAAAACATCATCTTGTCTTGAAAGGAACTACATATCAATAAAATGCAAAATGGGGAAGCAATTCTTCTTCCTATATGTAAAACCAACAGTTTTGAAATTCTATGCTCAGTGTTTTAATATAGTAGACACCAATTTAATATAATGGAAATTAAAAAACTTTGAATTTAAAAAACATTTTCTAAACCTTAAGATATATAACAATGATAATAATCATAACATACTTACAAAAATAATTTTTTATCCATCCAAATATGACACATAAAGAAAAATAATAATAAAATCAATATACTAATAGGTTTTATCATTGCTCAGACCAGTAACGATCAAATAAATTCAATCACCAATGCTTAGAGGAATATTTTATGAAATAATATTGACGACTATTAATTTTTAATTTAAAATTTAAAATTTAAAAAATAAATCAATAAATCAAATAAATATATGCATCAATTACATATTCAAATAATATAGTACAGTAACGATCAAATAAATTCAATCACCAATACTAGAATTCTAATAGTCTATATTTGATATCAAATAATATACATTATAATATGTCGTGTTACTAAATATAAAACTTTTTTTTTCTTTATTAAATTGACTTGTTTAATAGAATTTGTTAAAATCTTGAATTTCTTGTATAATATTTTACATAAAATAAGTTTCTATGTAATTCAAATAAAGTCATTAAATAAATTATCATAACCCATGTTATAATCTAATAGTTAATTCTAAATATAATAAATGAAACATTATCATTATTTTTAGCAATTTCGAAAGGAAATTTATTGGCTAAATTATCTATAATATGAAAGTTAAAGTGGAAATGAAAAAGACATGAAACGTAAGAATCGAATTTATCATTATTAAACAATATTTAATTAAGCAAATAAATGCATTTGAATGAATAACTTAAATGAATTGAATGGAAAATGGAAAAAACTTGTAAGTTAGTCTAAAATTGTTTTTCCATTTATATCATTGGTTGATATTCAGTTTTTACAAATATATTCCTAACTATTTTTTTATTTGTATAGAATAGTAAAGAATATAAGGGTAAAATTGTTAATTCATATTAGAAACTTTGACCTTTGATTCACAATTTGATAAGAATATAGATTATTAATCGAACACAAGCAATTTTGTAATTTTTCGGACAGCGAATTCAGTTTTCCCCTCCCACACTCGATATGACTTTCATTTTCGAAATAATTTTTTTTATCAGTAGGTGAGAAAGAATGGAAAATAAAGAAAATGATGATGTGATAGTATTTTGTTTGGTAAAGATGGTGGTTTCCCTTAGCTTAAAAATGCAGCTTGTTGATGACCTGGTATAGTGGTCGTCATCCCTCCTTCCTTTTTAAATGTCTCGAGTTCGAGTTAGTATATGAATTGTTAAAACAAAAACAAACAAAAAAAAAGCTTGGATACATGCCGAATGTTTATTTCTACTAAATGGCGAGACAATTATGGATTGGATAAAAAGAAGTAATTATTTTTTTAATTGACAACAAATTTCTTAGATTAAAAGTAATGACATATCCAAGTGAATATTAGATCTTAGCTAGCCACTACATCTAAGTGAGTGTCAAAAGATTACAAAAAAACTCAAAAATTTAAGCACATGCCTTTGTATCTTTACTTCAATACATGGTTCAAAGTTTTCAAATTGTTGACCATTAAATGCCATCTTAGGACATACATGACATGCTAGTGCATCTTCTTGAACCGATATATGTCATGATATCTTCTTGAATCATTTCAACGTATTATCTAAAGTGGTCATTAAGGACAATCAAGACAATGACCTAATCGTTTGTTATCATCTCCTCCTTGTATGAATTCAAGTACGAATCATCCCTCCTCCTTAGAAAGGTTGATAAAACTATATATATAAATAAAGTGGTCATTGTTAGTAATCCATAAAGCATACAACGCAGCGGAATTTAAAATTTGGATTACTAGACACCGGATCTATACATAGGTTATCATATCGGATAAAGGATTTACGAAGGTCTCACCCTTGTAGCGTGTTTGAGCAGATTTCCACGGAGCAACACCACGTCCAACGTCTCCATCGAGTCACTAGCAAAACTTGTCAAGTTTTGCCTCAACGGTATCCACACGATCAAATCGGGTGAAGGGATAGTTTAAGAACAAGTTGCTAGACTAGTTCTTAAACCGGAACCAAAAACCTCACTCGATTCACAATCGAAAAGATGGCCGGAATCAACAAAGCTCACTTCGGCTATGATGAAGCCGAGAGAGCCAAGAGTGAAACTGCGGCCGTGAGCTTTTTGTGTGCTAGGTTTTTTGATTATAAAATGTTATCAAGGAATGAATTAACAATTAATCACCTTGTTATTTTATATATGATTTAATTAAAGGCTTTCTTAAAGCCCAATAGGCCCAAACCCATGATTTAATTAAAACCTTTTAATCACTTAATTAAGACGCTTCTTAATTAATTAATTCATCCAATGAATTTAATTTCCCTTATCGATTTAATCTTTTGTGCGACCCGATAGGATCTTGTAATGTTGACAGTGACATAAAATCTCATTTTACGTTACAAGCAAAGAGCGGTGTCTAGCAACACATCAAGGCTACCCAAATTACAAGAATGTCAATGACTCGACATAACCTTTAGAACTTGTGATAATATTAACCATGTAACTTAATCCCTTTGTCCTTTGTGTTTAGATTGAACACGAGTCATGGAATAGTCATACTCGTATATTCAATCTTTATTTCTTGATCCCCAAGTAGAACTAGAATAAACGAATAAGCTCGATATCTCATATCGACTCATTCGAGCATGGCCATGCATTTTAGTTCTCACTTGATCAAGGGCCAAACACTTCTCCTGTTATATAGGAGGGACAAATCCTATCTCGACCAGTCAACATCCCTCTACATAATTCGTAGTGTATCCAATAGTCGCCTTTATAGTTTACCCTGTTACGGGTAACGTTTGACGATATCAAGATACATAACTCCTTATGTTGGGATCTCTGATGATCACAAGTCGTAAGGATTACATACATTATTATCACTATGAGAATTGCATATGACGATCATATAACTATCCATGTTGCATTCTCATGGTGGGTCTGTCCAGTACATCGTTCTCTAACATGTACCCATGTGTTGATTTGATATCTCATATCAATGAACAATTCATTAATCAACACATACTAGTCTCTACGTATTATCATTATCCCTATTCATGATAATACTTGACTAGGGACATCTTTAAGAATAATACAATAGTATTCTAAAGACATTAACATATATATTAATTCACATTGCACAGTTAAAAGAATAATATATAATAATGAATTGCCATTCATAAAATCATAAACATTGTATGTCAAAACAATCATCTAATGACTTGTCTTAGGGCATATCCCAACAAATCTCCCACTTGCACTAAGACCACTCAGACATATACCTAATGCCTAGAGATCTAGTATGACGATCATGCTTCTGCTGTGACAGTGGCTTCGTCAATGGGTCAGATACATTATCATCTGTTGGTACTTTGCATATTTTAACATCTCCCCTTTCAACGATTTCTCGAATGAAATGAAAGCGCCGAAGTATGTGCTTGGATCTTTGGTGAGATCTAGGTTCCTTAGCCAATGCGATCGCTCCATTGTTGTCACAATAGATTTCTATCGGATCTTTAATGCTAGGCACCACTCCAAGTTTAGAAATGAACTTCCTAATCCAAACAGCTTCCTTTGCTGCATCCGAGGCAGCAATATACTCAGCTTCCGTTGTAGAGTCGGCTACTGTTTCTTGCTTTGAACTCTTCCAGCTCACAGCACCTCCATTTAGGCAATACACATATCCAGATTGCGATCGAAAATCATCTTTGTCGGTTTGGAAGCTTGCATCAGTGTAACCCATTACATTGAGCTCTTCCTCACCTCCATAAATCAAGAATGTATCCTTAGTCCTTCTCAAGTACTTCAGGATGTTCTTGACAGCAATCCAGTGACCTTCACCTGGATCAACTTGATATCTGCTCGTCATGCTCAAAGCATACGATACATCGGGACGAGTACATATCATGGCATACATGATAGATCCAATAGCTGACGCATATGGAATCTTACTCATGCGTTGTCTCTCATCTGGTGTTGAAGGACACTGTTCCTTCGAGAGATAAATACCATGCGTCATAGGCACGAATCCTTTCTTTGATTCTTGCATGCTAAACCTTTTAAGCACTTTGTCTATGTATGTACTTTGACTTAGGCCGAGAAGTCTTCTTGATCTATCTCTATAGATCTTGATTCCTAATACATAGGTGGCTTCTCCCAAGTCTTTCATCGAAAAGCAATTCCCTAGCCAAATCTTTACATATTGTAAGGCAGGGATATCATTCCCAATGAGAAGTATGTCATCTACATACAACACTAGGAAAATGATTACGCTCCCACTGACCTTCTTGTAGACACAAGGCTCATCTTCGTTTTTGATAAAACCAAACTCTTTGATTGCATCATCAAAACGAAGATTCCAACTCCGAGAAGCTTGCTTCAATCCATAAATGGATCGTTGTAGCTTGCATATCTTTCCAGCATCCTTTGGATCGACAAAACCCTCGGGCTGTGTCATGTACACATCCTCGAGCAGATTTCCATTAAGGAAAGCTGGTTTGACATCCATCTGCCAGATTTCATAAACATGAAATGCAGCTATTGCAAGTAAGATCCTTATGGATTTAACCATGGCCACTGGTGAAAATGTTTCATCATAGTCAATACCATGAATTTGTTTGAATCCTTTTGCAACCAGCCGACCTTTATAGGTTTGTACATTACCATCCATATCGGTCTTTTTCTTGAAAATCCATTTGCACCCTATGGGTCGTACCCCTTCATGTGGATCAACCAAAGTCCATACTTGGTTTGCATACATGGATTCCATCTCAGATTTCATGGCCTCTTGCCATTTCTCAGAATCAGTGCCCATTATAGCTTGTTGATAAGATGACGGCTCATCCTCATCAATAAGTAGTAAGTCACCTTGTTGAGTCACAAGAAATCCATATCTCTGTGGCTCCCGGTGTTCTCTTACAGACCTACGCTGGGCTTGTGTCTCTTGAGCAGGTACTTTTTCCACAACAGCTTGTGGTGCCTGCTTTGTTTCCATCTCAATCTCAGGTTCAGTGTTTTCTTGTGGTTGAACTTCACTAAGTTCTATTTTTCTCCCACTGGTTTTTCTAGAAATAAATTCTCTTTCAAGAAATACACCAGTCCGAGCAACAACTACTTTGTTCTCGATGGGATAATAGAAATAGTATCCTTTCGTTTCCTTAGGATACCCACAAATAAACACTTATCAGATTTGGGTCCAAGTTTGTTAGTGGCGTGACGTCTAACAAAAGCCTCACAACCCCAAATCTTCATAAAAGACATACTAGGACGCTTCCCAGTCCATATCTCATATGGTGTCTTTTCCACTGATTTAGATGGAACACGGTTCAGTAAGAAAATCGCTGTTTCTAGAGCGTGTCCCAAAAACGATATCGGAAGATCTGCATGACTCATCATTGATCTAACCATGTCTAACAAAGTTCGATTTCTCCTCTCCGATACACCATTCCATTGTGGAGTATACGGATGAGTGAGTTGTGGGGCTATCCCACACTCCTTTAGATAGTCATGAAACTCTTGGCTTAAGTATTCACCTCCTCGATCTGATCGAAGGATTTTGATACTTTTGCCAAGTTGGTTTTGTACTTCATTCTTGAAATCTTTGAACTTTTCAAAGGTTTCATGTTTATACTTCATTAGGTACACATACCCATATCTACTGAGGTCATCAGTAAATGTAACGAAGTATTGAAAACCACCTCTAGCTTGTGTACTTATTGGTCCACATACATCACTATGTATTAGTCCCAATAAAACATTTGCCCTTTCAACATGTCCCTTGAAAGGGGCTTTAGTCATCTTGCCCATTAAACAAGATTCGCATGTTTCATATGATTCAAAATCAAATGAATCTAATACTCCATCCTTATGAAGTTTAGATATGCGGTTCTCGTTTATGTGGCCCAAGCGACAATGCCAGAGATAAGTCGGATTACAATCATGATTTTTAATCCTTTTAGTATTTATGTTATAGATAGGCATATCAAGATTTAATAAATAAAGACCATTCACCATTTGTGCACTAGCATAAAACATATCATTTAAATAAATAGAACAACAGTTGTTCTTTATTATAAATGAAAACCCACACTTGTCTAAACAAGAAATAGAAATAATGTTTTTGGTAATGGATGGCACAAAATAACAGTCTTTTAAAATCAATGATAAACCAGAAGGCAAAGATAAATAATAATCTCCTATAGCTAATGCAGCAACTCTTGCTCCATTTCCAACTCGGAGATCAACTTCGCCTTTCGCCAACAATCTACTCTTTTTGAGGTCCTGCACATTTACACAAATGTGAGATCCACATCCAGTATCTAATACCCATGATGAAGAAATAGATAAATTGACTTCTATAACAAAAATACCTGAAGTGGAAGTCACACTTCCTTTCTTTAGATCCTCCAGATATACTTTGCAGTTTCTTTTCCAATGGCCGGTCTCACCGCAATGGAAACAGTTCCCTTCCTTCGCTATCCCTCCCTTTGGTTTCAGTGCAGATGACTTTGGCTTAGATTTAACAAAGACCTTCTTGTTCTTCTTGAAGTTCTTAGCTTTAGTCTTTCCTTTGTTCTTATTCACAATAAGAACATTTGTAGGTTTAGACTTCTTGCTATTTGCTTCAAAAGTTCTAAGCATGCCAAGTAACTGTGGTAGTGTCTTCTCAATTTCAATCATATTGTAATTTAAGACAAATTGACTGAAACTTTCAGGCAATGATTGCAAGATCACGTCAGTGGCCAACTCTTGGTCCAAAGGAAAACCCAGCTTTTCCAGATTCTCAATATACCCAATCATCTTGAGTACATGAGTACCAACCAGACTTCCTTCCACCATTCTACACTGGAATAACGCCTTAGAGACGTCATACCTCTCTTGTCTTGCTTGTTGTTGGTACAGTTGGTTAAGGTGCTCGATCATATCAAACGCCTCCATTTCCTCATGTTTCTTCTGAAGCTCAGAGTTCATGGTGGCAAGCATAAGGCACCCAACATCAAGTGCGTCACTTTGATGCTTCTTGTAAGCATCTTTATCGGCTCTTGTAGCCGTTAGGGGAGGTTCCTCAGCAGGTAAGGGTTCCTCTAGGACATATTGTTTCTTTTCTTGTTTGAGGACTATCCTCAAGTTCCTATGCCAGTCTAGGAAATTTGTCCCATTTAATTTGTCCTTCTCAAGGACCGATCGCAGTGATAAAGTGCTTGTTACGTTGTTAGTTGCCATGGATATCTACAATATAAATATGCAAAATAAGTTTATGATTTAATCATTTAACATGGTCTTACATTAAATGATGCTCCCACTATTTTGTTTAAAAAATATCAACCCTCAAAACCTTTAGTGGGCCAAGATCCATATTTCGCCTAATCTTGAGTTAGCTTTGGCTAATCGCCCAAGACTCGGTTATTTAGGTAGATAACACTTTGTTAATTATATCACATATAATTCTTGGATAGTTGGACGAACAACGCTTTGTTCAATTCATCAAATGAATTATTATTCAACCCATGCCTCTAGGTTCCCAATCCTATTGAGATAACCTAGTTAAGTCGTACCCAATTTAAAGTATAACGGATATCACTTTTATCCTTTCGCGTCTTACTAAGATTGCCACGGTGCTTTGCTTTGGCAAACCCACACATGTACAATCGAAGTTTTTGACGAGTACCTTTAATTTTGGAAGGCATCTAAAACTTAATATTTTAGAGGGATTTATTGATCTCATGATTAGTTTGATAATTTAAAATATGTCCACTACATATAGTTGTATACATATCTACATATATGTGTAATACAATTATCAATCTAAAGCATAAGATAAATCATGCATCAACATACATAATTAAAACGTGACATGGTTATAGCCCCTACTAGCGATTTTCTCAAGCCAATGAGAAAATCATAAGAGTCAACCTAAGGTAACTTCACAAGCACCTTCATTTGGCTCCAATTTGTGAATGGCCTCCTCATCCCGGCACAATGCTCCATCTTCATTGATCACCATCAACAATTAAACTATACTATTTACAAGATATAGAATTCCTCGATTCACATTCGAGGGGAACATAGGGGAGGGATTACATTTAGAATAAAATAGAGAAGGCACGACACGCAGGTCGTATTATAAATTACAAACATTCACAAATCCTATCTAATAGGTCAAAGGGCTATAACCATGCACCATGCTCAAACAACATATAAAACATGCTTTAACACTTAATTAATTAAATTCTAAACAATTAAAATTTAATTCTAATTAAAACTGTAAAATAATTTTTGAAAAATTATCGTACGCTCGGGACATCACATGTCATGGAAACTTAGCCCAAAACCACGGCCCAAGCTCGAGGGTCCGAGACCCTAACACCTTTGGCGGTCGTGAGCCAATCTTGGCTGCTAGGGTTCGAAACCCTAGCCGTCACGAGCCACCATGGTTCGAAACCTTTGTTATAGTTATCGGCCTTTCATGCACGATTCATGACGTTGGCGTCTTGACCATCTCGAGCCAATGAGTTCGAAAACCCTAGCCCTCATGTGGCCCTAGCCGTCACCCATCATTTATCGTGATTCAAGTGCCGCTAATACCAATTTTTGAGCCAAGAGAAGGGTTCTAAACCCTAGCCAAAGGGCGACGATGGCCGAGCCCATGCACGGCTACTAGGGTTCGAAACCCTAGCCGTCATGAGCTAGCCGTCACGAGCCATTGGGTTCTAAACCCTAATCAAGTTTCGACACTTCCATGCACAATTATTAGCCACAACGACTAAACCATCTCGAGCCAAGGGTTCGAAAACCCTAGCCCTCATGTGGCAGCCGTGTGTCATTTGTGATGGTGGTGGTCGAACCATCTCATGCTTTGGGCTCGGTTTTGCGCCTTCATGTATCGTATACAACAAACATCAATTATATCAAATATAATTTCATGATAATTTCACAAACTTAATATTAACATATCATATATGTTCATACAGTTTAAAATAGCATGCAATATTAATCTAAATATGATTAAACTATTTAACCACATAAATCCGATATGAGCCTTGTACACGGCTCTGATACCACTGTTAGTAATCCATAAAGCATACAACGCAGCGGAATTTAAAATTTGGATTACTAGACACCGGATCTATACATAGGTTATCATATCGGATAAAGGATTTACGAAGGTCTCACCCTTGTAGCGTGTTTGAGCAGATTCCACGGAGCAGCACCACGTCCAACGTTTTCATCGAGTCACTAGCAAAACTTGTCAAGTTTTGCCTCAACGGTATCCACACGATCAAATCGGGTGAAGGGATAGTTTAAGAACAAGTTGCTAGACTAGTTCTTAAACCGGAACCAAAAACCTCACTCGATTCACAATCGAAAAGATGGCCGGAATCAACAAAGCTCACTTCGGCTATGATGAAGCCGAGAGAGCCAAGAGTGAAACGGCGGCCGTGAGCTTTTTGTGTGCTAGGTTTTTTGATTATAAAATGTTATCAAGGAATGAATTAACAATTAATCACCTTGTTATTTTATATATGATTTAATTAAAGGCTTTCTTAAAGCCTCATGGGCCCAAACCCATGATTTAATTAAAACCTTTTAATCACTTAATTAAGACTCTTCTTAATTAATTAATTCATCCAATGAATTTAATTTCCCTTCTCGATTTAATCTTTTGTGTGACCCGATAAGATCTTGTAATGTTGGCAGTGACATAAAATCTCATTTTACGTTACAAGCAAAGAGCGGTGTCTAGCAACACATCAAGGCTACCCAAATTACAAGAATGTCAATGACTCGACATAACCTTTAGAACTTGTGATAATATTAACCATGTAACTTAATTCCTTTGTCCTTTGTGTTTAGATTGAACACGAGTCATGGAATAGTCATACTCGTATATTCAATCTTTATTTCTTGATCCCCAAGTAGAACTAGAATAAACGAATAAGCTCGATATCTCATATCGACTCATTCGAGCATGGCCATGCATTTTAGTTCTCACTTGATCAAGGGCCAAACACTTCTCCTGTTATATAGGAGGGCAAATCCTATCTCGATCAGTCAACATCCCTCTACATAATTCGTAGTGTATCCAATAGTCGCCTTTATAGTTTACCCTGTTACGGCTAACGTTTGACGATATCAAGATACATAACTCCTTATTTTGGGATCTCTGATGATCACAAGTCGTAAGGATTACATATATTATCACTATGAGAATTGCATATGACGATCATATAACTATCCATGTTGCATTCTCATGGTGGGTCTATCCAGTACATCGTTCTCTAACATGTACCCATGTGTTGATTTGATATCTCATATCAATGAACAATTCATCAATCAACACATACTAGTCTCTACGTATTATCATTATCCCTATTCATGATAATACTTGACTAGGGACATCTTTAAGAATAATACAATATTATTCTAAGGACATTAACATATATATTAATTCACATTGCACAGTTAAAAGAATAAAATATAATAATGAATTGCCATTCATAAAATCATAAACATTGTATGTCAAAACAATCATCTAATGACTTGTCTTAGGGCATATCCCAACAGTCATTAAGAGCATGATGTCAAGCCGATTTCGAACTTTGTGCCAAGAGTGAGTTCATTTGCTAAATAATAAACAAAGCTCTTATCAACTATAAACAAAAGCCTATTCCTGGTAAGAAGCATGCCAAGAACACCAATTATAAAGATTCTTTGGCAATGATAAGAAACCTAAATCATGTAAATAACAATTAGGTTGAATATGTAAATGCACAAGGATGGTGCAACATCAACTAAATCTTGGTGATATAGCAGCAAATTTGAAATCAAACATCTACTATGCCATATTATTACAAAGAGAGGCACACACTCATTGTACAAAGTGCCAGGATCAAGGCACTACGAAGTTTTTCTTCCGCCAAATCCTGCTGATTCTTTTCCTCAGCAGCCTCGTCAACTGTTTAGCTACACGAAGCCTTTTAGCATGTCGGCTTACTATGTCTTTAGTGCTAATAATCAAGCCAATTTTGAATTCAACACACACTTTGAACATGTGATATCCCCGAAATGATTATGTGGGTAATCATGCTTTTAAGGGTGGTTAATTATGAACCTATATGTTTAAAGCGTTTGTATGTGGGATTAATTTATTTAATTTGATGATGTGGTTTAGGAAGCATGTTAGGTGTTTTTAATTGTTGTGTTGATGTGGTAGAATAATAAAATATCGAGGAGGGATATTTTTATACATCGTATGAAATACCGGGACACAATTAAACACCACAAACCACCCCACATGCAACCACCCAACCCCCACTTGCAGCCAAACCCACGCCCTTCCCCTGTTTTCTGGGAAAGCAGATTGACTTATAGGCATGTTTGGACTTAGATATTTTGGGTCTTGCCTCTTCCAAAAGCTTCCTTCCTTTTTCCCTTATTTTCTCTGCAACTTGGTCGAGTTCCAGGAGAAAAGTGATCGGGTTTCATGCTTCTTTTCATATAGAAAATCGAAGGGCAAAAGTGGTGAGGAGTCACATTTTTTTCCCAGTTTTCAAGTTTCCTGGCATGCTTGTTCTTTGTAGCAGTTTTGGCATGATAGTTTAGGGTATGATGTTATCTTGTTATGAATACCTTTTTGGGATGTTTGTGAAGCCTTTAGCATGTTTAGTTAAGAAACTTGCATGCTTTATGTGCTATATTTATGCTAGAGAAAAGGGCTCCTCGAACACCCGAGCAGAGAAGTACTCTGTTTTCCAAGTTAGGAAGGGTTTTACCATGATGTTTCGAAGCATGCTAACTTAGGTTTTGGTTGAACCTTTGATGTGTTTTTATGTATGGTAACTTGTTGAAGGTACCAGTATATTTCCTTGAGCATGTTGCATGTGTTATGTGAAAGATTTAATCATGTGAAAGGTAGTGTTCGAAAATTCTGGGCAAGGTTCAAGTGCCCTGTTTTCTGGAAATATATGTGCGAAGAGTACTTTTATGAAGGTGTTATCATGCATGATAAACTTAAGTTTTGGAAAAGCTTTGATGTAAAAATATGCTTGGTAGTTTTGTGAAACCCATGGCATGTTTAGTTGAGCACGGTTTATGATATATGTGTTAGTTTTAATAGCATGTAAAGAGGTGCTCAAGAATTCTGGAAATGAAAATGTGCCCTGTTTCCAGAAAAAGTTGATCCAGTACTTGTTTAAATGATCGATGTTTATGCATGTAGGTTTATGCTAAGGGTGTATATTTGGTTTGAATACACTCAGGGTAGTGTAGTTCAAATGCTAGCATGATGGTCTTGGTATGTATATTGTCCTACATGTTAGATTTAAGGGTATGTTTATCGGTGTTAAGCAATTCTGGAAAATCGCCGAAGGAACAAGGTTGGCGATCGATCGCCAAGGAGGCAAGATCGATCGCGACGTTCCAGTGAGTTTTGGCGATCGATCGCCAATATAGTGGCGATCGATCGCGGATTGAATTTTTCTGGTATGCGAGGCAGTAGCATCTCGTGATCGATCGGGGCTCATGGGCGATCGATCGCGAGATGATATTAAAGTATTTGTGTGGTTTTAAATTTAGTTTTGTTTCCGTATTATTATGAGGTGCCTAATATTGTGTTGTGTGGCTATGTAGAACCATCCCAGGTGCCAGCACAATCGAGGAGATAAAGTCGATTGACTCCTCTATCTTTTGAAAGGTACGTAAGCGACGTACGGGCATCCCAACGGTAACATGTACTTTACGTTTGTCTTTATGACACATGATGAATGCAATGTGGTGCATTATGGTTATGATACATGTTTTTATGCATTGTTTTTGCATATGTATGTTGTGAAATATAAGAGGTGTATTTCACGAGTCAAAGTTATCTTAGTAAGGATTTTAATGGCTTACGCTAAAGTCCATTGGAAGCGATGAAGAATTCCGCTTACATGGAGTAGCAACGCTAAAGTCCATTGGAAGCGATGAAGAATTCCGCTTACATGGAGTAGCAAGAAGCATTAAAATGTACTAATGATAAGGGCTCAGGATGAAATAAGGATTTAAGGGAAAAAGGAATGTCATGACATTGCATATCCATACATTCATATAATGTGTTTCTATTATGAATTATGGTACAGGGACAACCAATGGGCGATATAAATGCTGGAAATACAGGAAGGACTTGTGTTTAAGATTTGCATTTATGCCTTACTTTCATATTATGTTAAATATGAATTGTGTTATGCTCATGTGTTGGGGGTTGTCTTTGTAGGTGCTTTTGTTGACGAGAACCAGGGCCGGGGTTGATATGCTGAGCTGTAAGGAGTGCTACAGGATTAGCATGATAGAGTTTTTGTATAGCTTCTACTGAGTAGAGTAAGACTATGATGTAGTACCTTTGTAGGAAGTATGTCTTTCCTTTTGGAACATTTTGGTACTGTAATCTCTAAAGCTCAGGTTAATCAACACGGCACATTACTCTGATATAATCACTTGTATGTTTAGTTCTCTATATTGCACCTTAATATCTTGATGTGATAACGGGGTCCAACATTTAGTGGTATCAGAGCCAGGTTAGATAACCAGGGAAGAGTGAAGGGTAGCCTTTAGAGACAAGTTGGCTAGGTATTCATTTAGGCATGCTTATGCATGTGATGCATATGGTTGTATACGTGATATACTAACATGCTTTGAATATTTTACTCTTGTTATCTAACGGCTTATATTATGAACTGCTTTTGGTATTGTTGTTAACTATTGTGTTGCAGCATGGCGGACCTCAATGAAGAGGTAGGAGATATGGACAGTAGACATGCCAGTATTGCTCAGCCGAACCCCTTACCACCACCTGCTGTGGGCGTGGAGCCCAGTGTACAGATATTACTGCCAGGGGAGCTCAGTTTGAAGCAGTTTCTGAGTTTCCATCCGCCCATGTTTGAGGGGACTGAGTCTGGCGAAGTAGCTGAGGAGTGGTTGGAACGTATAGAGCAGATACTTGTGACTGCACCTTGTGCACTCACGGCATGGCTGAGGTTAGCAGAATTTCAACTGGCTAAGAAGCCTGCTATGTGGTGGAAGACCACCGTGATGGAGCTGAGAGCTCTAGGTATGGCAGTTGACTGGACTGTATTCCGGACCCGGTTTCTTAACCGGTATTTCTCTGCAGCTGCCAGACAATTGAAGGAGGATGAGTTCAACAGTTTGAAGCAGGGTAGCATGTCCGTAGCAGACTACGCTATGCAGTACTCCTCACTGCTGAGGTATGTACCTCATATTGCTGTCAACAGCCATGCCAAGATGAGGAACTTTCTGAAAGGTCTGAGGCCGGAGCTATTCGATAGGGTTATCTCTAACAACCCCAGCTCGTTTGACGACGCCCTGACACGGGCAGAGTTGGCAGAGATTGCCGTAGACGCATACAAGGATGCTGTACCCCCTTTTGTACCATCACAGAGGCCTACTACTGATAGTCTGAAGCCACGAGGGGATCAGTTTAAGGCTCGTGGGGCCTCATCATCTTCCAGGTTTAGTGGGAAGAAGTCTCATGGACAGAAACAGAACACCCGGGGGCATCCACAGGGAAACAGGACAGAGGTAACCAGGTGTACCAACTGTGGAGGATGGCATTTGTTACGTGACTGTCGAGGTTGCTATATCTGTGGCAAGATGGGCCACATAGCTCGGGGTTGCCCCAATCGGGCAGTTCAGACGGATTCAGGGCCGAATAGGCCAAGGTTTGATGCTGGGAGGGCACCACAGAGGCAGCAGTTTGCACCACGACCCCTGGGAGGTCAGACGACAGGACCGCCGCAGGGACAGGTGTATGCACTGACCAGGGAGCAGGCCGAGGCAGCCCCAGAGGAGGTCATTGCTGGTACGTGTTATTTACTTACGTACCCTGCACTTATATTGATAGATACAGGTGCTTCCCATTCCTTTGTATCTACTGCCTTTGTGGAAGGACACCATTTGTGCTCGTCTCTGTTACCCACGCCTCTCATGGTCTCGACACCCACGGGGAAGCATGTGATTGCGGATCGACAGTTATCAGATTGCCTCATTTATTTTGAGGGCAATGATCTGAGGGCCGATTTGATTCAGTTAGAGATGGCAGACTTTGACTGCATTATCGGCATTGATGTGTTGAGCAGATACCGAGCTATGGTAGATTGCCAAAAGAGGATGGTTCGTTTTCTGTCTGATCAGGGGTTCCAGTGGACTTTTTATGGGGACGGCTCTCGTCCAAGGATACCAGTAATCTCGGCGGTTAAGATGTCGCGGTTATTGGAACGTGGCCATACTGGGTACCTTATTTATGCTATGGATGCTTCAGAGGAGAAAGGAAGTGAGAGCCGAGGACATTCCAGTTGTGGCGGAGTTCAGTGATGTGTTTCCAGATGAGATTCCGGGATTCCCGCCTGTTAGGGATGTGGAGTTTGCTATTGAACTGCTGCCAGGGACATCAGCCATTTCTCGTGCCCCATGCAGGATGGCACCGGCAGAGCTGAGGGAGCTGAAGGTACAGTTACAGGAGCTCCTCGACAAGGGATACATCCGTCCTAGTGTATCGCCTTGGGGTGCGCCAGTTTTGTTCGTGAAAAAGAAGGATGGATCAATGCGTCTGTGCATTGACTACAGGCAACTGAACAAGGCTACAGTGAAGAACAGATATCCGCTTCCGAGGATTGATGATCTGTTCGACCAACTTCAGGGTACGGAGGTGTACTCCAAGATAGATTTGAGGTCAGGCTATCACCAGGTACGGGTTAGAGCTGGTGATGTCCAAAAGACGGCTTTTAGAACTCGGTATGGACATTATGAGTTCTTGGTAATGCCGTTCGGTGTGACAAATGCACCTGCAGTCTTTATGAGCCTGATGAACAGAGTATTTCAGGAGTACCTCGATCAGTTTGTGATCGTGTTTATTGATGACATCCTAGTCTATTCGAGGAATGAGGAGGATCATGCCGATCATCTGAGGATAGTACTCCAGATCCTCAGAGATCATCAGTTGTACGCCAAACTCAGCAAGTGTGAGTTTTGGCTGAACAGTGTTGCATTTTTGGGCCATATCATATCCCGAGAGGGGATATCAGTAGACCCGAGGAAGATAGAGGCAGTTATGGATTGGTCTACCCCTACTTCAGTCAGTGAGATTCGAAGTTTTCTTGGTCTGGCTGGCTATTATCGACGTTTCGTCGAGGGTTTCTCAAAGATCGCCAAACCACTTACACAGCTGACTCAGAAGGGAGTCCCATTTTGTTGGTCAGAGGCTTGTGAGCAGAGCTTCCGGGAATTAAAGCACAGACTGACTACTGCGCCAGTTCTAGTGATACCCAAGGAGAACAAAGGATTTGTTCTTTATACCGATGCATCTCTACAGGGATTAGGGTGCGTGCTGATGCAGGACAGACATGTAGTGGCTTACGCTTCGAGACAGTTGAAGCCACATGAGACGAGGTATCCAGTCCATGATCTGGAGTTGGCAGCTATAGTGTTCGCCTTGAAGATATGGCGACACTACTTATACGGTACCTCATTTACCATCTTCACTGATCACAAGAGCCTGAAATTCTTGTTTACACAGGCTGAGCTGAACATGAGGCAGAGGAGATGGATGGACCTGCTGAAGGACTACGATTGTGAAATCGAATATCACCCGGGAAAAGCAAATTTGACAGCCGACGCTTTGAGTCGGAAGGTGAGGAGCACAGCAGAGGATGCTATGTCTCTGTCAGCTATGTTTGGCTCCTACTGCCATTTGGGATTCGATTATGATGTATCTTCTTCACCAGTACAGGTTTTGACCTTGCTAGCTGAGCCTGTTATATTTGATCACATCAGGAAGGCTCAGGGGACCGATGTAGAGGTTCAGAGATGGATGTTAGTGGTTCATTCAGGACAGCCATCGAGATTCAGAGTGGCTGATGACGGTTCTCTGAGGCTCGGCGACAGATGGGTGGTTCCAGATACACCCGAGTTGCGCCAAGGTATATTACAGCGAGCTCATTGCAGCAGGATGAGTATCCATCCAGGTGGGAAGAAGATGTATAAGGATCTACGCAGCCAGTTCTGGTGGAGGCGTATGAAACAGGATGTCACCTCTTTTGTCAAGCGTTGTTTGATTTGTCAACAAGTGAAAGCTGAGAGACAAAGGCCTGGAGGTGAACTAAGAAGTTTAGAAGTGCCCGAGTGGAAGTGGCAGCACGTATCTATGGATTTCGTGACCCACTTGCCGAGGACTGTTTCGGGTTTTGATGCCATCTGGGTAGTCGTGGACAGGTTGACTAAGAGTGCTCATTTCATTCCCTACTGTAGGACCTTCACGCATTTAAGAATGGCGCAGTTATATGTCAAAGATGTGGTGAGACTGCACGGGATCCCTGTTTCGATTGTGTCAGATCGAGATCCGCGGTTTACATCTCACTTTTGGGAGGGTCTGCAGACAGCTCTAGGTACAGAGTTGAGGTTGAGCACAGCCTATCATCCCCAGACGGACGGACAGACCGAGCGTACGATACAGACGCTCGAAGACATGTTGAGGGCTTGTGTGCTGGAGTTTGACACTTCATGGCAGGACTCGATAGCCTTGGTGGAATTTTCTTACAACAACAGCTACCAGGCAAGTATACAGATGGCTCCTTTCGAGGCCCTCTATGGTAGGCGTTGTAGGTCACCCTTGTGTTGGGATGACATGGACCGTAAGTCGGTTGGAGGACCTGAGTTGGTTCAGGAAATGGAAGAGAAAGTTAAGGTTATCAGAACAAAGATGAAGGCAGCTCAGGATAGACAGGCAGCATATGCCAATCAGCGGCGTAGACCGTTGGAGTTTCAGTTAGGCGACAGAGTGTTTTTAAAGATCTCACCCTTCAGAGGCGTAGTACGGTTTGGGATGCGAGGGAAGTTATCCCCGAGGTACGTAGGGCCGTATGAGATCTTGCAGCGTATTGGTACTCTGGCGTACCGGTTGGCTTTACCGCCCTCTCTGTCTGGCATACACGACGTTTTTCATGTGTCTATGCTGAGGAAGTATGAGCCAGATCCCTCACATGTGTTGCAGCCTTCAGAGGTGCAGATTGAGTCCGATGTTTCTTATGTGGAGCGGCCTATCAGGATTTTGGATAGAGCAGACCGCAGACTTCGGAACAAGGTTATTCCTATGATCAAGGTTCAGTGGGATCGTAGGGGTGTCGAGGAGGCCACGTGGGAGACAGAGCGACACATGGTGCAGTACTATCCAGAACTGTTTTCTGGTATGCGTTTATGTACTGTTTTATTTCTAGTTAGCAGCATGTTTGATTTCGGGACGAAATCTTATAAGTAGGGGAGTATTGTGATATCCCCGAAATGATTATGTGGGTAATCATGCTTTTAAGGGTGGTTAATTATGAACCTATATGTTTAAAGCGTTTGTATGTGGGATTAATTTATTTAATTTGATGATGTGGTTTAGGAAGCATGTTAGGTGTTTTTAATTGTTGTGTTGATGTGGTAGAATAATAAAATATCGAGGAGGGATATTTTTATACATCGTATGAAATACCGGGACACAATTAAACACCACAAACCACCCCACATGCAACCACCCAACCCCCACTTGCAGCCAAACCCACGCCCTTCCCCTGTTTTCTGGGAAAGCAGATTGACTTATAGGCATGTTTGGACTTAGATATTTTGGGTCTTGCCTCTTCCAAAAGCTTCCTTCCTTTTTCCCTTATTTTCTCTGCAACTTGGTCGAGTTCCAGGAGAAAAGTGATCGGGTTTCATGCTTCTTTTCATATAGAAAATCGAAGGGAAAAAGTGGTGAGGAGTCACATTTTTTTCCCAGTTTTCAAGTTTCCTGGCATGCTTGTTCTTTGTAGCAGTTTTGGCATGATAGTTTAGGGTATGATGTTATCTTGTTATGAATACCTTTTTGGGATGTTTGTGAAGCCTTTAGCATGTTTAGTTAAGAAACTTGCATGCTTTATGTGCTATATTTATGCTAGAGAAAAGGGCTCCTCGAACACCCGAGCAGAGAAGTACTCTGTTTTCCAAGTTAGGAAGGGTTTTACCATGATGTTTCGAAGCATGCTAACTTAGGTTTTGGTTGAACCTTTGATGTGTTTTTATGTATGGTAACTTGTTGAAGGTACCAGTATATTTCCTTGAGCATGTTGCATGTGTTATGTGAAAGATTTAATCATGTGAAAGGTAGTGTTCGAAAATTCTGGGCAAGGTTCAAGTGCCCTGTTTTCTGGAAATATATGTGCGAAGAGTACTTTTATGAAGGTGTTATCATGCATGATAAACTTAAGTTTTGGAAAAGCTTTGATGTAAAAATATGCTTGGTAGTTTTGTGAAACCCATGGCATGTTTAGTTGAGCACGGTTTATGATATATGTGTTAGTTTTAATAGCATGTAAAGAGGTGCTCAAGAATTCTGGAAATGAAAATGTGCCCTGTTTCCAGAAAAAGTTGATCCAGTACTTGTTTAAATGATCGATGTTTATGCATGTAGGTTTATGCTAAGGGTGTATATTTGGTTTGAATACACTCAGGGTAGTGTAGTTCAAATGCTAGCATGATGGTCTTGGTATGTATATTGTCCTACATGTTAGATTTAAGGGTATGTTTATCGGTGTTAAGCAATTCTGGAAAATCGCCGAAGGAACAAGGTTGGCGATCGATCGCCAAGGAGGCAAGATCGATCGCGACGTTCCAGTGAGTTTTGGCGATCGATCGCCAATATAGTGGCGATCGATCGCGGATTGAATTTTTCTGGTATGCGAGGCAGTAGCATCTCGCGATCGATCGGGGCTCATGGGCGATCGATCGCGAGATGATATTAAAGTATTTGTGTGGTTTTAAATTTAGTTTTGTTTCCGTATTATTATGAGGTGCCTAATATTGTGTTGTGTGGCTATGTAGAACCATCCCAGGTGCCAGCACAATCGAGGAGATAAAGTCGATTGACTCCTCTATCTTTTGAAAGGTACGTAAGCGACGTACGGGCATCCCAACGGTAACATGTACTTTACGTTTGTCTTTATGACACATGATGAATGCAATGTGGTGCATTATGGTTATGATACATGTTTTTATGCATTGTTTTTGCATATGTATGTTGTGAAATATAAGAGGTGTATTTCACGAGTCAAAGTTATCTTAGTAAGGATTTTAATGGCTTACGCTAAAGTCCATTGGAAGCGATGAAGAATTCCGCTTACATGGAGTAGCAACGCTAAAGTCCATTGGAAGCGATGAAGAATTCCGCTTACATGGAGTAGCAAGAAGCATTAAAATGTACTAATGATAAGGGCTCAGGATGAAATAAGGATTTAAGGGAAAAAGGAATGTCATGACATTGCATATCCATACATTCATATAATGTGTTTCTATTATGAATTATGGTACAGGGACAACCAATGGGCGATATAAATGCTGGAAATACAGGAAGGACTTGTGTTTAAGATTTGCATTTATGCCTTACTTTCATATTATGTTAAATATGAATTGTGTTATGCTCATGTGTTGGGGGTTGTCTTTGTAGGTGCTTTTGTTGACGAGAACCAGGGCCGGGGTTGATATGCTGAGCTGTAAGGAGTGCTACAGGATTAGCATGATAGAGTTTTTGTATAGCTTCTACTGAGTAGAGTAAGACTATGATGTAGTACCTTTGTAGGAAGTATGTCTTTCCTTTTGGAACATTTTGGTACTGTAATCTCTAAAGCTCAGGTTAATCAACACGGCACATTACTCTGATATAATCACTTGTATGTTTAGTTCTCTATATTGCACCTTAATATCTTGATGTGATAACGGGGTCCAACAGAACAACAATTAACACATGCTTGTATTTAGTCGAATTTGATGGATTTGATTATGTAAGCAATGAGGTATTAATTTTTGTTTTCTTCCATAACCGTCACCTATAAATACCTTCCCATTTTTCAGTCCAAAATCATCCCAAAAACACAAATCTTTTCTTTTTCTACAAATAAAAGTATTGAGATAAAAGTGAGATTGAGTGTTAGAATTTCTTAAGGAGATTTTATCCTTAGAAGGAATATGATTAGTGGAAAGAAAGCGAGCATTAAAATCATAGTATTTTGAGTGAAATGATTTGTATTCTCAATTCTCTTGTCTTCTTTGTAATCAATAAATAAGTAATCTCATTGAGGGTTCTTGAGTGGACGTAGCCCAATATTGGGGTGGACCACTATAAATCTTGGTGTTCATCTTGTTCAATTGTTAATTATGTGAATGTGATATCCGCTGCATTGTTACCTCAATTATATGTTGATTTTCCTGATACTCCAAAAATTGGTATCAGAACCAGGTTCTCAAAATACAGTTGGAAGTCCTCGTATGCTCTATGGTTGCAGCTTAGTCTGAACTTCAACATCAGAAAAGGCTTTCTAGACAGTATTAGGAAAGTAATTTCTTTTGTGTTTTGGCTTTAACGATTAATTCGTTGGTAGGAGACACAAAATATGGAGGTACGTACAAGCAAGATGATTAGCCTTAATGGTTCTAATTATCAACTTTGGAAAGCAAGATGAAAGATCTCCTGTTGGTCACCAAGATGCACCTACCGGTGTTTCAGTGAGACTAAATCAGAAGAGAAATCAGATGCCGAATGGACCTTTGAGCATGAGCATGTCCGCGGGTACATCCGACAATTTGTCGATGACAACGTGTATAATCACATCTGTAACGAGACTCATGCTCATACACTTTGAATGAAGTTGGAGACACTGTATGCCTCCAAAAGTGGCAACAACAAACTCTTCTACCTGAGCAAGCTAGTTCAGGTTCGGTACAAAGAAGAAACTCCGGTAGCAGATCACCTGAACGATATTCAAGGAGTCGTGAAGCAGTTATCAAGTATGGGCATAAAGCTTGATGATGAGGTGATTTCCCTGATTGTGCTAGCTTCATTACCAGAGTCTTGGGAGACTCTGAAGATATCACTCACAAATACAGTCCTAGGAGGAGTCGTGAATGTGAACTTCATCAAGAGCGGCATCTTGAATGACGAGATGAGGCGGAGATCTCAGAGTGCTTCTACATCGCAGTCTTGGCTACTGAGCCAAGGAAGGAGAAGCAAAAACAAGGGAAGCACATATCAAAAACCGATGAGAGGCAAATACTCGGGGAGATATGACAATTTAATGTGTCATCAATGTGGCGAAAAGAGACATATAAATAAATATTGTAGAGAGCTGAAAGGAAAAGGCAAGCATGAACTCGGTGATGAGCAAACAAACGCCATTGACAAGTTCAACGTCGTTCGTGAGCAAGACCAAGAGTCCGTAAATTTGGCGATTTTAGAAACTAGCTGGGTGATCAATAGTGGAGCAATAGTAAATGTCACATCTCACAGGGAAGACTTCATATCCTATACACCAGGAGATTTTGGGGTGGTTATGATGGACAATGAAGGACTGTCCAAGATTGTCGAAAAAGGAGATGTAAATTTGACTACCGAGGAGGGCTCGACACTGGTTTTTAAAGACATCAGGCATGTACCTGACATGCACCTGAGTCTAATTTCAGTCGAAAAATTTGATGAGGAATCTTTCTGCGCCACCTTCCATAAAGGAGTATGTAGGATTCTCAGAGGATCATTTGTGGTAGCGAAGGGATTAAAGATGTCAAAATTGTAAATAGTACAAGGAAAATCTTCTGAGAGCATGAATTATACATCAGAAGAAATGGACTCAACAGAGTTGTGGCACCGACAAAGTGAAAAGAATCTTGCACGCCTTGTGATTAAGCAAGTTATGTCTGGTATAAAGCAGGTTCATATGAAACACTGCACATATTGCGTGGCCGAAAAACGGAACAGTATATCATTCAAAGGTTCACCTCATAGCAGAGCCGATAAAATTTTAGATCTAGTGCACTCGGATCTATGTGGACCAATGCCAACATCACTCTGCGAGATATTGGGTAACTTTCATTGATGACCATTCCTGGAAGATTTGAGTGTGGACACTCAAAACCAACAACCAAGTAGCGGAAACATTCAACAACTTTCCAAATTTGGTTGAACGGCAAACAAGCATAAAACTTAAATGTATTCGAACAGATAATGGAGGAGAATATATTGGATCCTTTGACAATATATGTAAAAAGAATGGAGTCCGGCACCAAATGAGTCGCCAAAAACACTACAAGGATTAACAGAACCTTGACAGAAAGAGTGAGAAGTATGCTATCACATGCAAAACTATCTAAACATTTGGGGTGAGGCTGTGGTTGCAGCTGCATATGTGTAGAACTGATCACCATGTGTTCCTCAATTATGATGTTCCAGAGCAGGTGTGGTATCGAAATGAAGTTTCTTATGATCATTTGCGTGTATTTGAATGTGTTGCTTAGTTTATAACCAAAGGATGAAAGATAGAAGGTGGATGCCAAAACAAGAGAGCGCATACTTATAGGCTGTGGCGAGGATCAACTAGGATACAAGTTTTACAATATAGATCTCAAACATCCCATAAGAAGTCGTGATGCCATATTTCAGGAGAATGAATCTTGGAGAATGCTACAGAGGAGAATTCTGGATCTGAAGAAAATCTCGAATGGTGGCATTTAACAGTAAATCCACAACTGGTTGAATATGAAGAAATGCAGAACGATCATGAGGAAGTGCCACCTGATTATGAGGTCTGGGTTCACAGTGAACCACCAACAGAAGGTTCTCACACCACATGTTCTGGAAGAGTAGTGCGACCCTCAACCAGATATTCACCCAATGAATATATTCTGCTAACTGATGGGGGAGAACCAGAAAGCTTCAATGAAGCTATGCTATGACCAGTGAACACAGTGAGAAGTGAATGGAGGCCATGCAAGATGTGATAATGATACATTTGAGCTGGTGAATTGCCGAAAGGCAAGAAAGCTTTGAAAAATAAGTTGGTGTTCAGGTTGAAGCACGAGGAACACCATAGTCAACCAAGATTCAAAACTAGGATCGTCGTCCAAGGTTTCAGTCAGAAACTGTTGAGCCTTAAACACATTATTGAGTTTAATGCTTAATTTATCTCCGAATTATTTATGAGTTTTGATGATCAACAAAACTTGAGTTTGTTATACTAATGTGTCTACTTCGTGTACATGATTAGATGATTGAAATGGATTGTATGAAGAAAATCATATTGTGCAAGGTCTGGGTAGGATCACCCCAGGCGATGGTGACCATCGCCCCAGGCGATGGCAGCCAAGAGGGACTTCGCCCCGCACATCGACTGAAGCGACGCCGAGGCCCGCGTGCAGGGCGAGTTCGCCCGAGGCGATGTCTGGAACGCCTGAGGCGATGGGTACATCGTTTGAGGCGATGAACATTTCTGAGCAACCGAAGCTACGACATTATTTTTTGGGATCAATCGCCTGAGGCGATCGGGACATCGCCTAAGGCGATCAGTGAAGAATTTGACAGTTGGTGCGCGGCGATGGAGATCGCCCGAGGCGATGGCTGAGGCGATTGATGAGTGATTCAAGCCTTATGTATAGCAACGGCTAGTAGGAGCCTTGATGGCCTTCTACACTATAAATATGGATGCTTTGGAGCATTTGAAGACAAGAAACAAGTCTATAAACTACAAGAAAGCTTTGCTTATTCAAATTTATTCTAGCATTGCAAACTTCATACATTTGTGTTGTATTGGAGTTTGTAATTTATTTCTTGTGTGAAGAGCTTGTGTTCTTCGTGTCGTTACACCATGAAGGTGGTATTTGATTTATTGTAAGGTCCTCCAACAACGACGCAAATTGGAAATTGTAAAAGTCATCAACAAGTGAAGTTGGTGCAAGTGTGTGGCTATCCTTGGAGCCCTTAAGGCCAAGAAGACTCGTGAAGAGTGTGGGTAACCCGGGAAGAGTTGTGTGTGGATATCCTTGGAGCCCTTAAGGCCAAAAAGACTCGTGAAGAGTGTGTTGCTCGTGAAGAGCTGTTTTACACGGGAAGAGTGTGTTGTGGCTAACTTGAAGCCCTTAAGGCCAAGATCAAGATTGTTCTAGTGGAACCTCGGTTAGACGTTTTCTAACCTGGAAAAGGAGAAGTAGGCGATTCATCGCCGAACTTCTATAACAAATTCTCTTGTTCTTTATTACTTTATTTATATTACGCATTTATTTATTTATTCATTTTGTTTATTTGTCGATTGACATCAAGTCTTCTGCAACGCAGACTCGACTATTTTACAAATTCAGTTTAAAACGCTAAAGTAGCCGAGGAACCTCATTCACTCCATCTTCGGTTCCAACAGAAACAATGAGTCGAGTTTGACGAGATTTTCTCACCTGTGGTGAAGATGACATCCATGCGGATTGTGATGGGGTTAACGTAGAGCTCGATATGAAGGTAGAACAAATGGATGTCAAGAACGCTTTCCTTCATGAAGATTTGGAGGAGAAAATTTACATGGAGTAATCTGAGGGTTTTGCAGAGAATGAGCAAGAGGACCTCACGTGTAGACTAAAGAAGAGTCGATATAGTCTCAAACAAGCACCGACAATGGTACAAGAAGTTTGAACCTGTAATAATTCAACAGAGATTCATGAAGACTGCTGCAGACCATTGTGTGTTTGTCAGAAAAACCTCTGATAATGATTTGATGGTGCACTGCTCTATGTAGATGATATGTTGATTGTTGGTAAAGATGTGATCGCTTTTATTTTAAACAGTTATTTCAATGTAGCGATTCTCTACCGCAAGTGCACGGTGTCAAGTTTTAATATAATGGTTTAAGAGTAAGGAGTGTCGTACCCACAGGGACTAGTAGCAATTACCACGATCGATTAGAATTTCTATATTTAACCTACGATTATGGAATGATTATCAAACTAAATTGACTTAAGCACAATAGTTAACCTACCCAGCAGTGATGGATGATTGAAGAGAATTTATAAACGAATTATCAAGACGTCGGTTCACCCATGTAATCCCCCAAAAGTTGTCTTTTAATTAAGATTCGATGTTCTATGTTCTAGGGTGACGAGTTTTCCTATTTCATTCGTTATACCTTGGTCCGGTTATAACAAGTCTAGCATTAATCTACAATAAATCACTTTATTGAATGATCAATACCGAAAAACGCTTTGTGAAAACTACTAGCCTTCGATTTTGGTAAATCTATTGCTATCACATGTGTGCTAGATTTTACTTGGTCCGTCTCAACCTAAAACCCACGGCCTAATTTACTATGTCGTATCGTAATCTCCTATGGTCAATTCAATTACGATTACCAATATCATGCAAAAGGTAGCTAATCTTTTACAAGCATTAAAAACATAAATTATGCACAAAGATCATAGAAATCAAATCAAAACCGTTAATTAACTCAATGGTTCAAACATGGGATCCCCTATGTCTTGACAAATATTCTAGCCAACAACCATAATCAAATTATTATGTAAAAACATGTCTTTAAACAAATTTAACATCAAAATCTGATATAACAATTAATTAAGTTCAGAAATACTAAGATAACGAGGATGTCGTTCCGTGCGTCGCTCCGTTCTTTCGTTCCTTGCGTTGCTCTTGCTCTTCAATGATTTGTGGTGGTGCTTTGGATGGAGGAGAGGCTGCTAGGTCTCAGAAAATGTTTGCAAAAGCCCCCCAAAACGTCATAAAATCTTCTATATATAATGTGGAGGAGTTTTGCAAAGTTTGGACACAAAATCACCAAGTAGGAAACAAAATCTTGATTTTTCAGTGTTTGGCGATCGATCTTCGTCATTTGGCGATCGATCGCGGAAACATTCTGGATGGTGGCGATCGATCTTCGTTATTGGCGATCGATCGCGGACCTCAAATCTCCATTCTTGCGATTTGGTCCCTGCTTTTCCAGATTTGCTCAGTTTGGTCATTTTTCAGCATTTTTAAGCCCATTTCATCCACTTTTATGCATTTGGACCTAGATTCCTGACATATACAAATATATACCAAAACGTGTAATATTTTCTAGGAATCACTACAAAAATACCCCTAATCATATATCAAATTAAGTGTAAAAATCACACTTATCAACTCTCCCAAACTTAAGCTTGATCGTCTCGAGCAAGAAATGAAATCAAACCGTAGAGTTCAATATTAAAGATTCAAGTAAACCACTTCGCAGTCAATCATGTAACTCAGATATCTCACTTACAGACGAACAAGAATCAATCAGAAAGTTTAACAAGTTGTTTTTCTCTTAGATCAAGCAACACGTCGCCAACTGAGAACGTGCGTGTGTGCTATTGTCACTTTCAAGTTTCATGCAATTTCATAGATCAAATCATGCTAGTCAATGAAAAGTAAGATTATCATTGAGCACCCCAAAATCCTATTTTCAAACACATCTCCACTAATGTAGTCACTCCCTAGACTTGGATCACTAGGTCTTTTTAAGCTTGTAGCGTTAGGCCTAGGTGTTTGGCTTCAAAGAAAGGATAGGATAGCACAAAGAAGATAGTATAATCATGTAAAATTCAATTTTTTTAGCACAACTTGAGCTTCTCTTGTTTTTCTTGTAGCTTTGGCCACTTTGGGTCTTAATTAGATATATATATATTTTTTTTCAAGGCTTTATCTATCTTTTTTCTTTTCTCATTTATCAATTTTTTTTCCAATAATAAGCTCATCCTGTAGCAATTCATGTGCATATAATGAGAATCATTATACTCCCTTTAGGTAAGGATGAATTCTTTCAATTTAGGCTCATAAAGGTGGGTATAATGAGTTGCCAAAAAAAATTGTTGAATGGGGGCTAATAGTATGTTAAACACACTCCATTCTTTTTCACTTATGCTCAAAATTGGATACTAGGGATTAATGTAAACATGGTAAGCTTGAAAGGCTCAAACGGTCCAAAGATCGCCTAGATCATCTCCTAATCAAGTTCATGACTATAAAATTTCGCCTTGAAGTGTCGTCATCAAATAGTTTCTAAGGTACTCTAAGATGCTAAAAAACAATTCATTAAGTTCACAAAAAATTCATTAGTACAAGTGCAATTCACAAGATTATGACTCAAATGTGCTCAAAATATTCATCATCTTTGACATGCTACTCAAAACAAGATATTCACAAGCAAGTCTTACAATCATCAAAACTCAATTTGACATGCATAGTGGGATTAATATCAGCATGGAATAGAGACCACTACTATGATTCATTCTTATCTTACTAATTGAACTCATTTTCAAGAAAAATTTTGTTGGTGCTCAATTGTTGGTGCTCAATAAACGATCAATTTCCAAATAAGAAGCATGACACAGTAATGCACTCCCCCAAACTTAATTCATGCATTGTCCTCAATGTATTAGGCATGGAAAATAGGACAAAACATTTACCGTTGACAACGATCGTCAGTGATCGTTGTCCAATTCCTCATCAGCTCATGGGGCAGAGTGTTGGAACACGTCACAACACGCATGGAGTCTCGCCAAAAAAAAAAAACAAAAACAAAACAAACCAAACCAAAATAAACAAAAACAAAGCAAAGGGTTAAGAAAGAGTTCTTGATTTATAGTCCCAAGCTGGACTTACCACCACATTTTCTCAAAGGTTGGGATGGTGTGTGGAGCATGAATCTCCGTAATCAACTGGGTAATGCCTCAACCTCTCATCATTAACGACATAAGTGCCTAGAATAGGATCACTTACCTTAATGGCTCCATGCGGGTATATCTTGGTAACAGTGAATGGTCCAACCCATGAAGCCTTTCGCTTGCTTTGGAGAATGCGAGGTGGTGGTGCTTTATGCAATTGGACTGTCTCTCCCTTCATAAACGTCCTTTTATCTTTTTGCTTCTTCGCCTTCCTTGGCTTCACCATGTCATGGCTCTTGCCTTCTTCAGTCTCTAGTTTGGTCTTCACCTTCACTTTATCAGTATCTTGCACCACATCATCAGGCAAAATATTAATATTATCAATAATAAAACATGTGTGTGTGTTTTGTGCACGTGGTGAAGTTTGAAACATAGTAAAGGTGACATGCTCCTCTCCTACACGGAGAATCAACTTCCCTTCTTCAACATCGATAATAGCTCTTCCAGTAGCTAGGAATGGGCGCCCCAGGATCAATGGCATACTCGCGTCCTCCTCAATATCCAACACTAGAAAATCCACCGGGAAAGTGAATTGATCTATCTTGACTGGAACATCCTCGACGATTCCTAGTGGGTAGGTGATATACTTGTCCGCCATTTGCAACACCACCCTTGTGGTCTTCGGCTCTCCCAGTCCAAGTTGCCTAAAAATAGACAAAGGCATTAAGTTCACACTAGCACCCAAATCACATAATGATTTAATGGAAGAAATAGGCCCAATAGTGCAAGGAATAGAGAAACTCCCTGGATCTTTTAACTTCATGGCCGATTTCTTTTGCACCATAGCACTACATTCCTCAGTCAAAAAGACAGTCTCGTGCGCTCCCAATTTCTGCTTCTTAGACAACATCTTCTTTAAGAATTTAGCATAATTTGGCATTTCTCGTAAGGCATCAATAAATGGTATATCTATATGCAAATTCTTAAGCATGTCTAAAAATTTGGCAAAGTTTGAATCAACCTTTGCCCTATTAACTGTTGCAGGGAATGGGAGCGGAATGTGTACCTTTTCTTGTGGTGTGATAGGTGTAGTGTCTCTAGTGGACTTACCCTTGTTGCATGGATGCTCTTTCTCCTCTTGCTTAATAGCAATCTTTTCAGTCTCCTTCTCATCACCAAGTTCTTTTCCACTCCTTAGGGTCACAGCATTGGCTTGCTCCCTTGGATTCTTCTCTGTGGCACTCGGTAGAGTTCCTTGTGCTCTCCCAGCCAAGATAGTTGCCAACTGCCCTACTTGAAGCTCCAAACTTTTGATAGATGAATCTTGTTTATTCATCCTTGTTTCAGTTGAGGATATGAACTTGGTCAATAGCTCCTCCATGCTCGGCTGTGGTAGATAACCCGGTGGTGGTTGCGGTTGATACCTCAACCCCGTATTGTATGGATATGGGCAGGGGTTGTTTTGCGGCCGGTTTCCTACATAATGCGCATCTTCATTAGTCTGAACGAATGGGTTACCTGTTTGGCATTCAACGCTCGGATGATTTCCTCCACATAGGTCACAAGTAATCCCTTCAGCTTTCATCCCTGTCGTGCTCATGCTATCTAGTCTTTTGTTCAATGCCTCAATTTGAGCGGCTAACGCAGTAACTTCGCTCACTTGATGAACTCCAGCTTGCTTCTTTGGCACATTCCTCTCGGACTGCCATTGACAGCTATTAGCAGCCATCTCCTCCAAAAGTGTATAGGCCTCCTCCGACGTCTTTCTCATCATAGTACCTCCTGATGCTGCGTCAATCATAGAACGGTTATCAGAAAATAAACCGTTATAGAAAGTTTGTACCTGCAGCCAGATGGGAAGGCCATGGTGTGCGCATCTCCTCAGTAAGTCCTTGAAGCGCTCCCATGCTTCATACAGTGTTTCAGGATCATGTTGCGCAAATGTAGTGATATCATTTCGCATCTTAGCAGTCTTTGATGGTGGGAAGTATTTTGACATGAAAGCTTGCACCATCCCATCCCAAGTGGTAATTGATCCTGTAGGCAAAGAATGCAACCAAGATTTAGCTTTATTATTTAAAGAGAAAGGGAACAGTCGTAACCTGATGGCGTCATCAGTGACGCCATTATGCTTGAAGGTGTCGCAAATTTCCAAGAAATTCGATATGTGAGTGTTGGGATCATCAGTGGTCGCTCCCCCAAACTGCACCGAGTGCTGGATCATTTGTATGATTGCAGGCTTGATTTCAAAGTTGTTCGCCTGTATGCTTGGTCTAGTGATACTAGACAATGACCCATGGAATGAGCATAATCCATGAGGGATCTTCTATTAGGCACCTCCTCGTTCCGTCTTTCATCTCTTCCACCTCCTCCTGCATTGTTTTCAGCCATTGTTCGAACTTCTCTTAGTCTTCTAAGAAGAGTTCTTTCAATTTCAGGGTCAAAAGGCTCAAGTGCCGGTTGTTCACTCCTTAGCATGCACTAGGGAGTAATAACCTACAAAATCCAACCAAAAAGAAGGCAATAGTAGAATAGTAGATAGGAAAAGAGAGAAGAAAAAAATCAAAAACCTAAAAAAAAGAAAATGGCTAAATTACAGTCAACTAATCTAGTATGATATTACTTAAACTAGTCCCCGGCAACGGCGCCAAAAACTTGATCGCTTTTATTTTAAACAGTTATCAATGTAGCGATTCTCTACCGCAAGTGCACGGTGTCAAGTTTTAATATAATGGTTTAAGAGTAAGGAGTGTCGTACCCACATGGACTAGTAGCAATTACCACGATCGATTAGAATTTCTATATTTAACCTACGATTATGGAATGATTATCAAACTAAATTGACTTAAGCACAACAGTTAACCTACCCAGCAGTGATGGATAATTGTAGAGAATTTATAAACGAATTATCAAGACGTCGGTTCACCCATGTAATCCCCCAAAAGTTGTCTTTTAATTAAGATTCGATGTTCTATGTTCTAGGGTGACGAGTTTTCCTATTTCATTCGTTATACCCTGGTCCGGTTATAACAAGTCTAGCATTAATCTACAATAAATCACTCCCGTGTCTTTATTGAATGATCAATACCGAAAAACGCTTTGTGAAAACTACTAGCCTTCGATTTTGGTAAATCTATTGCTATCACACGTGTGCTAGATTTTACTTGGTCCGTCTCAACCTAAAACCCACGGCCTAATTTACTACGTCGTATCGTAATCTCCTATGGTCAATTCAATTACGATTACCAATATCATGCAAAAGGTAGCTAATCTTTTACAAGCATTAAAAACATAAATTATGCGCAAAGATCATAGAAATCAAATCAAAACCGTTAATTAACTCAAGGGTTCAAACATGGGATCCTATGTCTTGACAAATATTCTAGCCAACAACCATAATCAAATTATAATGTAAAAACATGTCTTTAAACAAATTTAACATCAAAATCTGATATAACAATTAATTAAGTTCAGAAATACTAAGATAACGAGGATGTCGCTCCGTTCTTTCGTTCCTTGCGTTGCTCTTGCTCTTCAATGATTTGTGGTGGTGCTTTGGATGGAGGAGAGGCTGCTAGGTCTCAGAAAATGTGTGCAAAAGCCCCCCAAAACGTCATAAAATCTTCTATATATAATGTGGAGGAGTTTTGCAAAGTTTGGACACAAAATCACCAAGTAGGAAACAAAATCTCGATTTTTCAGGGTTTGGCGATCGATCTTCGTCATTTGGCGATCGATCTCGGAAACATTCTGGATGGTGGCGATCGATCTTCGTTATTGGCGATCGATTGCGGACCTCAAATCTCCATTCTTGCGATTTGGTCCCTGCTTTTCCAGATTTGCTCAGTTTGGTCATTTTTCAGCATTTTTAAGCCCATTTCATCCACTTTTATGCATTTGGACCTAGATTCCCGACATATACAAATATATACCAAAACGTGTAATATTTTCTAGGAATCACTACAAAAACACCCCTAATCATATATCAAATTAAGTGTAAAAATCACACTTATCAAGATGCTTCTGAAATCAAAGGCCTAAAGAAGCAACTAAGCAAGACCTTTGCAATGAATGACTTGGGGCCAGCAGAAAGAATTATTTGGCATGGAAATCCAGTGGAAGTCTGATGTATGTCATGGTATGTACTCGGCCAGATTTAGCTCACTCGGTAGGTGTAGTGAGTAGATTCCTTTCAAAACCGGGAAAGGAACATTGGGCTGTAGTAAAATAGATATTCAGATATTTACGGGGCACCTCAAAATACAGACTGAGTTTTGGAGGATCCACACTTGAGCTGTAGGCTACACAGATGCAGACATGGCTGGGGATGTTGATTCTCAAAAGTCAATATCGGGGTACCTGATTACATTTGCAGGGGTGGCTGTGCCATGGCAGTCAAAATTGCAAAAGTGTGTAGCTTTGTTAACCACTGAAGCAGAGTTTATTGCAGCAACTCAGGCATGTAAGGAGTTGTTGTGGATGAAATGATTTTTAGGGGAAATAAGTTTTGTACAAGATCAGTACAAGTTGTTCTGTGACAGTCAGAGTGCAAGCCATCTTAGGAAGAATCTCTCAATGCATTCAAGATCAAAGCATATTGATATTCGTTGTCAAGGGATGTATTAGAAATAAGTTGTTAAAACTTGAGAAGCTTCACACAGATGAAAATTCGGATATGATGACCAAGACCTTGCCAAAATGGAAGTTGGAATACTGTATAATAGTTGCAGGTTTGATCAAATTCACAAAATGAGCTTGAGAGAGAGATTGCTAATAATCAAGCCAATTTTGAATTCAACACACAACTTGGACAACAATTAACATATGTTTGTCTTTAGTCAACTTTGATGGGTTGATTATGTAAGTAATGATGTATTAATTTTTGTTTTCTTCCCTAATCTCCATCTATAAATACCCACACATTTTTCATTCCAAAATCATCCCAAAAACACAAATATTTTCTTTTTCTACAAATGAAAATGTTGAGATAAAAGTGTGATTGTGTTAGAATTTCTTAATGGGATTTTATCCTTCGAAGGTATAAGATTAGTGGAGAGAAAGTGAACATTGTTTTGAGTGAAATGTTTTGTATTCTCAATTCTCTTGTTTCTTTGTTATTGTTACCTCTCCTTTTGGTTCGCGTTGATAACAAATGAATTTATAGGGGAAGATATGTGCTGTTTCGCGAAGTCGCAGTTTAGGCCGGAGTCCGGGAGGATCCTCTCTGGTTTTTTTTGGATCTCCCACGATCAATATTTGTCTTTTCTTTTTTTTAGAGGAGGGCTCCGGGGATCTCTGTCTTGTTAAATTACTCTCCCTTTTATAGGGGGAGTGATGCCAATGGTTCCGGTCTGCCGGGGATTCTGGGGACAATGTCTGAAACTGAGGGGGGGACCACAGATGGGGGACCATCTGCATCTGCTACCTACTTCGTACGATCCTTTTGCTCTGGTGATTCTCTGCGTCCGGGAATATGCTTTTCTTACTCACAGTGCCTGACCACCCTTTGATTGGTTAGCAGGCCTAGCTTTTGCTTTAATAGGTGTCCGACTCCTGCAACCCTAGTCTCGGTATACAGGACCACCCTAGGTGGCCCCAGCTCGCCTATCCTGTCCCATGACTGCCCGTCCTGACCTATTGAGGAAACCGCGCCTCAGCCCGGCTATCTTGCTAAATATAGCCCGTCCTGTTCTGCTGAGGAGACCGTGCCTCAGCTTGGGTGGCATGTCCCATGGCGGACCTCCCCGACCTCTTGATGTACTTCCTCGCCGCCCCGGCTCGGAAACGATAGTGTCAGCTGGACAGAGGTGATCGTGCCCGCAATAAACTCGGGTCGGGCGGAGAGCTCGACGAGGACAGCCCGGGATCGGCAGTGACGACTTCCCTTGTTGACTAAATCGGCCCCCCACTGACCGGGCCCAAATAAAGTTCGGACCCTCAAGACCTACTGGGCCTCCAGAACTAGGGATATCATCAGTATCCCCCTCTAGTCGAGCTAGTGTAGCGCTGCCTCGACTAATGGGCTTGTGGCAAACTTTATTGGTTCCTGACCCCCGGTCCTTTGATTGGACAACTCCTGGTCTCGGGGTGACAGCTGTCCCGTACCAAACCCTAGCTAGCAGGTTGTCAGGTCACGTGCCCTTATCTGGCGCTCCGACTGTTCAGCTCCCTTCATCTGCATCGTTGGTTTGGGCCAGGCTTTCCTCGGCCCACGAGCCACATCTTCTATAAATTGAGGCTCTCGAGTCATTTTCCTCCATTTGCGCTCTAGGTCGGATCAATCGCCTCTCCCAAAAACCCTGTAAGTCAGCTCTGCCTCCCTTTCTGTTAATGTCGCACTCCACTTCTTCCACTTCTGGTGCCCTCTTTCGAGGGGGGGACGAGGAGGCCGAGGAGTCTGATCTACCCAGTCCCTCGGGTCGGAGGTCGGATGCTCCCGAGGGAGACATTCCCGAGGTGGCGCCCCTCCGACAAGTCCCTCCTAGGGTATTTGACCCTTCTCTCCCCACCTTCGAGGTTCTCGACCCGAGGAGCCTGGCCCAGGCTGGACTTCCTTGGTACGAGATCCTCGACTCGTGTGTTTCCCCTGAGGCCGAGCACCTTCTCCGTACTTGGTTTATCCCGTCGGATCACGACGTCCGGGTCCCTAGGGCTGGTGAGCGTCCGCACCTCCCCCCGCCCGAGTACTTTCCCTTCTTCCTCGAGTAGCTTAAAAGCGGACTTCGCTTTCCTATCCCCCTTCCTTTCCAGGAGTTCTCCCACTATCATTGTGTCTCTCTGAGCCAGCTTACCCCCAATTCCTACCAGAGCCTAGTATCTGTCATTGCCCTCTTCCGATCCTTGGTCTGCCTTTCTCCCCTACCCTTCTTAATTATTTTTTTCAAGTTAAGAAAACCCCCTCTCCCGGGGCGTTTTACTTTGGTGCCCGGACCTTTTATAAATTTCTAAACAACATCCCGAGCTCCTGTAAGGGATGGAAACAAAGCTACTTTTTTGTCAAACCACCTCGACGCTGGGCTTGCCCCATGGCCTGGCGAGATACCCTACCTACCCCCAGACCTCTGCCCAAAAAATATAAAGATGACGTGTTCTTCCAAACGGTTATCTCAACCCTTGGGGGTCGGCGTTTTGATTCAGCTGCCCTGATCAGGGAGGACGTACTCAGGCGTTTTGGGCTGAGCTCCTATCCAGACGTCCCTGGTGGTACGTTCTTCCTACCCGGCCCCGCTTATGATATTTAAATATATACATTTATATTATTATTATTATTATTATATTTTTTTTTTTGTCTGAGCTGAATCCTTTGTCTTGTAGATAACATGTCTCTTCAGCAGCTGCTATCTACCATGGCGTCTCAGAAAAAAGCGGGAAAAGGGGCGGCCGGGGCGGGCCCTTCGAGCCAACCCCCCAGTGCGCCTGTTGCTCCCCCAAACCCTCCATTTCCAGTGGCCAGCCCTCCTCGGGCCGAAGAGGTTGGGTTGGAGACAGGCCTGAGGAAAAGAAAAAGGGACGGAGGCGCAGCTTGGATCCCGACTCGGGAAGAGGTGGCTACCTCCCCGGTTATTCATGAGATCGACACCCCACCTGCTTCCCCCCCAAGTCATCTATCCGTTGCTCCCGCTGACCCGGGTTAACCAGGGGTACCAGTGGGCTATACCCGAGAAGTCAGCCTTATCAACTCTGCCCCCTCAGGTCTGTCCGCCCGGATTGTCGAGTGTCTGACCTCCTCCGCTGATCAGCAAGTCTTATCCGAGCTGAGGTGGAAACCCCTAGCAGAGGAAGGCGTATCCCGGGCCCTATCATTCTGGACCTCGGCTTCGAGGGGTGCAAGGGACAGTTCAAAGCCCAGGGCTTCCCGCCTAGTGACCAGGACCCTGACGACTTCCTGGACCTTAACGCCATCATTGCCAGCATCCCTCCCGACTTCATCAAGTAGTCTGCCCTGCTCTTAATTTATCCTTTGTAATTTTTTTTTTTTTTTTGCTGTGCCTCGGAGGCACCCCCCTGTAACGAGGTCATTTTGAATTTTGATTGTCTTATCTGAAGCAATTGATTTCACTTGTTAGGAATTGGTTTCCCTCGCAACTTTACGAACGTCCCGACCCCTTATACCAGCCGAGCCAACCCGTGATTTTACATTGGATTGATCCAAAAAATACAACTTAAAAATAACCCCCCGCGTAGAACTGAATGCCGCATAGGGCCTTCGTGTAATAACGACTAGAATAATTCTAACAAAATTAAATCTTAAAACAGGGCTAACATGTTAATCTCCACAGATAGTCAACCATGCAAAAAGGCTCTTCCCGACCCGAGCTCAAGAAATAATTTTTGCAAGCAGATGATGTCCTCTTGACATGCGCTCCTACACCCGGGCTTTATGATGCAGAGATGACCTGCACTTTTAATTGTTGCCAGGGCCTCATACACCTGGGATTTAGCATGCAGGGCGGACCTGTGCTTTTAATTGGTGCCAGGGCCTCATACACCTGGGCTTTAGTGACAGGGATGACCTGCACTTTTAATTGGTGCCAGGGCCTCATACACCTGGGCTTTAGTGACAGGGATGACCTGCACTTTTAATTGGTGCCAGGGCCTCATACACCTGGGCTTTAGTGACAGGGATGACCTGCACTTTTAATTTGTGCCAGGGCCTCATACACCTGGGCTTTAGTGACAGGGATGACCTGCACTTTTAATTGGTGCCAGGGCCTCATAAACCTGGGCTTTAGTGACAGGGATGACCTGCACTTTTAATTGGTGCCAGGGCCTCATACACCTGGGCTTTAGCATGCAGGGCGGACCTGTGCTTTTAATTGGTGCCAGGGCCTCATACACCTGGGCTTTAGTGACAGGGATGACCTGCACTTTTAATTGGTGCCAGGGCCTCATACACCTGGGCTTTAGTGACAGGGATGACCTGCACTTTTAATTGGTGCCAGGGCCTCATACACCTGGGCTTTAGTGACAGGGATGACCTGCACTTTTAATTTGTGCCAGGGCCTCATACACCTGGGCTTTAGTGACAGGGATGACCTGCACTTTTAATTTGTGCCAGGGCCTCATACACCTGGGCTTTAGTGACAGGGATGACCTGCACTTTTAATTGGTGCCAGGGCCTCATACACCTGGGCTTTAGTGACAGGGATGACCTGCACTTTTAATTGGTGCCAGGGCCTCATACACCTGGGCTTTAGCATGCAGGGCGGACCTGTGCTTTTAATTGGTGCCAGGGCCTCATACACCTGGGCTTTAGTGACTGGGATGACCTGCACTTTAATTGGTGCCAGGGCCTCATACACCTGGGCTTTAGCATGCAGGGCGGACCTGTGCTTTTAATTGTTGCCAGTGCCTCATACACCTGGGCTTTATGATGCAGAGATGACCTGCACTTTTAATTTCGGACGAGATTTAAAGGAAAAATTCATTAAATAACAGCGTTCGTACATTGAATTGAAATAACAACAAAATGCCTAGGAATAATATTTTCTGAGGTGATATGCATTCCAAGGTCTTTTTAGGCGTCGGCCTCCGTCCTCCTCTAAGTAGTACGACCCGGAACTCAGCTTCTGGACTACTTTGTATGGTCCCTCCCATCGGGGGTCAAGCTTTCTTACCTCCCCTGCTGGGTTGACCTTTTTGAGGACGAGGTCCCCCACCTGAAAATTTCGGGGTACCACCCTTTTGTTGTAGGCTCTGACTATCTTGCTGCGGTAAGCCTCCATCCTTATAGCTGCCCTTTCCTATTTCTCATAGATCAGATCCAAGTCCAGAGCCCGGTTTTCCTCATTGTCGCCATCATATGCTTGGACCCTGGCAGAGGTCTTTCCGACCTCAGCTGGTAGCACGGCCTCCGTTCCATATACCATGCTGAAAGGCGTTTCTCCAGTTGGGACGCGAGCTGTCGTTCTGTAAGCCCACAACACACTTGGTAACTCGTCCACCCAGTCCTTGCCAACCCCGTACAGTCTGGCCTTCAATGCTTGCACAATTGATCGGTTGGTGACCTCTGTCTGCCCGTTGCTCTGCGGATAACCTACTGATGTAAAGGCTTGTTCGATCTTCATTTCCTTGCACCAAGCCATTAACCTCTGCCCCTGGAACTGCCTCCCATTGTCTGATATTAATTTCCTGGGTACTCCAAAACGGCAAACTATGTTCTTCCACAGAAAGTCCAGCACATTCTCCTCGGCGATCTTGGCTAAAGGCTCGGCCTCGACCCACTTCGAGAAATAATCTACAGCCACCAACAGAAATTTCTTTTGCTTCGGGGCCACCGGGAAAGGTCCCACGATATCCAAGCCCCATTTATCGAAAGGGCAGGCCGATGTTACTGCTTTCATGAGACTTGCTGGCATTGACTGGAACTTACTGTTCCTCTGACAACCCTCACAAGTGACTACAGTCCTGATCGCGTCATTCCTCAGGGTCGGCCAGAAATATCCAGCAAGGAGAGTCTTTCTGGCCAGAGCCAACCCCCCGAGATGGTCTCCACAGCATCCCTCGTGAATTTCTCTGAGCACATATTCTGCCTCTTCCGCGTTGAGACATCGGAGGAGGGGTCCGGCAAATGACCTCTTATATAACACATCCTCTATCAGAACAAAACGGAATACATGCCTCTTCAACCGTCGAGCTTGGTTCTTATCAGCGGGTACTTCAAGCTTTCTTAAGTAGTTCAAAATCGGGGCCATCCAACCTAACACCTCGGGGGCCTCGGTGACGGGCCGAGTTGCCGGAATCAACTCTGTCTGAAATATGAACTCCCTCTGTGACAAAGGAACCAGGGATGTTGACCACTTGGAGAGCTCATCGGCCTCCTGATTATCCTCCCTAGGGATCTGCACTATGCTCCACTCCACGAAACTTTCTGACATCTCCTGTATAGCCTTCAAGTATTCTATCATCTTCTCACTTTTGGCTTCGTAATTCCCTTTCACCTGCTGAGTGGCCAGCTGGGAGTCCGAGTGAAGGATCACTCGGCTGGCACCGACCTCTTTTGCCAACCTCAGCCCGATCAGTATAGCCTCGTACTCTGCTTCATTATTAGAAGCCCGGAAATCTAATCTGATAATGACCTTCATCTTCTCACCCATGGGGGATATCAGAACAATCCCCACTCCACTGCCTTCACTGTTAGCTGCTCCATCCACGTATACCTTCCACGGCTCCTCAGCTTCAACCTCTATCATCTCCGCGAGGAAATCTGATAAAGCCTGAGCTTTGATGGATGACCGAGGTTGGTAGGTTACGTCGTACTCGCCGAGCTCGATTGTCCATTTCACCAATCTCCCCGATACATCAGGCTGGGTCATTATCCTCCCCATGGGGCTGTTGGTTAGCACTGAGATGGGGTGTGACAAAAAGTAGGGTCTCAGCCTCCTTGCGGTTAGGACCAAAGCTAATGCCAATTTTTCGACCTCTGGGTACCTGAGTTCCGCCCCTCTCAGTGCATGGCTGACATAGTACACCGGCCTCTGGTCCGTACCGTCCTGTTTTATCAGTACCGAGCTAACAGCGCTCTCTGTAGCAGACAAGTAGATCCATAATCACTGGCCGGGCTCTGGCTTTACCAGGACTGGTAGCTCGGCCAAGTGCCTCTTCATGTCAGAGAAAGCTTCCTCGCACTCGTCGTCCCAAGCGAACTTTTTCGCCTTTCTTAGCACTCGGAAGAAAGGGTAACTCCTATGAGCTGACCTGGAGATAAAACGAGCTAAGGACGCAATCCGCCCTGTCAGTTTTGCACCTCTTTTATGCTGCGAGGTGAGGTCATCTCTTGAATTGCTCTGACTTTTTCCGGGTTGACCTCGATCCCCCTCTCTGTTACCATGAAACCCAAGAATTTACCGCTCTTCACACCAAATACGCACTTAGCCGGATTTAATTTCAGACCAAACCTGCTTAGTGTGGCAAAAGTTTCCTCTAAGTCGGGCAACAGGTCTGCCTGGCCTTTAGATTTTACCAAGATGTCATCCACATAAACCTCAATGTTCCTTCCCGCCTGGTTTTCAAACACTTTGTCCATCAACCTCTGGTATGTGGCCCCGGCGTTCTTGAGGCCAAAGGGCATGACCACATAGCAGAACGTTCCATCCGACGTGATAAAACTGACCTTATCTTGGTCCTCTTTTGCCAAGGGTATTTGGTGATATCCCTGGTACGCGTCCATGAAACTTAACAGCTCGTACCCCGAGGTGGAGTCTACCAGCTGATCGATCCGGGGTAGGGGATAACAGTCCTTGGGACAGGCTTTGTTCAAATTACGAAAGTCGATGCACATCCTCCATTTTCCCGCCGACTTTGGAACCAAAACCACGTTTGACAACCAGGTGGGGAATTGTACCTCCCTTATCTGTCCGGCCTCCAGCAAGGTCTGAACCTCGGCTCGGATAATTCTGTCTTTATCTGGTCCAAAATGCCTCTTCTTTTGCCGGGTTACTTTGACTTGGATTGACATTTAACCTGTGCTGGGCTACAGTGGGCAACACCTCTGTCAGCTCGGTCGGAGACCAGGCGAATATTCCGGCATGCTTGGACAGGCATTTTGATAAGTCGTGCTTCAGGATGCTGTCTAGGTCAGCCGCTACTCTTGTGGTTTTATCGGGCTGTCCTGGGACTAATATAATTTCCTCTTCCCCGTCCCGCATCGCCTGCACCTCCTGCACCATCTGTACCCCCCTATCCTCCAATCCTTCATCACCGCCCCTTCGGGATCTTTTCACCTCTAACTTCACAGTTTCCGCGTAGCATTTCTTGGATGAGGGCTGGTCTCCCCTAACTTCCCCCATTCTTTTTCCTACAGGGAACTTTATCTTTTGGTGGAAGGTGGAGGCCACAGCCCTGAACTTGTTCATAGCTGGTCTTCCCAGAATGATGTTGTACGAAGACGAGGCCGCCACAATGGTGAATGTGACCAGCCTTGTTTTCCGATCTTCGTTACCTCCCAGGGAAAGGGGCAGGGAAATCTGACCGAGGGGGTACACGGTGTGCCCAGCGAAGCCAAATAGTGGGGTGTTGATTGGCTCGAGGTGATACCCTCCTAAGTCCATCTGCCGAAAAGCTTCATCAAACAACACGTTCACGGAACTCCCTGTGTCTACAAACACCCTCCCGACTTCATAATTGGCAACAGTGGCTCGTATGACCAAGGCATCATTATGGGGTGTGCAAATGGTTTCCAGATCTCGCGACCCAAAACTGATAACCACCTCCTCCTCGGCACCACAAATCCCTCCTACACTCAGGGTCTCTCTCCTGCTGACAGCCTTCCTAGCCCTGTTGGAGTCCCCATCCGTTGTCCCGCCCGAGATCATGTTTATGACTCCCCGCTTTGGTGAGTCAGCACGGGTAGGGTTGACGTCATTTAAACTCCTTGGGGGTCCTCGAGCACATCCTCTACCACGGAACGGAGGACGGAAGTTGGTCCGTCCCCCTCTCCCTCCTGTCCACGACGGTCCTCGACCCCTTCCCCGAGGAAGATTATCCCCTGGTGGGACGGGTCGGGACAACAACTGCTTGAACTGGGAACTGTTCTGTATTGCCTTCTCAAGCTACTCATCCAAATGATGGCAATCTTGTGTGGTGTGCCCAGTCGCTTGGTGGAAGATGCAGTATTTCTCCGGGGCCTCCTTGCTCGGCTCCACACTAGCTGGTGCCGGCTTTTGCAACACCTGTTTGTCTTCACATATGCGAACGGCCTCCTCCTTGGAGACCTTCAACGGCGTATACTGGGAAAATCGACCGAGCTGTGCCCCTTCCACTGGCCTTTTCTCGCCCTGGCTGATCCGTTTTTCCCCAGTCCTCCGCACTTCCTTCCTCCTCAGTTGCTGGGCATCCTCCACGTTGATGTACTTCTCCGCTCGGGTGAGCAGATCATCATAGGTAACAGGAGGCTTCTTTACCAAGGATCGGAAGAAGTCTCCTCCTCTCAGGCCTTGGGTGAAGGCGCTGATCAGAATTTCCGCCGGACAGGCAGGTATTTCGAGTATCACAGTGCTGAAGTTTTTGATATACTCCCGCAACGACTCATCCTCGGCCTGCCTCATCTCGAACAAGCTCAGAGAGGTCTTCTTATACCGCTTGCTGCTGGCATATTGGTGCAAGAACGCGGAGCTAAATCCGGCGAAGGAAGTAATGGAACCCGGCTCCAACTGATTGAACCACTTCTGGGCCGACCTCACCAAAGTGGTTAGGAACACTTTGCACTTAAGGCGATCCGAGTAACAATGTAGCATGGCAGCATTTTCGAACCTGCCCAGGTGTTCTTCCGGGTCCGTGCTCCCGTCGTATTCCCCAGCATTGGGGGGTCGGAAGTTATTTGGGAGTTCCTCGTTTACTATTTCACCCGAGAAAGGGGTTCCCCTCCTGACAGAGGTACCCCCCATCCCTCTCTTCATCCTCTGGACCTCGTCCTTCAGCTCCTCCACCTGGCCCTCCAGATCCGGAACAGCAGTCACTTTAGGACGGGAAGTTGCTCTTTGTTCGGGATCCTTCATCTGCTGGGAGCTTTCCCCGTGCACGCCCTCGGACGGACTTTCCTTTTTCCTCATGGTCTGCTCCACCGTAACTGCAATCAGTCTTGTGAGCTGCTCCAGTGTTAAAGCTCCCACTGTCATGTTTACCCCGGGCAGTGGCTGCTCCTCGCCATTGGTGGAGGCGTGGTGCTCTCGATTTTCCTCTGCTTCCGTTCTCCTTGTTCTTACCATCGTATCAACGTCTTTTGCTCAAATCTTCCCACAGACGGCGCCAATTTGTTACCTCTCCTTTTGGTTCGCGTTGATAACAAATGAATTTATAGGGGAAGATATGTGCTGTTTCGCGAAGTCGCAGTTTAGGCCGGAGTCCGGGAGGATCCTCTCTGGTTTTTTTTGGATCTCCCACGATCAATATTGGTCTTTTCTTTTTTTTAGAGGAGGGCTCCGGGGATCTCTGTCTTGTTAACTTACTCTCCCTTTTTATAGGGGGAGTGATGCCAATGGTTCCGGTCTGCCGGGGATTCTGGGGACAATGTCTGAAACTGAGGGGGGGACCACAGATGGGGGACCATCTGCATCTGCTACCTACTTCGTACGATCCTTTTGCTCTGGTGATTCTATGCGTCCGGGAATATGCTTTTCTTACTCACAGTGCCTGACCACCCTTTGATTGGTTAGCAGGCCTAGCTTTTGCTTTAATAGGTGTCCGACTCCTGCAACCCTAGTCTCGGTATACAGGACCACCCTAGGTGGCCCCAGCTCGCCTATCCTGTCCCATGACTGTCCGTCCTGACCTATTGAGGAAACCGCGCCTCAGCCCGGCTATCTTGCTAAATATAGCCCGTCCTGTTCTGCTGAGGAGACCGTGCCTCAGCTTGGGTGGCATGTCCCATGGCGGACCTCCCCGACCTCTTGATGTACTTCCTCGCCACCCCGGCTCAGAAACGATAGTGGCAGCTGGACAGAGGTGATCGTGCCCGCAATAAACTCGGGTCGGGCGGAGAGCTCGACGAGGACAGCCCGGGATCGGCAGTGACGACTTCCCTTGTTGACTAAATGGGCCCCCCACTGACCGGGCCCAAATAAAGTTCGGACCCTCAAGACCTACTGGACCTCCAGAACTAGGGATATCAGTTATCAATAAAGAAATAATCTTATATTTCACTTCTTGAATGCACAGCAAAAACAATCACTGATAATAAATCTGTAGTCAACTAATCGATGTAGGCCGGTGTTAAATTCATAGAGATACATCTCTGCTACTAATGATTAATATTCAAACGTCATAATTCTAAAGTAGTTTAGAATTCTACGTGAACATAATGACCATTTTCTTGCCTCCAAAATCTTTAAACCAGTATGTCAAAACTCAAAAGCACGTCTATGTTAAATTTGCATATCGTGAGACCTGACGCATCTCAAAAAGTACAAACTTGAGAAAAATTTCTAACAAATATACATTCCAATCTCCAATCTAATCGACACCTCCAGGTTAGCCGGATTGGTTGTCACCCTTGTCCCTTTGCTACGTATGCATTTTCTCTTTCCCAAAAATTTAATCGGGTCCTCAAGTCTACGGAATTTGTTTAGATAAAAATGATCGGGTAGATCATCGTGGTATGTCGAATTTTTTGAAACCATTGTCGGATGAATAACAAATCAATCTAACGAGTGACACTTAAAATTACTAAAATTGGAAGGATCACCCAAAGGGTCGACGGAGCTCAGCGGAAGTTTGACGGAGCTCCAACGACGGCTACCGACGACTAGTGGCAAAGGATGGTAGATGTGGTTGAAGGTTTAAATGATTAATTATTTAATTATAATATTAACAGATCAGATTGTGTCATGTGGTATCGAGTGTGAATAGTGAAAAAAGTTTGATGCTAATCTACTAAGAGGACATTATTCTCATGGACTGACTACTCAAGGGACCAAATTATTTGTATACGTTGGGTCTACATGTTTAGGCAAAAAACCTATATAATTATGGGCCATTGGATGTTTCATTAGGGTAAATTTCCCGTGAATAGATATATGCAGATCAGATCAGAACTTATCAATTCAGACTAAGCTAGCAAACTTCGTTCACCAGTCCGAATAATCAACAGCTATTTATTGAAACATTTAATGTTGCATTTAATGCTGAAATAGACCAAAGACTGAAGTTATCTTAAATGGTAAATAGACAAAGCAGATCTTATCTGACAAGCGCCGAAACAACAGACCAGAAGGGAAAGAGTCTAAAATAGAAGACTCCAGCTTGTTCAGAGATTGACCAAAGTAAAGAGTTGCACACAAAATGAAATATTGTCGTTGGCAGAAACGCTTATATATAGGTGCAACTTAAATGCTCGACACAAGATACAATACAAGAGATACAACACGCATACAATCAACAATCAATTATTTTATTGAGCATCCAGTTGAGCAGAATACTATCATCGAAAGACTTCATCTTGTCTATCTGCTCAAAGTTGAAAGCACGTCTTATTGTTTTATTTGATCGTTTAAGGATCATTTGTGCTTAGAATAATTCACTCTATCAAATGTTTTTGTTCTAAGATAAACGAGTGGGTTCTTTGTAACTGTCAGACGGATTGTGTCTGAACAGATTGAGAGACTAGAAGTTTCAGTCTAGTAGTGGAGTAAATCCAGCTGAATCGGGGTTGTACAACGGGATTGTATTACTCAAAGTCTTCTAGTGAATCCTTCCTAAATTGGAAGAAGGGGAGACGTAGAAGGAATTGCCTTCGAACTTCCAGAAACACATCCTGTCTATTTACATATTGCACTACTTCGTGTTTCAAGCCATCAGACAAGTCTTACTAACCAAGAACAGACCGATTCCGCACTCACACTATCAGTGGTTTGTTTAGATTATAATTGATTAAGAAATAGATTTCATTTGCTAACCCAAAGTGAAATCAATCCAGGAAAATATAAAAAGATAAATTTTAGTAGAGTGTTTATTAACCCTCCCCCCCTCTAAACACTCGTATTCGATCCTAACAAGTGGTGTTCTTAATCAAAAGAATACTTGGACTGATGGCATCCTTCAACAAGATTCCCATTTTCTCAAAAGAAGATTATGATGATTGGAGAATCCGCATGCAAGCTCACCTAGCAGCTCAGGATGATGACATGTGGTACGTCATTACAGAAGGACCAATGAAGATTCTAAAGGTTAACCCTGCCCTAGGAGGGTCAAGTGGTGAACCTCAGATGATTGGAAAAGAAAGAGCTACCTGGTCCAATGAAGAAAGGAAAAAGGCTAATCTAGACAATGTAGCCAAGGATATTCTGTTCAAAACCCTGGACAAGAATATGTTCAGCAAGATCAAGATGTACTCCACTGCCAAAGAAATTTGGGAGAAGATTGCACAGCTCTGTGAAGGAATAACCAGACCAAAGAGAATAAGCTGAATGTGGCTCTACAAAATTTGAAAGCGTAAACATGAGACATGGAGAAATTCTAAACGAATTTGATGAATGAGTTACAGGCATTGTTAATGAACTGAGCAGTCTTGGCAAGGACTATACCAACAGAGAGATAGCTCTGAAAGTTATGAGAGCATTACCAAAGGAATGGGACGTCAAGACCATTGCAATAAGAGAATCTAAAGATCTGAACAAAATCAAACTCCATGATCGTTCGCTGATCTCAAGGCCTATGAATTCGAGCTGATCACTAGAGGGGAAGCAGTGCCATCCACCTCTCAGCCAACCAAGGCACTTGCAGCCATTCCAGATCAATCTACCCCTACAGACCGATCTGTCGAACAGATGAGTAATGATGCCATGTCATTATTTATTAAGAAATTTGGTAAATTCATGTCTAGAAATAAAAAGAACTTTAAACATTCTCATCAATATAAGTCAAGAAAAGATGCTTCTGTTAACGATCAGGCTTGCTACAATTGTGGTAAGACCGGACACTTCATTGCAGATTGCACCAGATCAAAGAAACACGAGAGGAACGAAAGATACCGAGATGACAAGAAGAAGAAGCACTACAAAGATCGTAAAGGGCATAATGGAAAGGCTCAAAAAGTTCTGGTAGCAGAAGAAGGCAACAGTAAGTGGGCTCAGACTGATTCAAAATCAGAGAGCTCAGAAGGATCCTCCAGTGAAAGCGAAGAGGAGATCCAATGCCTAATGGCAGACGATGAGACTAGTCAGAACGATGAGGTATTCGATTTTGACTCAGATGAATTTACACGGGAAGAACTTGTACTACAAGATATGGCCAATGACTACAGAACGCTAGCAGAATCATTTGATAAATTTAAGGCTGAAAGCAAAGATCAAACAGATGAGCACATCATACCAAGCTGTGCTAAGCTAGGTGAATGTGACAGTCTGAAGATCGAGCTGGATAAGCTAAAAATTTCCCATGAACAACTCCATGTAGAAAATCAGAGAATTAGCGCACAAAATGCTAAACTTTCTCATATTTTCAAAACATGGACAAAATCAAGAGCTTCATTAGATGAGTTGCAAGAGGTACAAAGAAATGTCGGTGATATTTCTTGCATAGGCTTTGGTATCAATGAAAGCACTAAAAATGAAACTGAATTGTTGCTGGAAAAGAACAAAGTCAAACAAATAAAATTTGTTAGATCCATCACAATATGTGAATAAGAAGTGCAGGAATCTCTTTCAAGGATAAAGGTTTGAGAAAGGGGATTGGGTATGTTAACCAAGACACGGAAAAGGCACCAGCGAGTTTTGAGTCTATCAGACCAAACTCAACAGTGCAAAATCTAAGGCCACCATTTCACAAAACACACTATACACAACAAGCTCAGCATACTTGTTATCTTACAGCACACACCACACCATACACACACAAACCAATAAAGCTGATTCAGGTGTGGATCCCCAAAGGACTAATCCGTTCTGGACCCAAGTAGGATTGGATACCAATAGTAATTCTTGTTTTGACAGGAACCCAAGAAGAAACTATCAGACTGGTATTTAGACAGTGGATGTTCTCGACACATGACGGGAAACATCGAGCTGCTGTATGATATTACTCAATACACTGGTCCTAAGATCACCTTCGGTGATAACTCAAAGGGTAAGACCGTGGTGTAAGATTGTCCATGGCAACATTATCATAAATGATGTGTTATTAGTTGAGGATTTATACTATAATCTAATTGGTATAAGTCAATTATGTGACAATGGTTATACCGTAGAATTTCACAAACACACTTGCACTGTTAACTCATCTAATGATAAAACCAGGCTGGTAGGAATCAGGAATGAAAATACTTATAAGATTAACTGGAATCATGATCAACCTGACAATCCTACTTGTTTCATCGCACATAACGATAATAAACATTGGCTATGGCATAAACGCTTGAATCATCTTAATTTCAAGACTATTCTAGCCTATGTAAAACTGCTTTAGTTATCAGTTTGCCCAAGATCAACTTTGCTACGGATAAGATCTGTCAAGCTTGTCAAATGGGCAAGCAAGTCAGATCATCCTTTAAGAACAAGAATGTCAAATTCTCCTCACCCTGCTTATAATTATTGCACATGGACTTGTTTGGTCATATACCAATAACAAGTTTAGGGGCGGTATACTATTGTTGTTATTGATGATTACTTACGTTTTACATGGACTATATTTTTTAGCAGTAAAGACCAGACCGGCCCAAAATTAATCAAGCTGTTGAAGCGCATTCAGAACGAGAAATCCTCTGGGATAGACATGATCGAAGCGACAAAGGCACTGAATTCTCAAACCAAAATCTTGAATCCTTTCTAGATGACCAAGGGACCAGACATGAATACACAGCAACTCGCACTCCTCATCAAAATGGAGTTGCAGAACGACGCAACAGAACGCTCAAGGAAGCAGCAAGAACAATTCTTGCTGACTCTGGAATCTCTCAAAAGTTCTGGGCAGAGGCTGTCAATACTGCATGTTATACACAGAATCGGTCAATGATTACCGTATGAAGTGTGGACAAATAACAGACCGACTATTTCATATTTTCATATCTTTAGTTGCAAATGTTATGTCCATAACAACGGTAAGAATCATCTAACAGCTTTCGAGTCTAAGTCAGATGATGGAATATTCTTAGGATATTCATCTGTTAGCAAAGTATTTCTTGTCTTCAATAATCGAACTCTAACTGTGGAACAGTCAATTCATGTAGTTTTTGATGAATTTCTTGATATTGAGAACCATAAGGAACTAATTCAAAATCAGATGGAAAATATCCATCTCGAAGCTAACAATGATGATGAGAATGCAGTTAACATGTTAAGAAACAATAAGTACTAGACAGACCGGTAGAAGCCACTGAAGTTCTACCAGATCGAGCTGATGTCGCTGATCCGAAAGTAACGATTACCAACGTGTAGACCAATACTGACGATATCAGTATTCTGCCTCCATAAGGACCAGATGTTCTCGAACCAAACTACCGCTGGACTAAGAGGAATCCACCTGATCTGGTGATTGGAAGTCCATCTGCACCCATAAGAACTAGAGAACAAATGATGGATGAATTCACCTACGCTGCATTCATATCCAACCTGGAACCAAAACAGACTGACGAAGCTTTGGTTGACTATAACTGGATAGAGGCTATGCAAGAAGAGCTCAACCAATTTGAACAGAATCAGGTGTGGAGTTTAACTCCCAGACCAAGTGAACAGCCTGTTATTGGAACCAGATGGGTTTTCAGAAACAAGCTAGATGCAAATGTGGTAGTTAGAAACAAGGCCAGACTGGTTGCACATCGCTTCAGACAAGAAGAATGAATCGACTTTGATGAATCCTTTGCACCAGTTGCCAGACTTGAAGCCATTCGAATCTTTCTTGCATACGCTACTTTTAAAGATTTCAAAGTGTATCAAATGGACGTGAAGAGTGCATTTCTTAATGACGAATTTTAGGAGGAAGTCTACATCGAGCAACCTCTTGGATTTCTTAATCACTCGTTTCCAGATCACATATACTTACTAAATAAAACAGTGTATGTACTTAAAGCCCCCAGAGCCTGGTATGACACTCTGTCTCAATTTCTTCTGGATCATGATTTCCAGATCGGCTCAGTAGATAAAACTTTATTTAAATTTATCAAGGGGGAACATACTTTGTTAATTCAAATATATGTTGATGCTATCATTTTTGGGTCAACTAACCCCAAATATACGAGAAATTTTATAAGTTAATGCAGAGCCAAATTGAGATGAGCATGTTGGGAGAATTGTCATTCTTCATGGGTCTACAAGTCAAACAGCTCGATAATGGAATCTTCATTAATCAAACCAAGTACACCAATGAGCTACTCAAACGGTTTGGTATGGAGACTTGCTCAACTGCTTCAACTCCGATGAGTCCATCAATCAAGTTAGATAAAGACGAAGGGGGAACGTCAGTTGAGGTAACAATGTATCGAGGTCTAATCGAATTGCTATTATATCTTCTAGCGAGCCGGCCTGATATTATGTTTTATGTTTGTATGTATGCTAGATTTCAATCTGATCCTAAACAATCCCACTTCATTGCCGCTAAACGCATTTTAAAATACTTAAAAGGTTCTCAGAATGTTGGTCTTTGGTATCCCAAAGATTCTAACTTCAATTTGACTGGATATTCAGACGCTGACTATGCAGGATGTAAGATCGATCGCAAAGGCACCAGTCTTGTCAATTCTTAGGTGAAAGATTGATCTCATGGTTTAGCAAGAAGCAAACATCGATTGCCACATCCACAGCTGAGGTAGAATATCTCGCCGCCGGAAGCTGTTTCACTCAAATGCTCTGGGTTCAACATCAGCTCAGAGACTATGGCATTCAAGCTGCTGAGTCACCAATCTTTTGCGACAACACAAGTGCAATTGCTATCACATATAATCCAGTCTTGCACTCTCGAACGAAACATATTGATCAGACATCATTTTATTCGAGATCATGTTGTCAAAAAGGAGATTCAGATTGAGTACATTTCAACAGACCAGCAAGCTGCATACATCTTCACTAAACCACTCCCCGGGGCTAAGTTTAATTATTTTCATCAAATTCTTGGTTCAATAGATCTATCGTAATATATTTGACGCATGCTTAACTTCGTTTTTAAAGATTTAGTGTTAGCACAGATCGATAATACAATGGTCAGTAAGATACAGACCGGTCCTGACTATCAGACCGATCTCTATCGATCTGATATTATCCTATGATCTGACTCAAAACACTATCAATCGTTAACATAGTAATATTTTATTGATCTAACTTTAACCGCCTTACTATACCCTCATCCAATCCGTTAAAATTTGAAATTTTAAAATATCAGTCATCTAAATACAGCCACATGTCTAATATCTCTGTATTTATCAGGTTGTACATCTCATTCACCATTTTACTTTATCTATTTACCGTCATCTGCTTATCTCTTCCAAAATTCCTCTTTATTCCATATTTGCATCCTAATCTTTCCAATGGCAACAATTACTCACAATTCACTATCTGTTGAGTTTGATGCTCTCTACAGGATAGAAGATACATAAATGGTGTCTACATTAAAAAATCTGGAATCATCCGGACTAAGGAAATTCTTGGAATGCGGCACTGTGGTGTATGAATCGGCGATCAAAGAACTATTCTCCAACGCCGTATCTCACAAGAATTCCATCTCTTCTTCAGTTAATAGCCAGATAGTTGAAATTTCTCAGGAGCTGTTTATGGAGACGTTTGGACTTCCTACCTCTGGCATGTCCGACTTCGCTCACTTGTCCAAAGCCACTCTGGAAGAATTTCAACGCAGAGTATCAATCTTCAGACTTACACTTAGGCCTTCATTCAAGAAGAAAGAGATGTCTTTCCACTTTCAAGTGCTCTGCGACATCATCGGAAAGACGCTGCTGAGCAAGGCTGGAAGTTTTGATGCTGTGACGTCTGAGAAGTTTGGGCCCATGGCAGGTATTCACTTTGGACAGAAAGTGAACTGGTCCTCCATCTTATTTGGTGTTTTACTGGAGACCATCACTTCCGCAAAGCAGGCTATCTGTTTTGCTGTTCCGCTGAGCAAGCTGTTGGAGTCCATGAATATTGAGCTGGGGAAATCTTCGTCACTCAGTCCGTTCAAAGTCATCAATCCTAAATGACTGGCTCTGTTAAGATCCAAAAGTGCTCCCCTGTTAGGATCGGACGGGAGTGTTTAGAGGGGGGGGGGGGGGGGGGGGGGATGAACACTCCTCCAAAAATTAATTATTGATTTCACTCAGGTTAGTAAATGAAATATGTAGTACTTAAGCAGAACATACCACTGAAATGAAAGTGCGGAAACGATCTGTTCTTAGCCAGTAAGAACGGTTGATGGCTATGAAATGCAAGGAAGTACGAAATGTAAGTAGACAAGATATGTTTCTGGAAGTTCGAAGGCAAATCCTTCTACGTCTCCCCTTCTTCCAATCAAGGAATGATTCACTAGAATACTTTGAGTAATACAACTTTTTGTACAACCCCAATTCAGCTGGTTTACCCCACTACCAGACTGAAACTCCTAGCCTCTCAATCTGTTCAGACACAATCCGTCTGACAGTTACAATCAAATCTCACTCTTCTATCTTAGCACAAATACAAAAGATAGAGTGAATTACTCTAAGCACAAATCAGACTTTAGATGATCAAATAATCACTATAAGACGTGCTTTAAGAACTTTGAGCAGATTGGCAAAATAAAATCTTTCAACGATGGTTCTGCTCAAGAATGAATGTTTCAACTTGTAAGCGTGTGTTATTCCGTTTCTTGATTGATAAAAAAAACTCCCTTGATCATTTAAGTTGCATCCTTATATAGTCATTTATACCAACGACAATATTTCCTTTTCTGTGCAACTCTTCACTTTGTTCAACTTCAGAGCAGACTGCATATTGTCATTTTAAACTTCTTCTGTTCTGTTATATCGGTGCTTGTCAGAGAAGATCTGCTTTGTCTCTTTACCAATTAAGGTAACTTCAGTCTCCGGTCTATTTCAGCATTAATTGCAGCATTAAATGCTTCATTAAATAGCCGTAGGTAGTTCGGACTGGTAGACAATGTTTGCAGCTATACTAAGTTCTGATCTGATTTGCATCGATCTGGTTGACTCTAGTCTGATCTGTGATCGCTTTTATTTTAAACAATTAATTCCAATCTAGCGATTTTAGACCGCAAGTGCACGGTGTCAAGTTTTAGTATAGATAGGAAGATACGGATTGTCGAACCCACAGTGACTAACAAGCAAGTACCAAATAAGATTTCTTTTAACTATATTTAACCTACGATAATCAATTAATAATTAAACTAAACTAAATTAAGCTACTATAATCCAACCAAAATAGTCGACGATCACGAGAAAAATCCACAAAAAGTATCAAGACAATTATTCACCTACCCAACTCTTACAATTCTTTTCTCCATACATCTCTAAGGTGACGGGTTTTCCAAATTTATTCAATATACTCTCTCGAGCTATATTAAGTCTAACATCAAATTGCAACTAGTAACTCTCGTTCACGTAATTAACAATTTAAATGTTGAATGCGCTTTATGAAAACCACTAACTTTAGATTACACAACCCAAAGCTATCACTCGTATGTGATTTTATCTCTCGATCTCAATCTTTAACACATGTCATGAATTATTATATCGTATTATAATTTCATCTCTCGATCTCAATTATAATAAAATATCATTCAAAGGTGATCAATCCTTTAAAAGCATTAAGAACAATAACACATGCACATAGAGGATATATGAATTCAATCTCAAAATCAAAAGGACAAACTATGTTATTGATATTTCTCAATCATCAAAAACACAACAAATCCAATTATAATTCAAAACAAATAATAGAAAAGTAAAAGCAAACTCCCGAGTCGACTTCGTTCGTTGATTCTCGATCCTTCCTCGCTTCTTCTCGATCGTGCTCTTCGATTATCTTGTTGGCTTGTTCCAAATCATAGGGTTAAAAGGTTGAAGATGATAGATAATGTGCAAGGTTCTGGTCGTGAGATGGAGTGAAGGAGTTGGATGAGGCGTGGATGATTGGTGGAGGGAAAGGATGAAGTGGACGTGTGGTTGGGTTGGAGAAGGGATGGACGTGAGGTGAGATGGTGAAGGAAAAGGGGGCTGAGATGGAGGCTGTATGAGGTGTTTTTCTAGGGTTAAAAGTCTTATCTTGGGTTGAAAATCTTGTGTATAATATATAGGGGAAAGAATTATGGACTTCCCTTTTGCATACAAACTCTACAAGGAAGTTATTTTTCTGAAAACTCCTCGTCCCGATCGATCCGGACAAAGTGGCCGATCGATCGAGCCTTCCAGTAAGAATTTTGTGAATTTTTTAGTCCTTCTCGATCGATCGGAAATGCTTGCTCGATCGATCGAGCTTCACAATAAGTTTTCTTCGCCTTTTTCAGCTTCTGGCGAGTTTCGTATTTGGCCGTAACTTTCTCATACAAACTCCGAATTTGATGAATCAGCTATCCACGCGAAGATAAGAGAAAGTTCTACAACGTTTATATGGAACACATTTCCAAAACATGGCTCGAACATATAGTAATTTGAGGAGAAAGGAGCAACATGTGTCTTGGATTCTGGTTTTTTCATCTTTTCTTCAACTTTATTCATTTTTTCATCATTTTAGCTTGATTTCTTCCCTTTTTATGAATTTCAACATTGATTCCTGAAATATAGAAATATATACCATAAAACGTAAAATAATTCAAGAATCAACACGAAAACATATACAAATCATAGCATAAAAACGCGTAATAATCAACCCTATCAACTCCCCCAAACTTATCACTTAATCGTCCTCGATTAAGCATTAAAATCATAAGGTAGAGTTCATTCTTGATATTTGAAACAATTATTTCATGACTTGCTTATTCTCAGAAATCTCATGCACATATACAAAAGTTGACAATACATGTTTTCTCCTAAATCAAGTAACACATCTCAAAATCGGAACGTGTGTGTGTGCTATAGTCAATCTTAAGTTTCATGCACATATTCAAGATCAAATCATGTTAATAACCTCAAAGTCGAGATTATCATCAAGCACCCCATAAGCCTATTTTCAAACAACTTCTCCACTAATGATAGTTACTCCCTAGACTTGGATCAAAAGGACATTTTAAGCTTGTAATGTAAGGCCTTTGGTGTTGGCTTCAAAGAAAAGATAGGATAAGCGCAAAGAAGAGAGTATAATCATTTACAATTAAAATTTTTTGCACACATCGAGCTTCTCTTCTTTTTCTTTTATAGCATTGGCCACTTTGGGTCTTATTTAGTCAATCTTTTTCTCAAGGCTTTTATCTTTTTCTTTTCTCATTCATCAATTTTTTTCAATAAGCTCATCAAGATATAACAATTTACGTGCATCGAATGGAATTCATTATACTCTCTTAGGGTAAGGATAACTTTTTTTTTTTCATTTAGGCTCAAATAAGGGTAAGTATAATGAGTTTGCCAAGAATGTCGAATGGGGTCTAATTATATGCAATGCATATACCATTCTTTTTTCAATAAAGCTCAAATGGGACACTAGGGATTGATATGAATCATGGTAAGCTTGAAAGACTCAAACGTTTCAAAGATTGCCTAGATCATTTCCAAGTCGAGTTTGTAACTATAAAATTTCGCCTCAAAGTGTTATCATCAAATAAGTTCTAGGATAACTCTAAGATACTCAAGACAAATCGTCAAGTTCACAACAATTATCACTATTCAACATGCAATCCACACATGACTCATTGTGCTCAAAGTATTCCTCATTCTTGACATGCTAACTCAAATTAGGATATTCATGTACAAGTCCAATCACAAATCAAGTTCATATGCATAGTAAGATCAAAATCGTCATTGAGTAGTCACTACTATAATTTATTCTTTTCTCAAGTTTGAACTCATAAAAAAAAAATTTAGCTCATAATAATCGGACGATTCAAGTGTCATTTAAGCACACAACATGTGGTTAAAACAAGTAAAACATGCAAGCTACTACTCCCCCAAACTTAAGTCAAACATTGCCCTCAATGTTAAAAGAATCAAAAGGGAAACAGTGAACTCCCCTGATCAAGACGCTTGCATGAGGGTTGAGGAAGATTTTCTTTTGAAAGCTCCACTGTTGTAGGTGTTCATCGCTCCAACCGAGTACCTAGCAAGAGAAGAATGCATATGGTAAGATATTCGACTTAAGAGATAAACAAAACTAAAATGAAAACTGAAAAATAAAACAAAACTAAATAACAAAAGGATACGCTTGGGTTGCCTCCCAAGAAGCGCTGATTTTTAGTCTTCGGCTTGACCATCAGAAGCAACCATCAAAGATCGGCTGCCGCCCATAGTAAGTATCATATGATACCATTAATGGGTCTTCATTCAGTTTGCCCTCAAGATTGGCAACATTGTAACAATGTAAGCTCGTCGCTCCAACAACATTCGTCTTTAAATGGCAGGCATGGGAGAATGATTCTTGATTCGGCTTTGCATTTTGGAGGATGTAGTGCGGTGAAGTTGGTATCGATGGAAAATAAGGATCCACATATGGCATAGAACATGTCTCCATCGATGGGCTCAAATAAGAATCTTCGAACGTCTCTTCCTTCTCCAACATCACATTCGACTCATCTTCACATGGGAACTCCTCGGATAACATCTATGAAGTAAGCTCAATCTCTTGAAGAGGCTCAAGTTCCCTCGACTCTTCCACACTAGGAGGATCACTCCCCCAAACTTGGTTGGTTGAGTGATCGTCATCATATAACCAAACTCGATTCGTCGCCTCTTGATTTGTAGCCCTCATCTCTTCCTCTTGGCAACTAATTGAAATTGTTGCGATGAGGACCGCCATTTGCTGCTCCAAGTGACGCATTGAGTTGGTTTGGCACTCCAAACTGTTCTCGGTTGATGCCAAGAATCTTACTAAGGTATCCTCTAACTGAGTTGTGACATCTGCAGAACTATCTCTCCTCTCTTCGAGATGTTCAAATGGTTGCGGCGTATCAATAGGGTAGTGAGGCTCCTGTGGGTATTGGTGGCTCCAACCGTGCAGTGAAGGATTCCAATGCCAGTGATGATCGAAGTCCGCCATATCATTGAACAGGTGCACCACACTGTTCTCATCTCTATCAACCAGTGGACTCCCAGTCACCAGTGCTCCGCTCAATACCCATTCTCGTGTCTGTGCATCCAACCCTTTGAAGAAATATTGCAGGAGAGTATAGTTCGAAAAGTTGTGATACCGGAATGTGTTGGCCAATTCATTGAATCTCTCCCAAACAGCGTAGAACGGCTCGGAACGTTGTTGGGAAAAGCTTGTGAAGGCATGTTGATGTAGCATCTCCAAGTACCTCACAAGACAAACAAAATAAAAACAAAATAAATATATACAAATCCCTTTTTTCTTCGAAATATATACACAAAAAATGGTTAAATTACAGTCAAAGAACCTAGTATGATATTACTAAAGTTAGTCCCCGGCAACATCGCCAAAAACTTGATCGCTTTTATTTTAAACAATTAATTCCAATCTAGCGATTTTAGACCGCAAGTGCACGGTGTCAAGTTTTAGTATAGATAGGAAGATACGGATTGTCGAACCCACAGTGACTAACAAGCAAGTACCAAATAAGATTTCTTTTAACTATATTTAACCTACGATAATCAATTAATAATTAAACTAAACTAAATTAAGCTACTATAATCCAACCAAAATAGTCAACGATCACGAGAAAAATCCACAAGAAAGTATCAAGACAATTATTCACCTACCCAACTCTTACAATTCTTTTCTCCATACATTTCTAAGGTGACGGGTTTTCCAAATTTATTCAATATACTCTCTCGAGCTATAATAAGTCTAACATCAAATTGCAACTAGTAACTCTCGTTCACGTAATTAACAATTTAAATGTTGAATGCGCTTTATGAAAACCACTAACTTTAGATTAAACAACCCAAAGCTATCACTCGTATGTGATTTTATCTCTCGATCTCAATCTTTAACACACGGCATGAATTATTATATCGTATTATAATTTCATCTCTCGATCTCAATTATAATAAAATATCATTCAAAGGTGATCAATCATTTAAAAGCATTAAGAACAATAACACATGCACATAGAGGATATATGAATTCAATCTCAAAATCAAAAGGACAAACTATGTTATTGATATTTCTCAATCATAAAAAACACAACAAATCCAATTATAATTCAAAACAAATAATAGAAAAGTAAAGCAAACTCCCGGGTCGACTTCGTTCGTTGATTCTCGATCCGTCCTCGCTTCTTTCTTGATCGTGCTCTTCGATTATCTTGTTGGCTTGTTCCAAATCATAGGGTTAAAAGGTTGAAGATGATAGATAGTGTGCACGGTTCTGGCCGTGAGATGGAGTGAAGGAGTTGGATGAGGTGTGTATGATTGGTGGAGGGAAAGGATGAAGTGGACGTGTTGTTGGGTTGGAGAAGGGATGGACGTGAGGTGAGATGGTGAAGGAAAAGGGGGCTGAGATGGAGGCTGTATGAGGTGTTTTTCTAGGGTTAAAAGTCTTATCTTGGGTTGAAAATCTTGTGTATAATATATAGGGGAAAGAATTATGGACTTCCCTTTTGCATACAAACTCTACAAGGAAGTTATTTTTCTGAAAACTCCTCGTCCCGATCGATCCTGACAAAGTGGCCGATCGATCGAGCCTTCCAGTAAGAATTTCGTGACTTTTTCAGCCTTTCTCGATCGATCTGAAATGCTTGCTCGATCGATCAAGCTTCACTGTAAGTTTTCTTCGCCTTTTTCAGCTTCTGGCGAGTTTCGTATTTTGGACGTAACGTTCTCATACAAACTCCGAATTTGATGAATCAGCTGTCCACGCGAAGATAAGAGAAAGTTCTACAACTTCTATATGGACCACATGTCCAAAACATGGCTCGAACATATAGTAATTTGAGGAGAAAGGAGCAACATGTGTCTTGGATTCTGGTTTTTTTTCCTCTTTTCTTCAACTTTATTCATTTTTTCATCATTTTAGCTTGATTTCTTCCCTTTTTATGAATTTCAACATTGATTCCTGAAATATAGAAATATATACCATAAAACGTAAAATAATTCAAGAATCAACACGAAAACATATACAAATCATAGCATAAAAACGCGTAATAATCAACCCTATCAATCTGCATCGTTGACTCTGATATGGTACACGTCGATCTGGTCTGTTTTGACTTCTTGTTGATTCTGATCTGGTACACATCGATCTGGTCTGTTTTGACTTCTCGTTGACTCTGATCTGGTACACATCGACCTGGTCTGTTTTGTCATCTTTAAAATCCGGAACTAACAAATTCCCCATTTTTGATGATGATGAAACCTAGATCCTTTATTTTTATTCTCCTTATTCTTGTGGGAGTTAAGTTCAAAATAAATGAACTAACTGTCTTCTTTAGTATTTTAAGGAGTTAAGAATCGATTGAGTTTCTTTGTTCAAAATAAATGAATAGAGTTTCTTCGTTCAAAATAAATGAACAGACTGAGAAAATGAGACTTTTATAAACACTGTGATGAATACATTAACTGATATTCATTACCAGTAATTTATTTATTTCTCGGCTAAGCTCTCATTTATTTCCTCGGCTGAGCTGACTTATTTCCTCGGCTGAGCTGACATCTTTTCCCCCTTTTTGGCATCAGCAAAATCTTGAAGAAATTCAACTATCTACGTAACCTGAACACAGATAGCATCTAGACGATGATCTTGGGTGAGAAGGGATTTTGCAACTACTGTCTTGACTTCTAAGCCAGCTCAATCTGTTCTTTTCGCAGACTAGCCTTGTAGGTTGCTTGTTGGGAGAACAGACTATTCAGACCAAGCTGGATCGTATTGATGCTCGACATCATTTTGCCCTTGAATGAGTCAAAATTCAGAGATGTAGTCCGCTGACTTTGATGAACTTCTTTCACTCGTTGGGAGAGAAAGAGAAAGTTATCAGATAAGTCTCGTAGGGACTTGGCGATTGATGGAGCATCATCAAGATATTCTGGGATTTCCTCAGTAGGTTGCACATCCAGTTCTTTCCCTTTTGCAGTAGAGTCTGAGGGTTGTACGAGGTCGAGCTGTTGCGCAAAATCTTGTAAAGAGACTGAGGTAGCCGGCACAACAGACTTGCTTTGTTCGGATTGGATTAGCTCGCTGAGACCCGCAGAAAATAGATTCAAAAATTCAAGGTCTGCAGCAGCCTGCTCTGCGTGGGCTGGAGAGCTTGCTTTAGTAGGAGGATGAGAGATTGATTGGGCAGGCTCCTCTCGGTGTAAGTCCTGAATAATTTCAGACACTGCACGTCCCACATCAACTATGTCTTCTATGACAACAGTCTTTGGGGCGGCTGAAGTGCTGATCTGAACATTAGAGTTTGAGGGTGCAAAGGGAGGAAGGATGGTAGGAGGAGCCAATAATACTGCCATGTCCTCAGCCTCTGCAGCAGACGGAGCATTAATCATTGGCTGCTCCGCTGATTCTTTAATAGGTTCAGTACACCTTTCACTCATCTGCTCTGCCGCAGACCGTGATGTGGTTGGCTGAGTCGGACTGGTAGGAGGAGTAGAAATATTTAGCCTCTGTCGATGCATTCGGACGTCATTGTGCAGAGTGAGTACGCCCATTTCTAACTGAGCTATAACCGCACTATCGTCCTTGATAGTTGGACTGGTTATATCAAAGTTGTCTTTCTTTGCTTGGACGAGGGTATTTGCCAGCCTTAGCCTGTGTTTAGCGCAGAATAGATCTTTACAAGTAAAGGCAAGGCTGATATCATCTATTTCAGTGCCCTGGAGAACTTTTGTTCCATCTGGTGAAGGCGCTTGAGTTTTCCGAAGAACATATGAAGGTGATGCACCGTTCTGTACATTAGCCATTCATCAGATATAACGGCCAGAGCTTGGACCTTTTCTTCAATGTCCTCCATAGCCAGATCAATTGCTGTTTGTGCGGCTGATTTGGGCTTGGAGGAGGCAGACTCAGTCATTACAGCTTTGCCCTTTCCAACAACAGCCAAAGGTTTGATCTCAGATTAGGTGTAGTCGCACAGTTCTTTAATAACAATGTCTTTGACTGCTGGGATTTTTGATGTTACCCTGCGCACAGCTATGATCAATTTGGTCGGTGCTTGAGTCAGTGGCTTGGTGAGTTGGGCCGAGGCTTCTTAGATAAAGGCTTGGTGACATGTGATGTAATTGAGGCAGACTGGGTTTCATCTGAATCAGTCTGGACTATCAGTTTGCGCTTGACCCGTGTCTTCTTTCCAGCAGCCTGATCTTTACCAACTTCCATCTTGACAGCCAAAAGATCAGAAGGAGTGGGGGGAGCACTCTTTGACTTGAGTAGAGCCAATCCCTTGGGATTAAGGATTTTGAAGGGATTGAGTGCTGACGGTTTCCCCAGCTCGATGTTCATAGATTCCAAAAGCTTGCTGAGTGGAACAACGAAACAGACAGCCTGCTTTGCTGAAATGACCGTCTCCACAGAACTCCAAACAGAATAGCTGACCAGTCCACCTCCAGTCCGGAATGGATAGCAGCTATTGCTACGAACTTTTCAGAAGTGACTGCATCAAAGCTTCCAGCCTTGCTTAGCAATGGTTTGCCAACAATGTCACACAGTACCTGAAAATTTAAATGATGGCTGCAGATTCAGTCCAAAGATGGATACTCGGCCCTGAAAGTCATCAAGAGTGGCCTTAGATATATGAGGAAAGTCAGACATTCCGGCAGTAGGAAGCCCAAAGGTCTCTGTAAGCGTCACCTGAGAAATTTCAATAGATTTGCCTTTGACGGAGGAGGAGATGTACGTCTTGTGGGAAACGGCGTTGGAGAAAAGCTCTCTAATCTCCGATTCATATATCACCGTGCCACATTCCAGAAATTTCCTTAATCCAGAAGTTTCTAAGTATTTGAACATGGTCACCATATCTGGGTCTTCGGTCCTGTAAATCGCATCAAACTCAACAGACAGAGAGTTGTGAGTGATTGTTGCCATTTGAGTGATTGTAAGGTAAGTAAGAAAGACGGAAAGATTTTGAAGAGAGATAAACAGACTGCAGTAATTGTAAAAAGTGAAAAGATTAAATGAAATGTACAGCCTGATAAATAGGAGATGACAAACACGTGTCTGTATCTCGATGACTGAAATTTTGAAATTTAAATTTTAACGGTCAGGATGCATGTAAAGTAAGGCGGTTAAAGTTAGATCAGTACGGGCTGTTTAAATATTACTTGAGAACGATTACAAGTGCTCTGAAACAGATCATGGGATAACAACAGATCGATAGAGATCGGTCTGGTAAACAGTACCTGTCTGTATTTTTCTGACCATTGTGTTATCAATCTGTGCTTACACTAAATCATTAAGAATGAAATTAACAAGCGTAAAACAAATTAAGATAAATCTATTAAGTCAAGAATTTGACGAAAATAATTAAACTTAGCCTCTGCTAGTGGTTTGGTGAAGATGTCTGCAGCTTGCTGGTCTGTAGAGATATACTCTATCCGAATCTCCTTTTTGATAACATGATCTTGAATAAAATGATGTCTAATATCGATATGCTTTGTTCGAGAGTGCAAGACTGGATTATACGACATCGCAATTGCACTTGTGTTATCGCAGAAGATTGGTGACTGTCTCTGAGCTGGTGTTGAACGCAGAGCATTTGAGCGCAACAGCTTCTGGCGGCAAGATATTCTACCTCAACTGTGGATGTGGCAATCGACGTTTGCTTCTTGCTAAACCATGAGATCAATCTTTCACCTAAGAATTGACACACCTTTCAAGTATTTAAGAATACGCATAGCAGCAATGAAGTGGGATTGCTTAAGATCAGATTGAAATCTAGCACACATGCAGACGGAAAATATAATATCAGGCCGGCTCGCTGTAAGATATAACAGCGATCCGAACAGACCTCGATACATTGTTACCTCAACTGACGTTCCCCCTTCGTCTTTATCTAGCTTGATTGATGGACTCGTTGGAGTTGAAGCAGTTGAGCAAGTGTTGGGAAACGATTTCTAAGTTTTGGTGATTACAAACATCTACCGGGTAAAGACATCTACCGGGAAGAGACACCTACTGGATGAAGACTACTACCGGGAAGAGACACCTACTGGATGAAGACATCTACCGGGTGGAGACATCTACTGGATGAAGACATCTACCGGGTGAAGACACCTGCTGGATGAAGACAGCTACTGGGTGAAGACACCTACTGGATGAAGACATCTACCGGGTAAAGACATCTACTGTATGAAGTCTGTCAACTGTCCAACTGACGTCTACTGGATTCAAGAGTATAACTGTATACTGAAGCCACAGGACCAGAAGAAGTGAATTCAGCAGTAGATCTAAAATACCAGTTGAAGTGAGTACAACTGAATCTGACAAAAGTACAACAGAACGACGGGCACTACGAATTCATCGCCACCAATTCCGTCAGATTCAAAGAGCCATTGCTGAACCAAAATGGAAGGAAGATAAACCTCATATGAAATGAGAAAGGACACGGATTCTATGCAAAGCTTTCCATACAAAGAAAGATTACCGTTAGACAATGATATCTATAAATACAGCCTCTGGAAGAATGAAGATTAATGCTGAATCCTCCGATATAAGAATATTCAAAAATATCAATCAGTGAAAGATACTGAAGTTATATCTCTCTAAAGATTCAGCTAGAGCAGAAGTCCACTGATATATAAAAGATCAAGTCAAACTGGTGTACTGCTCAAAGACAATTCAAGAACACTCGAAGCTTACAAGTGTAATACTTATTCAAAAGAGTGTTAGGAAGTATAATTATAAACATACCATAAACTTTGTGTTGCTAGGAGTTTAGGCTAAGCTGTGTGAAAGCCTACGAAGGTTGTATACTATAAAGTGTAAACCAAAGTCTTCTAGTGTATCCTTCCGGCAAAGGAAGAAGGGGAGACGTAGAAGCGTTGTGCTTCGAACTTCCAGAAACAATCTCTGTGTTATTTACTTACGTATTTTTGTTTACTTTAGTTCACTCACAAGTGCAGTAGACGTATTCCGCACTTTACTAAGTGTCTGCTGACTTGCACATTGGATTGAGAAGCTACTGCATTACCTTACAGTTTGCAGTAATCAGAAGAAGAATTGAATTTGAGGGTAGTGTTTATTCAACCCCCCCTCCCCCCCCCCCCCCCCCCCCCTTCTAAACACACCTCCGATCCTAACAAGTGGTATCAGAGCAGGTTCTTCTCAATCTTGAGATATACTAAAGATTAGATGGCCTCATTCAGCAAGATTCCTATGTTCAAGAAAGACGAATATGATGATTGGAGAATCCGTATGCAAGCACATCTAAGTGCTCAAGATGATGATATGTGGTATGTAATCACTGAAGGACCCATGAAGATCATGAAAATCAATACAGTTGCTTCTATCACAAGTGGTGATCCACAAATGGTATAAAAGGACATATCTCAATGGTCAAATAAAGAAAAGAAGAAAGCCAATCTGGACAACGTTGCTAAGGACATTTTGTTCAAAACGTTGGACCAAAATATGTTCAACAAAATAAAAATGTGTTCCACAGCTAAAGAAATCTGGGAGAAGATTGCCCAACTCTGTGAAGGAAATGATCAAACCAAAGAGAACAAGCTCACTGTGGCATTACAGAAGTTTGAGTATATCAAGATGATGAATGTAGAAACTCTCAACGAGTACGATGAAAGAGTGACCGGAATAATTAATGAACTCAGCAGTCTGGGTAAGGAGTTACCCAACAGAGAAGTCACCCTCAAGGTGATGAGAGGTCTCCCAAGAGAATGGAATGTCAAGACCATTGCTATGAGAGAATCAAAGGATATCAACAAGATAGATATGCATGACCTGTTTGCTGATTTAAAAGCTTATGAATTCGAATTAGGTATTCGGGTTGAAGATGAACCAAGTACCAGTCAGCCTACCAAAGCTCTCACTGCATCGGAGTCCCTATCTACTGCTACAGAGATGACTCCAGAAAAGATATGTAATGATGCTATGGCAATGTTCGTAAAGAAATTCGGGAAGTTCATGAAGAAGAATCAGAAATCATATCCACGAAGGCAGAGCTTCAAAGGAAGATCAGAAGAAGAAGAACGAGTATACTTCAACTGCCTCAAGCCAGGGCATTTCCCAAACCCAAAAAGGATGATCACAAAAGAGGATCCAAGGATCACAGAAAATCCAAGGAAACTAGAAGATCATCCAGAAGGGACAGAGATCAAAAGGTTTTGATGGTAGAAGAAAGTAAGAGCAAATGAGCTGATTCTGAATCAGAATCAGAGGAGTCAACCAGCTCGTCCAGCGATAGTGAAGACGAAGAAGTCCACTGCTTAATGGCAAATGATGAAATTGAGGTACACGAGTCTAACCTATCTGAATTTACACATAGTGAACTTACCAATGCATTGCAGGACATGATCAATGAGTATCGGACGTTATATGAATCCTTTGAAAGCTATAAGACTGAGCACTCAATCCCAACAGAAACGCATAACAACAAACTTGATTGTGAACAATCAAATGAGTTGGAATGCTTAAGGGAAACAGCTAGTCTCATAGTGAAAGAAATAGATGAAGCCAAGTGCGCTTACCAGAAACTCAGCAAACTGGTCAGCACTTGGAATGCGTCAACTACCAGAAAAGATGAAATGCTTGAGTCTATATGACTTGCTGGTGATCGAACTGGTATAGGCTATAATAGCAATGACAGCAATTCATCTGGTAACGAACCTCCGCTGTGTCTAAAGAAAAGCAATGTTCAACCAATGAACTTTGTAAGATCTAGCACAGCATATGATCCCATTGAACTGGTTAAAGAACCTGTTAAAGCAACACTCATTAAGGAACAGGCATCACACCGTGGTATTGGTTATGTTGAACCAATCAAGAAAGCTAAACCGGGGCAAAAGTTCAGAAATGAACTTAAACCCACTGGTCGAGCAACAGGAACTACAAACCAAAAGCACATGCATACACTCATTATCACACTACACAGTCAAGACCATCACCATCATTTTTGAATGCACACACATTTCAGAACACACTCCGACCTAAGCTACTCAGGGTCATACAAGTGTGGGTTCCGAAAGGACTAATCCTGTCTAGACCCAAGTAGGATTGAGTACCAATCATATTTTCGCTTTAATTGCAGAAATCTAGAGTGCAGAAGGTTCGGAGCTCAGAGTGGTTTCTGGACAGTGGATGCTCTAGACATATGACAGGGAACGCTACTCTGCTGTCTGACTTAGTTGATATCTCCGGACCAAGGATAACCTTTGGGGACAACGCGAAAGGTAGAACTGTGGGTAAGGGTAAGATTATCCACGGTAATGTTATTATCAAAGACATCTTGTTAGTAGAAAATCTATGCTACAACTTGATTAGGATCAGTCAATTATGTGACAATGGTTATTCTGTAGAATTCAATCAGCACACGTGCACAATCAAGACTATTGATGGTAATACTCTGATTGTAGGAAAAAGGCATGAGAACACCTATATGATTGACTGGAACTTTAATCAACCTGCCTCCCCTACTTGCTTTACTGCTTTGAATTACTCCAAAAATTGGCTTTGGCACAAGCGGTTGAGTCACTTAAACTTTAAAACTATTGTCAGTCTTCGTAAACTTGACCTGGTTGTTGGACTTCCCCAAATCGAGTTCTCGAAAGATAAGATCTGTTCAGCCTGCCAATTGGGCAAGCAAATCAGATCCACCTTTAAGAACAAAGGGAGTAAATCTTCTTCTCGGTGCCTAGAGTTGCTGCACATGGATCTTTTTGGTCCTATACCAGTAACAAGTCTAGGGGGAATGAAGTACACTCTAGTGTTGATAGATGATTATTCTCGCTTTACGTGGGTCTTATTTCTGAGTGGTAAAGATCAGGCTACTCCAAAGCTGATCAAGCTACTCAAGAGACTACAAAATGAGAAATCATGTGGGATAGATAGAATTCGCAGTGACAAAGGTACATAATTTACCAATCAATCACTCGAATCATATCTAGATGACCTAGGTATCAAACACGAATACTCTGCTGCAAGAACACCATAGCAAAACGGAGTTGCTGAGCGTAGGAACCGCACTTTGAAAGAAGCTGCGCGAACTATGCTAGCAGAATCTAACATCTCGCAGAGGTTTTGGGCAGAAGCAGTCAACAGCTTGTTATACGCAAAACAGATCAATGATTAATAAACGAGCAGACAAAACTCCATATGAGATCTGGAATGGCAGTAAGCCAAATATCTCTGATTTCCATGTGTTTGGTTGCAAATGCTTTATTCACAACAATGGAAAGACTCATCTCACCGCTTTTGATGCTAAATCTGATGCTGGAATATTTCTTGGCTATTCTACTGTTAGCAAAGCTTTTAGAGTATTCAACAACAGAACTCTTACTGTAGAAGAATCCATTCATGTTAAATTTGATGAGTCTGTAGACAGCACTGAAAACGACTTACGAATCAACAATTTGAGCAATCGACTGGAAAACACAGTGATTGATGATTCAATTGATGAAGAAGAAAATTCAAATAGAAGAATTGACTGCAGCCTAGAGCCAGAAGTTCCAGAAGCTCAAACAGAAGAACCTGCTGTTCAGCAGACACTGGAACCCACTGACACTGGAATCAGGCTGACTCCTACTGCAGTCGATGGTGAAGATGAAAATAGTGAACCAGCTAGTCCAACTAAGCTACCATCTACAATTCAAATAAATGAAGAAACCAATCCCCTTGGACCTCCGCTCCGGTGGAAGAAGGATCATCCACCCGAGCAGGTCATCGGTAACCCTCTTGCTCCTCTTCGTACAAGAGGACAGATGATTAATGAATTTCTTCATACATCATTCATATCTCACTTAGAACCTAAAAAGATTGATGATGCAATCTTAGATCCTAGTTGGGTAGAAGCTATGCAGGAAGAACTTAATCAATTTCAGAGGAATAATGTTTGGCATTTAGTTCCACGTCCATCGCATCACACAGTTATTGGCACTAAATGGGTATTTAGAAATAAGCTAGATGAAAATGGTGCAGTAATTAGGAATGAAGCAAGATTAGTTGCACAGGGATACAGGCAGGAAGAAGGCATTGATTTTGATGAAACCTTTGCCCCTGTAGCCCGATTAGAAGCCATTCGCATATTTCTTGCCTTTGCTGCATTTAAGGACTTCAAAGTCTATCAGATGGATGTTAAGAGTGCATTTCTTAACGTAATCTCCAGGAAGAAGTCTATGTTGAACAACCTCCTGGATTTGAAAGCCATCTGCAACCATCTTATGTTTATCATCTGAACAAAGCTTTGTAAGGTCTGAAGCAAGCTCCCCATGCATGGTATGAAACGCTATCAAAATACTTGACTGAACATGACTTCACCATTGGCACGGTGGACAAAACTCTATTTAAATTTACGAAGGGTGACCATTCTCTGCTAGTTTAGATATATGTTGATTACATTATATTTGGCAGTACTAACCCAAAATTATGTGAAAGATTTTCAAAGATAATGCAGGACCAATTTGAAATGAGCATGATGGGAGAACTATCGTTTGTCCTAGGATTGCAAGTCAAACAATCCAGTGAGAGAATTCTGATAAATCAATCCAAGTATATCAAAGAGCTTCTGAAAAAGTATGTGATGAATACCAGCTCAGCTGCTGCTACACCTATGAGCTCATCTGCAAAGCTTGATTTGGATGAATCTGGAATACCAGTAGATGAGAAAATGTATCGCGGTATCATCGGTTCATTACTCTACTTAACAGCCAATAGACCTGACATCATGTTTGCAGTCTGCATCTGTGCGAGATTTCAAGCCAATCCCAAGCAATCTCATTTCACAGCAACTAAACGCATTCTGAAGTATTTAAAAGGGACAGAGAATGTCGGTCTATGGTATCCAAAGGACTCCACTTTCAATCTTATCGGATACTCAGATGCAGACTATGCTGTATGCAAAAGTGATAGGAAGAGTACCAGTGGGTACTGTCAGTTTTTAGGGGATATACTTATTTCATGGGGATGCAAGAAGCAAACTTCCATCGCAACCTCTACATCTGAAGCAGAATACCTTGCTGCAGGAAGTTGCTGTGCTCAGCTGCTCTGGATTCAACAACAATTGCGAGACTACGGCATTGAGTCAACTGAATCTCCAATCTTCTGTGACAATACTTCTGCCATAGCTATTACGTACAATCCAGTGCTCCATTCTCGAACAAAGCATATCGACATTCGACATCACTTTATCAGAGACCACGTAATGAAGAAGGAGATTCGACTGGAGTACATATCCACTGAGCAGCAAGCAGCAGATATTTTTACCAAGCCCCTACCGGATGCAAAGTTCTCTTACTTCCGGAATATCCTTGGATTAATTGATATTTCTTCTTAATTCGTATTTATTTACTGTTATTAAATTCATGGGGAATCGTTTGTATGTAACTGCATGTATTCAGGGGGAATTTTGGTAAAAATTTCCCTATATCGTTGCTTGGCTGGTAATACAATGTTCCACTGCAGTAGAAGCTACCATATCAGTAGACATCTACATACCAGTGGATGTTACCATATATGCCTAGTTGTTTTTTTTTAATTTTTTTAGCAACCAGCCGGGACGTCGGAATTAAAAATTATTAATTTTATTACTTTTAACTTATTCTAATCCCGCCCTTTTTCAGACCCGCTGCTTCTGAGGTTTTTTATTTTAAATGGTCTAGATGAGCGCCACGTATACATGTGTTAGTTCATCTACAGTACGACGTTACATCTACCCATTATCTTTTTAACCGCCTTCTTCTCCGAGAATTCAGTGTGTTTCCTTAAGAAGTTATAAAAATCTCAAACCCTAAAGCAACTCTCTCTCTCTCGCAGGATTTGCAAACGTTCAAAGCAATCACAACATATCAAAATCAAGCCAACCAAGTTTCTTCACCAACGCTATCCATGTTGACTTCAACTCGATATCAACTTCCTCGGATGAAGCCATGAAAGCGGTGTTCCACAAACTGCAGCTGATGCTCATACCAGCCCTCAACTTGCTCCTACTGGCTCTCTTCCTGCACCTGCTGCCACTCCGCCTGAGGCATTGGAGCAATCCGTAGGAAATGAACCTTCTGCTGATTTTTTTGATTTTGCTTATCTGTTGTCTATCGAAGGCCCTTCTGCTATAACAGTACAGCTTGGCTGTAAGACCCCAACACTTAAACTCGTCATTAGTTCATTTATGACGTCGTATGTGTATAAATTTTTCATTTTCTTTTCATTCTTTTAAAAAGAATCATTACATGTTTCCCATAAACCCATGGCATAAATGATGTCCAACATTATATGATCATCTCTACCGACAAATAGACTCAAGGATTTCACCCAATACCATGCCCATTACACCACTTTTACATTGTGGGTTTTTATAAAAATTTGGGCAGAGTCTCCCCATAAACTGAGCTATCCGGAAATAAAAATACATCACATAACATAACTCCCGACCAGGGACAACACAATACTAAACAGAATACAGAAACACTAAGTAAATTCCCAGCCAGGGAAGACACCACACTAATAAGACAACAAAAGTGGGTTTCAACACCCTTATACAGTCCATATACAGATACAAGTGCTCACAGAAGAGCAACGAATAACGGATACTCATCCGGATGCATAATTAGTATATATACCAACCGCTCAATCTCGTATATCGGCTCAATCTCATACTACGCTCCGGGAAACATCATCCAACAAGGTCCGAGCCTAGCACTCCAAAGCAGCATCGTATCTGTTGTACCTGTTTCAACAGAAACAGCCCCCACACAGGGTGAGCATACTCCAACTCAAAATTCAATCACAAATCGATATACAAAATCATAATGCGACAGTTTAGATTATTCAAAACTCATAAAATATACTCCCTGTACAATTCCGAGTTTGTATAGTTTCCACGCAATGTTCCTGTTTCAAACTCACGCACATTCATAATGTCAAATTTAGTATTATCATTGAAAACATGATACTCAACGACACTGTGAATTCAATACAACAACAATATATTATTTATGCTCAACATAAATAATTCAACATCGATGTACACCTGATTATCCCACCATCAACAGAATAGCGGAATGAGACGTCGCTATATATATAATCGGCGGCAAGAACCATATCGTAACATCATTTTTGTGTTCACGCTTATTTAAATTCTTCTATAAATAGAGGCTTATTCTTGTTCTTATCACACACATTCACACATCATGATAATTTTCAATTCCTTGAAAATTCCTTGGTTTCCTCTTCGCAATTGTTTATTTTCATGGGTTCATTACTTATCTAAATCAACCCCTCATGGGTTGATTACTTATCTAACCCAGCTCCGTTAAGCTTCAGCATTTGGATCCTGCTCTGATGCTCATCATCAGTCAGGAACTATAATCAGGAGATATCTGGGTGCTGATAACAAAAAGGGGGAAAACAGAGATAGACTATTTTCATGGGTGAATCCATAAACCATGGAGGCCTGATGAATATACATTTGACTATCTCCCCGATCGAAGCTCTTCCTCTCTGAAACAAGGTGGATCGAAGCTCTTCCTCTCCGCAACTAGGTGGATCGAAGCTCTCCGGTCTACATTGTTTGTTTAAAATTTGTCATGTATCAGCTATATTTTGTAGAAATAGATTTGTCTTAAGTTGAATCCAGTTATCAGAATTCATCTTAAATGAAGATGAATCTCTCTCTATTGTCCAGTTTGATTACAACTTGTAATCTGCTTATCTTTATAACAAATGAAAATTTCCTTTCCATTATGTCTTCAAGTCTTTTCAGGATTCACCGTTTAAATTATTCGAGTATGAAATCGTTATTGCTTAGTTTTGTCATCACCAAAAAGGGGGAAATTGTTGGGAAACGATTTCTAAGTTTTGGTGATTACAAACATCTACTGGGTAAAGACATCTACCGGGAAGAGACAACTACTGGATAAAGACATCTACCGGGAAGAGACACCTACTGGATGAAGACATCTACCGGGAAGAGACACCTACTGGATGAAGACATCTACTGGGTGGAGACATCTACTGGATGAAGACATCTACCGGGTGAAGACACCTACTGGATGAAGACAGCTACCGGGTGAAGACACCAACTGGATGAAGACATCTACCGGGTAAAGACATATACTGTATGAAGTCTGTCAACTGTCCAACTGACGTCTACTGGATTCAAGAGTATAACTGTATACTGAAGCCACAGGACCATAAGAAGTGAATTCAGCAGCAGATCTAAAATACCAGTTGAAGTGAGTACAACTGAATCTGACAAAAGTACAACAGAACGACGGGCACTACGAATTCATCGCCACCAATTCCGTCAGATTCAAAGAGCCGTTGCTGAACAAAAATGGAAGGAAGATAAACCTCATATGAAATGAGAAAGGAAACGGATTCTATGCAAAGCTTTCCATACAAAGAAAGATTACCGTTAGACAATGATATCTATAAATACAGCCTCTGGAAGAATGAAGATTAATGCTGAATCCTCCGATATAAGAATATTCAAAAATATCAATCAGTGAAAGATACTGAAGTTATATCTCTCTAAAGACTCAGCTAGAGCAGAAGTTCACTGATATATAAAATATCAAGTCAAACTTGTGACGGCCCGCCCAGACGGGTCGCCCGCCGTGTTCAATTGCTTGAACACAAGGCTACACTCAATTCAATATCTTGTTATCACTTTGAACTTTTATTTAGCGGAAACGTTTTAATTCTTATCGGATGTTTGACTTAATAATTTTTTATCCGTGACTTTTATTTTAGAAAAATTTGGGCAGAGTCTCCTCTTAAACATTGTGCCCTGTGATCTACCAGATCACTACAACCACAATAACAAAATCATAAAATCAAAATAACTAAACCCAACTGAAGTCTCAATATCCAAAAACAACTAAAATCAAAATAAAGTACTCCATGTCCTTAAAATAAAACATAACCTCTCAACATAATTAACTTTCATTGCATAACTAAATACCCTCCGCATCATCTAAGTCTTCAACTCCATCTGTAATATGTCACATTACAGGTAAAGGTAAGTTGCAACATTTTATAGTAAGCATAATAAACATAAAAATATTAAAAACATCATTTTTCATAATGTGACGAAAAATAATATACTTTCATATCCAAAATAACTTTCACACATATATGGTTTAATCCGAGCAGTCAACGGAACTAAATTTCACAAAACGGAATCATAACGGAAATAACTGCACAGATAACCAACGAAACGTAACGGAAACAAATAACAATATCATATAATGTCTTAACATTATAGAATTAACCAATAGACATAGCCACGCTGTAATGAAACAAATGCATACTCAAATACGGATGTGACACAATGATATCATTCCAGACTATACCCGCTGGAAGGGTATTGACAGATATTATACCCCCTCTGTCTTCGGGCAAAACAAAATGCGTTTCTTTATTCTCGTCGCCAACGAGCCGAAAGTATGCGCGTTTTTATCCTCGTCGCAATGCGAGCCACAACGAAACGAAAATATCCACGATTCACAAACCTCAAATCGTATTCACCGAATCAAGACAAACATGGCCTTTCAAAATAGTTTTTCACACACAATAAAATGTTATTCAAAATTCTATTTTTCAACAAAATACATTTCTTACCAAAATCATCTTTCAAAATAATTCTTTAATGCTTACTATTCGAAAATCATTTCAAAAATAAACAATACGAAATACTTAAAATAATTTGCGGAAAATTGCAACTTCCTTTACATACCTCAAAGCTTCCTATCAACGTTCAAGCTACAAACCTTCCCACAATCTCCAAGATATCAAGGATTTCCTATTACCCATTTCAACATTATCAAAAACCATATTCATTTAACTTGGTTCTATAACAACCTAACATAATCCTAACTCTTATATTATTCAACACCATTTTCGAACTATCATACAAAATTCCAGAATATTTTTCGAAATTCCTTAAAATCCAACCTACAAATTTTCGAACAAATCACCTTCCCAATTCTTCAAAATTCAGTATCAAATTCGAACAAAATACCATTTCAGTTTCTTCAAAATCAAATATAATTTTCAATCCTAAAATCCAGAACACCTTCGAAAATATCTTCAAATTCCTAGAAAAACTCTCGAACAAGCTGCCCTATTCTCGAACTCCATTTCTTACAAAAATTGATGTTCTAGGCAACATTAAACTAACACTAACCTAACCCATTTCAGAAAAAAAAAAATATCGAAAACAGAATAATAAATTCGAAACAAAAATATCGAATTTTCATACCAATTGATGTCCAAATCCGAATTCCTCTCAGCTACTTGCTTCAGCTCCGATTTAGAGAATTTTCGAAGCTAAAAAAATAAAATGAATTTTATGAAGTCTGGAAATTTTCTTTTCGACTTGAAACAGACAGAAATTTTTCGGTTTTGAACATGAATTCTTGTTGGTAGGTTACTAATAGCTAATTGATGAGTAGATGAATGGGTGAGGGAGACGATCGGTTGAGGAAAATGAAGGAGGCGCAGAATGAAACTGAAGGGAAGAAGAAGGCGAAGAAACGAAGCGGATGAAAGTAAAAATCTTAAATGGAAGAAACGTGTTCGGCTATATCACTCTTTAATTAACATTAATTAAATATTATTACTATTATTATTATTATTATTTATTATAATTATCATATATTCTTATTATTTATTTATTATTATTAAGATTATAATTTATAACTTGCACAATATTTGGGTCAATAAATTCCTTAAAAATTGAGCCATTACAATCTCCACACATTCTAAAAAGTTTCGTCCTCGAAACTTGCATTGCATTTTACATCTGGATATTTAGCATATAGTTCTTCCTCTTTTTCCCATGTTGCTTCATCAGGTGAATGATTGCTCCATTGAACCTTTACAAAGGGAATTGTCTTAGTTCGTAGAATTCTCTCTTGACGGTCGAGTATCTTGATAGGATATTCTGAATAGGTGCATTCCTTCGATATCTCAATCTCTGTTGCCTTAAGCACATGACTTTCATCTGGAACATATTTCCTGAGCATCGAGACGTGAAATACATTATGTACTCGATCTACTTCTGTGATGACCAGGGATTAGAGATGTTAATCCCGGAGTGTTAATAACCCCTAAAGTTGTTTTACGTGGCAATTGGAGTTTAATCGAGGTGTTGGGCCTTCCGGGCTCGTCTATTTGAGTAGTTGGGATCGTTGGATCCCGAGGTTGAGATCGTATTCTCATTTCGGTGAAAACCTGTGAGTTGGGTTTTTAGTGTGACTCGGAATCTCGGGTGCTTGGTGTGGGCACCGGTAGGGGGTTTTTGAGTTAGAGAGAGAATTTTTGAAAACAGATGATTTTTAATGAATCATGATGTATTTGTGGGGCTATCAGTATTTCGGGGTATTTTTGCTATAAATACAAGTTGAACCCGAGATTTTAATTATCGGAACCATTTCAGCACCTCGTCTCTCTCTCCCCGTACCCGCTGGTTCCCGATCCCCTTTTGACCCACGCCGCTTCCAGGCGTGCGCCCGCCGCCGTCCGGCCGCCGTTCGGCGCGTGCGACCCGCCGTTGGATTCGTCTCTCCGAGGCGCAGCTATTCATACCAACAATTCGAAGTTTGGTCGCGATTTGAGCTCGGATTTCTGCAGAAAGCGCTAGGGTTCGTCACTGGATTCTGTTCGATTTTTGGGGCTCGATTTTGGTACGTTTTTGGGGCTGTTCTTTGGGTGTTTTTGGGGCGTTTTTGTGCTGCTTTTGGGTCGAATATTTCACACTTTGTGATTCATAAATTTGTTGCCAATTGGTTCGAATTTTGGTGTTCCTTGTTTCGAAAATCTTGTTGATTTTTGGATAGATTCTTATGCTTCACATGGTCCAGCTTTTGAGTCTCCTTGGTGATGCATTGTGGTTCGAATTCTTGCTGTTGGCTCACGGGTTAGGGTTCGAAAATTGGGGTTTTGGCATGTGGGGCGATTATTCATGTTGTTGATTGATTAATTCATGTTTAGATGAATTATGGTGTTTAATTGGGTTCGATTTGTGTTGTGAAGGTTCGAAAATTTGTGGGGAATTCTTGAGCAATTTTCGATATTGGTTTATTGTCGTGTGTTGACAATATTTTTGAGGGTTATGGGTGTGCTTGAGCATGGGTTGCATGTTCGTAATTAATTGTGAATTAATTTATCGTGTTAGCACATCGTTCCTCGGAGCATGGAACTCGAGCAAGGTTTGGCTCGGACTTCGGAGATTTAAGGTACGTGCGACGTACGAGCATTACTTTATATGAGAGCATTTGTGAAATGCATAATGTATATTGACTTCATCGATGGTTGTGCGCATGACTATATTTATGTGTTGATATATATGGGGTACTGGGCCTATATGACTATTGTACGGCATTTGAGATGCCTGAGAATGATCGTGGGATCATGTACTCATTATAAGACATGTGAGATGTCTAGGTATAATAGAAAATTGGTAAAATAAATGCTAGGCATTTGAGCTATCTATGATTGATAGCGAAATTGAGAAATCAGTACTAGATATTGAGATATCTATATTTGTATGTATAATGAACTTGGAATCATTGATTATTGATACTTGAGAATCAGGCATGCTATGAGTTAAATCAATGTGTTGATTTACTGATTTATGAGATTTGATGAGTTTGATGATTGTGAGAACAGGGACAGTACACGGAATCCCGGATGAGGATGTTGCCATCCAGGGAGTATCATTTTAAATTCATTAATATTTACTTGTGTTGTAAATTATGAATTTCATTATTGTGATTATGAGATTTTGTGTATTGGTATGCTCACCCCGTTGGGGGCTGTCTCTGTTGGGGCAGGTGAACAGGTGCATCGATGGCTATGGAGCTGGGCTCGAGCTGTTGATTGGATGCACTCACAGGATCGTGGTACCAGGGCTTGATGGAGCACGGTATCGTATAGAGTACTTATATACACCCGAGGTTTATATACACATTTATGATGCTCGCTTGTGAGCATGGATATTCTTGTATATGGGTTGTATATAAAGGCATGAGCCTTTCTCTCTTTCATTATATGTTGCATGCAATTGTGGTGGAATTGCTAATGATATGAGAGTCGTTAGTGTATTATGTGGGTGTTGAAACCCACTTTTGTCGTCTTATGTGTGTTGTCTTCCCTGGCTGGGAATTTACTTTGTGTTCAGTATTCTGTTGGGTATTGTGTATTCCCTGGCCGGGAATTATATTATATGATGTGCTTTTGTTTTGGGATAGCTCAATTTACGGGGAGACTCTGCCCAAATTTTTATAAAAGTCCACAATTGAAAAAGTGGCAAAATGGGGTTGGTAATGGGCAACTCTATGAGTCTATATGTTAGTAGAGATGATCTTATAACGTTGAATATTAAAGGAATTTTGTAAGCATCATTTGAGTTTCCCGATTGATTTGTATAGAAGCATGTGCCACACATAATGGTTAATACACTAATTAAGGGTTAAGGGCTTGGGGTCCTTACATTAGTGGTATCAGAGCAGTGGTTAGCTCCTTGGGGCTGTTGAGGGCCTGGAACATGCTGATAGGGATGAGTAGCACATATTTATGCATGATAGTAGCTAGTGTTGTGTGACACAACTATTTTGCTTATGTGCATTTGTAACATGTGATCATAGTGAAACGATTATATGTCATGACATCTATAGAATCATAATATAACTTGTTGATTATGATTGTGAGTTGTGACACAGGGACAACCAAGTGGAGCATTTTGAAATGCATTGGGATACAGGAAGTACTTTGTACTCATAGTTTATGCATTTACTCATTATAATCATATTGTGTGGAATATGGATTATCGTATGCTCATGGTTTGGAATTGTTCCTGTAGGGACACTATGACGTGGAAAGGCTAAGGCCATGGTTGAAAAGACACGAAACGGTAACCTGTATTTTATATACATCCTGGAATTATGCATTATGGTTGCATGTATACATGTAGTGATGATTTTAATGCTTTGCCGCCAAATGTTGAAGCGAGGGGTAGGAGTACCGCATGTCGCATTTGAGCGAGGTGCATTAAAATACACTCATGATGATGTATGTTGGTATATGGATTATGCTTTGTGATGCAAGTATGGATGAAATACTTGGTGAATATCCCATGAGTCATTGTTATGGATGAGTGATGATTTTAAATGCTTGCCGCTATTTATTGTTTTGTGCCGCTAAAATGTGAAGCGAGGGGTGGGAGCGCCGCATGTCACATTGAAGCGTGGTTAGCATATGAGGCAAGGAAAGAATATTTGCCGCTAAAATGTGAGGCGAGGGGTGGGAGTACCGCATGTCCATTTAAGCGAGGTTATTCTATGCCGCCTATATGTGAAGCGAGGGGTGGGAGTACCGCATGTTTTTACTTGAGCGAGGGGCATTAAAATACACTACCGTGACAATGACTAGGGATCGACTATATTGACTGGCGATGGTTCTTGCCGCCATGTATATTGATAGCGATGGTTCATGCCGCTATATTGAATGGCGATGGTTCTTGCCGCCATGTATATTGATAGCGATGGTTCATGCCGCTATATTGACTGGCGATGGTTTTTGCCGCCATGTATATTGATAGCGATGGTTCATGCCGCTATATTGACTGGCGATGGTTCTTGCCGCCATGGATATTGATAGCGATGGTTTATTCCGCTATATTGACTGGCGATGGTTCTTGCCGCCATGTATATGGATAGCGATGGTTCATTCCGCTATATTGATTGGCGATGATTCTTGCCGCCGGATATAATGCTAGCGATGCCTCTTTCCGCTATTATGTGGACGATGATTCATGCTCAGGTGTATAGCGAGGTTTCATGCCACTTATTATATGACGAGGTATCATGCAGTCGATTCTATAGCGATGGATTGTGCCGCTATGTGCTCAGCACAGGATTTTGCCGCCTTCGAGCGATGGGTGCTGACTACGTACTATTATCGAGCGACGGAGACAGGTATGCCGCTATATTGATAGCGATGAGGTATGGCATATTACTTGTGTTAGCCTTATTGTGGATACTATGTGTTGTTATATATATGCCATGTGTTTGACGATGAGATTATGGATGTCGTGTTTTGCCATGTACCGTCGTGTGTTTGACGATGTTAGTTGGATGTCATACGTTGACATATGCCGTCACGGGATGACGATGACATAGTTGATGTTCTATGTAGACGTGTGGCGTCGTTTTGATGTTAATACATTTATGTTATGTATTTGGTTATATGGTTTGAGTGCCTTGGTGGGCACATGGTAGTGTCTGAGTCACTAGTTGACGAGACCAGTATGCCGAGCAAGTTGCTCGAGGAACTATTGGGTGCGCCGTATAGGAATTATACCGCAGCACATATTCGAAGTATATATTTGTCGAGCAATGATACCCTTGGGTATGCTCGTTGGTTTGGCTAGGGCCAAGTGATTGGTGGTAAGAGTAGTCATTGAGGAAATTACTCGCTTGTGTTGTGATGTAGGGTAGACATTGTTACACCCACCCTGAGGGTGTGGGATAAGTCTTAACGGATTGCGACTGCATCATAAGTGAGCAAGGACACCGGGTTGTCCATTGTGCTTGGCATTTTAGAGATATGCTGGGCGATGACCCACAACTCTAATAATTTGTACGGTATGGTATACCGGATTGGGACGTGTGTCACGTCGATAAGCTGGTACGAACCTATGGAGACAGTGCTTTGCTAGCCAGATATCGTGGTAATGATATAGTGTGATTGTTGGAGCCATGATACTGCACGATGGAACCGAGTTTGGTGAATCGTATGATGATACGATGAAAGCTTTTGGCAGGCTTTTGATTGTCCCTTTGTAGCATGATGTTGAGGCATGTGACACCCCATGAGAACGTTTATACGTCTATTGTTTTGAGGGATTTGTCTGGGGCAGCTCATAATGTTGGAGTACTAACAAGAGAGTCATCAGGTCGTTATTGACTCGATCTTAGGGAACCCGTGCATTTGGGATGCAATGGGTGTTATTGTATCCAGTTTTCCGAACAGTGGTTCGAGACTTGTGGATCTCGAGTTCGATGGCACTCCCCTTGTGGGGAAGGAGGTAGTATTATACCCATTTGGAAATCTTTGAAAGATTCGGTAAGTTGGTACGTGTAGTGTTGATTTTGGGAATCACACCGTGTTGTTGATCGTCGATTATCGTTCTCCACTGGGTAGGGAATGACTCAGAATTGATAGTTGTGTTTGGGGCTTAGGGGTATGTTGTAGATACCCGAGCCAAGTGCATTGAGTATGCATGTGATGTCAGTGCTTATGCAGGTATACCGGCGAGTATACGGATGCCAGTTATTGATTTCCTTCTTGTCAAGCATAGAGTTATGCTACTTTTGGATGGTTAAATCTCTGATGAGAGATATGGAACACCTTGAGATTGGGAATCTCCATGGCACGATGATTATGAGGGATAATCGTGAAGTTAGTTGACTTCCCTTGAGGAGGGATTATCTTGGGTGGGTTGAGATGTTCCCTGGTTGGTGTTTCCCTTCGAGTTATACGATAGCCTTCCCAAGTTTGGATTGTTAAATCCTAGGATTGCCAAGGGATGGCAGGAATTCAGATTGGTTGGGTGTCGCTGCCGACACAAGCGTTGAGGATGCAATGGGTTTATTGCATGTCCTTTCAGAATTTGAACTCTGTGGAGTCTCGATGGTTTGTTTATGATCAGGATGTGATCCTTGGAATATCCGGAGGTGGGTATCTTGTGAGATGTCTTCTGTGTGAATCTGCGGCCGTGAGTTGCCCAAATTGAGTTGCAATGATGCGACTGCTCACTCGATGGAGGAGGTTTGAAAGTGGAAACCAGGTTTGGTATGTGTGCACCGTGGTATGCTAATGTTTCCCTCGTAACGATGTATGTTAGACATCGTGAGTCATGATAAAGATATCATTGGACGATATCTACGATGGAATCGGGAGCGATTCGAATCCTTGCAGTTTCAGTTGCCTAACTGCTTTTGGATTATTAGCGTTGAGTGGTGCTGACGCTCTTTGACGTTATGATGGATTTGGAAGTCTATTCCACTCCAGAGATTGACACGAGGTCAACGTTCTCACGGTTGAGGTGTCATTCATGATGCGTTCTTACTAGTTGTATTAGAACTGAGGATGACTGTCTGATTTACAGTCGTAAGTATTGGTTGTTTTGCAGTCATGAGGGACTGACTTTTGGGATGAACCGCATCTAGGTATGTTTTGCCTCTTGGATGATATGTTGGTTTTGGTATGTCGCTCTGTTTCAGAGTTCGATGTGAGATAAGTATTCTCGAGGTTTTTAAGACGATTCTGATATGGTCAGGAATCGAGGTTATGACTTCTTGTAGTTGTGTAGCCCGGGTGTTACGTGATACACCGGTGCTAATTTCGAGGACGAAATTCTTTTAGTGGGGGATATTGTGATGACCAGGGATTAGAGATGTTAATCCCGGAGTGTTAATAACCCCTAAAGTTGTTTTACGTGGCAATTGGAGTTTAATCGAGGTGTTGGGCCTTCCGGGCTCGTCTATTTGAGTAGTTGGGATCGTTGGATCCCGAGGTTGAGATTGTATTCTCATTTCGGTGAAAACCTGTGAGTTGGGTTTTTAGTGTGACTCGGAATCTCGGGTGCTTGGTGTGGGCACCGGTAGGGGGTTTTTGAGTTAGAGAGAGAATTTTTGAAAACAGATGATTTTTAATGAATCATGATGTATTTGTGGGGCTATTAGTATTTCGGGGTATTTTTGCTATAAATACAAGTTGAACCCGAGATTTTAATTATCGGAACCATTTCAGCACCTCGTCTCTCTCTCCCCGTACCCGCTGGTTCCCGATCCCCTTTTGACCCACGCCGCTTCCAGGCGTGCGCCCGCCGCCGTCCGGCCGCCGTTCGGCGCGTGCGACCCGCCGTTGGATTCGTCTCTCCGAGGCGCAGCTATTCATACCAACAATTCGAAGTTTGGTCGCGATTTGAGCTCGGATTTCTGCAGAAAGCGCTAGGGTTCGTCACTGGATTCTGTTCGATTTTTGGGGCTCGATTTTGGTACGTTTTTTGGGGTTGTTCTTTGGGTGTTTTTGGGGCGTTTTTGTGCTGCTTTTGGGTCGAATATTTCACATTTTGTGATTCATAAATTTGTTGCCAATTGGTTCGAATTTTGGTGTTCCTTGTTTCGAAAATCTTGTTGATTTTTGGATAGATTCTTATGCTTCACATGGTCCAGCTTTTGAGTCTCCTTGGTGATGCATCGTGGTTCGAATTCTTGCTGTTGGCTCACGGGTTAGGGTTCGAAAATTGGGGTTTTGGCATGTGGGGCGATTATTCATGTTGTTGATTGATTAATTCATGTTTAGATGAATTATGGTGTTTAATTGGGTTCGATTTGTGTTGTGAAGGTTCGATTTGTGGGGAATTCTTGAGCAATTTTCGATATTGGTTTATTGTCGTGTGTTGACAATATTTTTGAGGGTTATGGGTGTGCTTGAGCATGGGTTGCATGTTCGTAATTAATTGTGAATTAATTTATCGTGTTAGCACATCGTTCCTCGGAGCATGGAACTCGAGCAAGGTTTGGCTCGGACTTCGGAGATATAAGGTACGTGCGACGTACGAGCATTACTTTATATGAGAGCATTTGTGAAATGCATAATGTATATTGACTTCATCGATGGTTGTGCGCATGACTATATTTATGTGTTGATATATATGGGGTACTGGGCCTATATGACTATTGTACGGCATTTGAGATGCCTGAGAATGATCGTGGGATCATGTACTCATTATAAGACATGTGAGATGTCTAGGTATAATGGAAAATTGGTAAAATAAATGCTAGGCATTTGAGCTATCTATGATTGATAGCGAAACTGAGAAATCAGTACTAGATATTGAGATATCTATATTTGTATGTATAATGAACTTGGAATCATTGATTATTGATACTTGAGAATCAGGCATGCTATGAGTTAAATCAATGTGTTGATTTACTGATTTATGAGATTTGATGAGTTTGATGATTGTGAGAACAGGGACAGTACACGGAATCCCGGATGAGGATGTTGCCATCCAGGGAGTATCATTTAAAATTCATTAATATTTACTTGTGTTGTAAATTATGAATTTCATTATTGTGATTATGAGATTTTGTGTATTGGTATGCTCACCCCGTTGGGGGCTGTCTCTGTTGGGGCAGGTGAACAGGTGCATCGATGGCTATGGAGCTGGGCTCGAGCTGTTGATTGGATGCACTCACAGGATCGTGGTACCAGGGCTTGATGGAGCACGGTATCGTATAGAGTACTTATATACACCCGAGGTTTATATACACATTTATGATGCTCGCTTGTGAGCATGGATATTCTTGTATATGGGTGGTATATAAAGGCATGAGCCTTTCTCTCTTTCATTATATGTTGCATGCAATTGTGGTAGAATTGCTAATGATATGAGAGTCGTTAGTGTATTATGTGGGTGTTGAAACCCACTTTTGTCGTCTTATGTGTGGTGTCTTCCCTGGCTGGGAATTTACTTTGTGTTCAGTATTCTGTTGGGTATTGTGTATTCCCTGGCCGGGAATTATATTATATGATGCGCTTTTGTTTTGGGATAGCTCAATTTACGGGGAGACTCTGCCCAAATTTTTATAAAAGTCCACAATTGAAAAAGTGGCAAAATGGGGTTGGTAATGGGCAACTCTATGAGTCTATATGTTAGTGAGATGATCTTATAACGTTGAATATTAAAGGAATTTTGTAAGCATCATCTGAGTTTCCCGATTGATTTGTATAGAAGCATGTGCCACACATAATGGTTAATACACTAATTAAGGGTTAAGGGCTTGGGGTCCTTACAACTTCCGGAGGTAGAGCAAGTCGATAAGCCAAAGTTCCTATCCTTTCCAAACTTTCATATGGTCCTATGAATCTCGGACTTAACTTCCCATGCTTACCAAACCTCATTACTCCTCTGAATGGTGACACTTTCAGGTATACCTTATCTCCTTGCTGAAATTCTAAATCTCGTCTGCGAACATCAGCCCAACTTTTCTGTCGACTCTGAGCTGTAAGTAACCTCTGTTTGATGGTGGAAACATTTTCATTCGTGAGTGTGATCAACTCTGGTCCTTCCAATACTTTCTCTCCAACATCAAACCAACACTGTGGTGTTCGACATTTCCTTCCATACAAAGCTTCGAATGGTGCCATTTGAATACTGGATTGATAAATGTTATTGTACACAAACTCTGCCAGTTTCAGATGACGATCCCACTGTCCTTGAAAATCCAAAATACATGTTCTAAGTAAATCCTCGAGAATTTGAATCGTTCTCTCAGACTGTCCATCTGTGGATGGAAAGCTGTGCTGTACTTCAAATTCGTTCCCAACACAGATTGTAAACTCTTCCAGAATTGTGAGGTGAATCGAGCATCTCGATCAGATATGATACTGACTGGTATCCCGTGCAAACACACCACTTGATCAATGTAAAGTCGTGCTAAATCATTCATTGATGTGGTCTTCTTCATTGGTATAAAGTGAGCACAGTTAGTAAGTCGATCAACAATAACCCAAACTGAATCTTTTTGTGTCGTAGTCTTGGGTAATCCGGTCACAAAATTCATAGTAATATGCTCCCATTTCCAGTTTGGTATATCCAAGTTTCTCAGTGTTCCTGCTGGCTTTTGCCTTCCAACTTTCACTTGTTGACACACTAAACACTTAGACACAAACTTTACGACATCTTGCTTCATTCCTGGCCACCGAAATAATTGTTTCATATCTTGATACATTTTATTATGTCCTGGATGCATGGCCAATATTGTCTGATGTGAATCTTGTAAGACTTCGCCCCTGAGTGTTGATACAGCTTGAACGAATAGTCTATCATTGAATCTCAAAGTCCCATCTTCATGCATTCTAAAATTCTCTTGGTTTGACTGAGCTCTTTGTAAGAAAGTCTGCCACATAGGATCCTTTGATTGTGCTTCCTTAATCCTGAGAATAAGATCAGGTTGCACCATGAGATTACACAACATCGTCGTCCCATTTTGGTCGTCTCTTGATTCGACATTCAGATTTAACTTTGACATCTCGTCAATGAGTTTCTGTTGCGTAGTCAATAGCATTGATCCATAACTCTTCCTGCTTAATGCATCTGCTACCGTATTACTCTTTCCAGGATGATAGTGCAATTTTACATCATAGTCCTTGATCAGTTCTAACCATCTTCTCTGTCTCATATTCAACTCATTTTGAGTAAAAATATACTTTAAGCTCTTGTGATCAATGTAGATATCACATGTGGTTCCATACAAGTAGTGTCGCCATAACTTCAGTGCAAAAACCACTGCTGCCAGTTCCAGATCATGAGTGGTGTACCTTATTTCTTGTTCTTTCAACTGTCATGAAGCATATGCAATCACCTTTCCATTTTGCATAAGCACACAGCCTAACCCCTCCTTTGATGCATCGCTGTAGATACAAAATCCTTCATGTCCATCAGGCAATGTAAGAATTGGTGCCGACACAAGTAAATCTTCCAACTTCTCAAAACTTGCCTGACATTTAGAATCCCATTCAAACTTTACTCCATTTCTAGTTAAATTCGTAAGGGGTAATGCAACTCGAGAAAATCCTTCCACAAATTTTCGGTAATATCCAGCCAATCACAGAAAACTTCGAATTTCTGTTACTGATGTCGGAACTTTCCAATTGGTAATGGCTTGAATCTTTGCTGAGTCTACTCGGATTCCTTGAGTATCAATGATGTGTCCAAGAAATGATACACAATCCAACCAGAAGTCACATTTCTCGAACTTTGCAAATAATTGATTTGTCGTAATCTCTCCAATGTCATCTTCAAATGTTCTTCATGTTCTTCCTTTGATTTGGAATAAATCAATATATCATCAATGAATACTATGATGAATTTGTCGAGCCATTCTCGGAATACGTGATTCATTAATGCCATAAATGTTGCAGGTGCATTCGTAAGTCCGAAAGGCATCACTAGAAATTCATAATGTCCGTATCTGGTTCGAAATGCAGTTTTGTGAATATCCTGCTCTTTGATTCTGAGTTGATGATACCCAGATCTCAAATCAATCTTCGAGAATATTTGTGCACCTTGTAATTGATCGAACAAATCGTCAATCCTTGGTAGCGGATATTTATTCTTCACGGTGATTCGATTCAACTCCATGTAGTCAATGCACATTCTCATGCTGTCGTCCTTTTTCTTTACAAACAGTACCGGTGCTCCCCAAGGTGACACACTAGGCCTTATGAAACCTTTATCTTGTAGTTCCTTCAATTGTCATTTCAATTCTTTTAGTTCTGCTGGTGCCATCCTGTAAGGTGCTTTGGATATCGGTTCTGATCCCGGAATAATATCAATAGAAAATTCCGTGCTTCGTATTGGTGGCAGTCCTGGCAAATCCTCTGGGAAAACATCTGAGAATTCTTTCACCGTGCAAATCTTATTTATTTTTGCTTCCACTTCAGAGACATTGCCACAAAATCGTTCATGCAAGCTCACGCCTTCATAACAGATCTCTTTACCCGAATTCGTTTGTAGGGTTATGATCTTTCGATAACAGTCAATGCAAGCCTTTGCACTACTCAACCAATCCATTCCAAGAATTATGTCAAATTTTTTCATCTTGATGATGAACAGGTTGGCTTTGAATTCTTCGCTTTCCACAATCAGTGTTACATCATTGCATACATATTTAATTGTGACTGTCTTTCCTAATGGACTCAGTACTTGCATTAAATATAACAGTGGACTGAAGTGCAAATCAAGTTTCTCCACACAAGACTCAGAGATAAAAGAATTTGAGGCGCCAGAATCAAATAACACATAAACATCTTGATTCAGGAATTTAAATTTACCTCCGATCAACTCATGATCCTCTTCAGCACGGACAACATACAATCTAGTTGGATTGCGTTGTTGTTGTCCACGTGGTTGATTTGTTCCTGTGGTTTGTTTCAGACTGGGACAATCTCTAATCCGATGATCTTTAGATCCACATTTAAAGCAACCTCCAGAGTTCCAGTAACATTCCCCAGTATGACTCCGATTACACTTAGGACAAACTTCATTCTTCTTAGTTTCAACGATCATCTGTCTACGAGCTGGCGGTCTCTGATCTCTGTTTAGGTTTTCTCTTTCGATTTTGAGGAGTCTCAAGATTCCTCAGTTCAGATTCCACGAACAATGCCCTCTCAATGAGTATATCAAATTTGGTATCCATGAGAGGTGCTACTTTGAGCCTGATGCCAGTGCGAAGACCTTGTCTGAACCTTGTAATCTTGCTGTTCTCAGACTGCAAATACAAAGGACAGAATCTACCCAGCTCTTGAAACTTCCTCAAATATTCCAGCACAGTCATATTCGCAGTTTGCCTCAGCCTCAAAAATTCATCTTCTTTAGCCATTCGGACAGCGTCAGGAAAATATTGTTGCAGAAATTCTCTCTAAAAATCGTCCAGGTAATGGTGTTTCGTTCCATACTTACTTCCACTGAGGTCCACCAATGCTTTGCATTTCCTTCCAGAAATGGAGTCACCACTGTAACTTTTTCTCCATCAGCAATATTTATAGCCTTCAGTAATTCTTCAATCTTAGTCAGCCATTCTTTAGCTTTCATTGGATCAGTCTCGTTTCCAAAGTACGGTGGTCGGAGTGTCCGGAATCTTTCAAATTCAGTCCTTCTCTGTGGTTCCGGCTGTAGTGGTGCCGAAACAACATTTTGTTGTAACGCTCCAGCTATGATGCGACATATGTTCGTGATGTCCACCTCATTCATTGATCCCACGTTTATATTTGGGACTCCATCTTGACCTTGATTCACATTCCTATCTTGACCATCTCCTGAGTCGCGATTCGAGTCCTGCTCTTGGCTACCACTCTGATTGCTACTGGTTCTTCCTCTAGCCATTTGAAATCTTAAAATGAAAGTGAAATTTATCGTAAGATTCGTAAACAAAGAATATAGATAGTCAAACCTAAATAACTTCAGTCTTAAGTTCAAAAGTCTAATCCCAAACATATAACAAAGATCTAATCCAAACAAATAACAAAGGTCTAATCCAAACTTAAAAACTAAGGCTCTGATACCAACTGTGACGGCCCGCCCAGACGGGTCGCCCGCCGTGCTCAATTGCTTGAACACAAGGCTACACTCAATTCAATATCTTGTTATCACTTTGAACTTTTATTTAGCGAAAACGTTTTAATTCTTATCGGATGTTTGACTTAATAATTTTTTATCCGTGACTTTTATTTTAGAAAAATTTGGGCAGAGTCTCCTCTTAAAAATTATGCCAATGATCTACCAGATCACTACAACCACAATAACAAAATCACAAAATCAAAATAACTAAACCCAACTGAAGTCTTAATATCCAAAAACAACTAAAATCAAAATAAAGTACCCCATGTCCTTAAAATAAAACATAACCTCTCAACATAATTAACTTTCATTGCATAACTAAATACCCTCCGCATTATCTAAGTCTTCAACTCCATCTGTAATATGTCACATTACAGGTAAAGGTAAGTTGCAACATTTTATAGTAAGCATAATAAACATAAAAATATTAAAAACATCATTTTTCATAATGTGACGAAAAATAATATACTTTCATATCCAAAATAACTTTCACACATATATGGTTTAATCCGAGCAGTCAACGGAACTAAATTTCACAAAACGGAATCATAACGGAAATAACTGCACAGATAACCAACGAAACGTAACGGAAACAAATAACAATATCATATAATGTCTTAACATTATAGAATTAACTAATAGACATAGCCACGCTGTAATGAAACAAATGCATACTCAAATACGGTGTGACACAATGATATCATTCCAGACTATACCCGCTGGAAGGGTATTGACAGATATTATACCCCCTCTGTCTTCGGGCAAAACAAAATGTGTTTCTTTATTCTCGTCGCCAACGAGCCGAAAGTATGCGCGTTTTTATCCTCGTCGCAATGCGAGCCACAACGAAACGAAAATATCCACGATTCACAAACCTCAAATCGTATTCACCGAATCAAGACAAACATGGCCTTTCAAAATAGTTTTTCACACACAATAAAATGTTATTCAAAATTCTATTTTTCAACAAAATACATTTCTTACCAAAATCATCTTTCAAAATAATTCTTGCATGCTTACTATTCGAAAATCAATTCAAAAATAAACCATACGAAATACTTAAAATAATTTGCGGAAAATTGCAACTTCTTTTACATACCTCAAAGCTTCCTATCAACGTTCAAGCTACAAACCTTCCCACAATCTCCAAGATATCAAGGATTTCCTATTACCCATTTCAACATTATCAAAAACCATATTCATTTAACTTGGTTCTATAACAACCTAACATAATCCTAACTCTTATATTATTCAACACCATTTTCGAACTATCATACAAAATTCCAGAATATTTTTCGAAATTCCTTAAAATCCAACCTACAAATTTTCGAACAAATCACCTTCCCAATTCTCAAAATTTCAGTATCAAATTCGAACAAAATACCATTTCAGATTTTTCAAAATCAAATAAAATTTTCCATCCTAAAATCCAGAACACCTTCGAAAATATCTTCAAATTCCTAGAAAAACTCTCGAACAAGCTGCCCTATTTTCGAACTCCATTTCTTACAAAAATTGATGTTCTAGGCAACATTAAACTAACACTAACCTAACCCATTTCAGAAAAAAAAAATATCGAAAATAGAATTATAAATTCGAAACAAAAATATCGAATTTTCATACCAATTGATGTCCAAATCCGAATTCCTCTCAGCTACTTGCTTCAGCTCCGATTTAGAGAATTTTCGAAGCTAAAAAAAAAACGAATTTTATGAAGTCTGGAAATTTTCTTTTCGACTTGAAACAGACAGAAATTTTTCGGTTTTGAACATTAATTCTTGTTGGTAGGTTACTAAATAGCTAATTGATGAGTAGATGAATGGGTGAGGGAGACGATCGGTTGAGGAAAATGAAGGAGGCGCAGAATGAAACTGAAGGGAAGAAGAAGGCGAAGAAACGAAGCGGATGAAAGTAAAAATCTTAAATGGAAGAAACGTGTTCGGCTATATCACTCTTTAATTAACATTAATTAAATATTATTATTATTATTATTATTATTATTATTATTATTTATTATAATTATCATATATTCTTATTATTTATTTATTATTATTAATATTATAATTTATAACTTGCACAATATTTGGGTCAATAAATTCCTTAAAAATTGAGTCATTACAAAACTGGTGTACTGCTCAAAGACAATTCAAGAACACTCGAAGCTTACAAGTGTAATACTTATTCAAAAGAGTGTTAGGAAGTATAATTGTAAACATACCATAACTTTGTATTGCTAGGAGTTTAGGCTAAGCTGTGTGAAAGCCTACGAAGGTTGTATACTATAAAGTGTAAACCAAAGTCTTCTAGTGTATCCTTCCTGCAAAGGAAGAAGGGGAAACGTAGAAGTGTTGTACTTCGAACTTCCAGAAACAATCTCTGTGTTATTTACTTACCTATTTTTGTTTACTTTAGTTCACTCACAAGTGCAGTAGACGTATTCCGCACTTTACTAAGTGCCTGCTGACTTGCACATTGAATTGAGAAGCTACTGCATTACCTTACAGTTTGCAGTAATCAGAAGAAGAATTGAATTTGAGGGTAGTGTTTATTCAACCCCCCCCCCCCCCCCCCCCCCCTTCTAAACACACCTCCGATCCTAACAGCAAGTCTCCATTCCAAATCTTTTGAGTAGCTCGTTGGTGTACTTGGTTTGATTGATGAATATTCCATTGCTGAGTTGTTTGACTTGTAGACCAGGAAGGATGACAATTCTCCCATCATACTCATCTCAAACTGTCCCTGCATTAACTTAGAAAATTTCTCGCAAAGCTTGGGGTTAGTTGACCCAAAAATATCATCAACATATATTTGAAATAACAAAGTATGTTCCCCCTTAACAAATTTGAATAAGGTTTTATCTGCTGAGCCGATCTGGAAATCGTGATCCAGAAGAAATTGAGACTGGGGGGCTTGTTTAAGTCCATATACTGCTTTATTAAGTAAGTATACGTGATCTGGAAGCGAATGATTAATGAAACCAGGAGGTTGCTCTACATAGACTTCCTCCTGAAGTTCACCATTTAGAAAAGCTGTAAGGCCCTCATACCGTATTAGCGGAAATCATGTTTAGCTTCTCGACAATTATGTGATTTATCTTATGTTTATCATATGGTTGAGAATAAACATGAGGCATATTAGCTTTGATAACAACTTGAGATCATACTTAACATTTTGTAAATGTGATGTCTCGATATTTGATAATGAGAAATAAGTACAATTTGTACATTAATCTGTTAATTAGTTAGAATTTAAGTAATGAGAATATAATGTAATTAATGAGAGTGAAAATTGACCTTGTACATGTCAATTGACAGTCGGGTCAGAACATGTTGAATGACAAATATATATTTGGAATATTCGGATTAACATCGAAATTTTATTAAAATAATTTAATAAATATAACATTTTCATTAAATCGAAAGATTTAATTTTTGTGATTCAAATAAGGACACGAAGTCAAGTGTGGATTGTATATGTAATATACATGCACCAGTACACCGGTGACACCCGGATATTCATTATTGGTTGGGAATTAATATATATCGGTGTAGGGTGTAAAACACATAACGAAATGTGTAAAAACATACACTGAATCGTGGACACCTACTAAAAGGTGCGAAAACACACACTACTTGCGCGACAACCGCCATCGTGTACTTATCCGCTCCGTTCGCCGCCGTCCGACCACCTAACGACGAGACCGACTTACCACCGTGTTCCTTACTCAGAGGCGCATCTTTCCATACCAAATAATCGAAATATGGTGTTCGGAAAGTTGTTCAATTTGGTCTGAAACGAACGAAGTCGCGACAGTTAGGGTTTGAGCACTTTTGGTTCGATTTCTTCGAATCTACTACGAATTGGATGAAGCCAATGCACCGTATCTCTTCCTTGCACCTGGACGAAACTTTCTACACCGGTCGCCGCCTCTACCGCCGCCGGAGCTCGCCGGAATCGTACGAAATGTTTGCGTGCACTGTGTGCGATTTTGGGTAAATTTGATATCCGATTTTTCCGACTTTGCTTCGATAATTACCAACTAAGTTGGACTATCATTGTTGAATAATAATTTGAATTGGTGAAAAATAATTTAGCAAATTAATTTATGAAGTAATCGCATCAATTTCATTACCCTAAATTGGTTAAGCTGTGACTAAAATTGATAACAAATTTTTAATGATTAGTTTATTCAATTGTGAATTTATATTGATATGCAGTGACTACTTCGACCTTACAAGCTCAAGTTCCCTTGTAGATCGAGAATGAAAGGTATGTTGCGATCGGGTAACATACGACAGGTATCTGTATCATTTGATATATGATTTGTTGTTGAATTATGTGACTTCCGTGGCTACGTGATTTTATTTAAATTATGTGGCATTCATGACATTCATAATTGCACATCGGTGTATGAACAATAAATGTTTTGTTAACACACATCAATTTTTATACATACATGGATGCATGACATACACGTTGAGCTATATCCTTGAATACCCTGATATTTCTTGGATTCTGATATCGATCAATGGGGATTGGTACTGCGATACTATGTTGGCATTATATGGCCCGATAGGCATAGGGAATCGTGGTCCCCTTTGATTGATATGATTTGTTGAGACGGGGATTGGTGGCATCTTGCTGATATCATCCGTCTGGATATCCCTATATGATTATGTGATGTCAGGACCTGGGTTTGGTGGCGCTTTGCCGACGTCCATCCGTCTGGATACCTTATAGGCTTGACAGGCTCGAGCTATTCTGTAGGGTCTTCCTACCTTAATATCGTTTAGTACACATAAATTGGACAGAACATGCATTAATAACCTCTTAAGGGTTCCGGTTGTAGCTTGAGCTAAGGAGATTACAGGCCAAAATAAAGTTTTCAAAAGCTATATAATTACATTCCCAATAAAGAATGTTAAAGCTATAGATTTACACTACTCCTAGAGTAGAGACTATCAAAATCCTGCATCCTACGTTCATCATGCTCCCTTTAGCTCACTTCCTCAACCCGACCCTAGGCCCTTGGTCCAAAAGTGTACCTACAGGGATAACACATCGTGAGCATACACATATTTACTTAACATTATATAAAAGCATACAATAATGCATAACATCTTAGTTAAGTAAAGGTTATTGGTCGTCCTTCGACTTCCTTTGTTATCCCTGACTCTTATTCATATATTAGGGCGTCTTACCCCATTGTATGGCATCTTACCATATCATAATCATCGTGTGGCATCTTACCACGTGGGCATCTTACCCAATCATATGGCGTCTTACCATATCATAAACATTGCGTGGCATCTTACCACGGGGGCATCTTACCCACTCACATACTTTGGGTGGCATCTTACCACATTGGCGTCTTACCCAATCATACACGTCGTATGACCTTATCATAAACTTCGTCATTATAGACGTCCTCATAAACATCATTATCATAAACATCATCATAAGCATTATCATCGTAACATCATCATAAGCATCATTATCGTAACATCATCGTAAGCATCATCATCGTAACATCATCATAAGCATCATCATCGTAACATCATTATAAGCATCATCATCATAAATATCATCATAGACATCATCATCATAAATATCATCATAGACATCATCATCATAACATCATCTTAAACGTCATCATAATATGTAAGGGTATGGTTTACCGTCCGATGCTCGTACGTCTCTTACGTACCTTAATTCCAAAAGAAGGAGAAATCGTAGACTTTATCTCCTTGAAGTCGTGGGTACCTGGGACGGTTCTACATAACCATACAAATTGATATTAGAAGCTAAATATAGTCCAATATCCAAAAATCCCACATAAATATCAAAATTCCATTTTTTTTTACAGCTCGCGATCGATCGCCGCCCAGGCGCGATCGATCGCGAGATCGCACTGGACGAGGGGCAAAAATTCTTTCCTTGGCGATCGATCGCCAGCCTCGCCGATCGATCGCCCAAGAGTGGCGATCGATCGCCAAATGCTACTGGCGGGCACTGGAGGCTCGCGATCGATCGCCAAGAACGGGCGATCGATCGCCGAGTGCTGTGCTTCGAAATTTCGCCATTAATGCTCATTTTTTCAAGCTCTTCCTCATGCCACCCAAAACCAAACTTCTTAACAACTTCAATAACATCATAACCCACTAAAACCAACATAAAACACTTCAAAAATCATACCCCAACCATAAACAACACATACCCAAACAAACCCACATAAAACATCAAAACTTAACCCATTTCAACACCAAACATCATAAAACTTATAGGAATGGTTCCATACCTCTTGTAGGCTCCAAATCCTAGCAAAAATCACACAAACAAAGTTTTTGTGGAACTTTTCTTCTCCTCTTTTGGTGGAACTCGAAAATGGGTAGGGTTTGGGGTTTGGGAAGTGATTTGGGGATTTTTAATAAAGTGAAAGGTAAAGGGGTTAAAGTGATGGGTAGAGGATTTAAAAAGGGGGGTTACTTTAACTTAAATTAAAATTGTACCCCAAACTTAACATGATGTATAAAATGCTCCAACATAGTATTTTAAAGGCATTTTACAAGAGTGCTCCAAACTTCATCTAAAATCACATCCTCCTCATATTTAATAATTAACACAATTAAATCATGTTAACATCTTAATACCCAACACATAAATCCATCAACACATGATACATCATATAAACATAATTAATGCCTTACTTGCAATTAATTAATTTCGGGGCATCACATTACTCCCTTACTTACAAGATTTCGTCCTCGAAATCGCATGCACTTACCCAAAAGAAACTAAACATAAATCATACCAGAAAATAGTTCGGGGTAATGCTGCATCATATGCCGCTCCGTCTCCCACGTAGCCTCCTCGACACCCCGACGATCCCACTGAACTTTGACCATCGGTATAACTTTACTTCGTAGTCTGCGATCCTCACGATCCAGAATTTTGACCGGTCGTTCAACGTAGGATACATCTGAGTCTAACTGCACTTCAGTAGGCTGTAAAACATGAGACGGGTCTGGCTCATACTTCCGTAGCATAGAAACATGGAAAACATCATGAATCCCAGATAAAGACGGCGGTAGAGCCAATCGGTAAGCCAAAGTGCCGATACGCTGTAATACCTCATACGGTCCAACATACCTCGGGGATAACTTCCCCCGCATACCAAAACGAACAACACCCCTGAAGGGTGAGATTTTCAAGAAGACCTTGTCTCCCACTTGAAATTCTAGCGGCCGTCGCCGCTTATTTGCATAGGCTGCTTGCCTATCTTGGGCCGCTTTCATCTTTAAGCGTATCATCTTAATCTTTTCCTCCATGTCCTTAATCATATCCGGTCCTCCGACCGCTTTACTCATCAAGTCCTCCCAATACAGCGGTGACCTACATCGTCGCCCGTAAAGAGCTTCAAAAGGGGCCATTTGAATGCTCGCCTGATAGCTGTTATTGTATGAGAACTCTACCAGTGGTATAGATTCTTGCCACCGAGTATCAAACTCCAAAACACATGCCCTCAGCATATCTTTGAGCGTCTGTATAGTACGCTCCGTTTGGCCATCAGTCTGAGGGTGATAAGCTGTACTCAGTCTCACCTCGGTGCCCAAAGCTGTCTGGAGACCCTCCCAGAAATGAGAAGTAAACCTTGGGTCTCTGTCGGACACGATCGAGACTGGAATCCCATGCAACCTCACTTCATCCCGTACATATAATTGGGCCATCTTTAGATACGTGAAAGTCATACTGTAAGGGATGAAATGAGCCACCTTCGTCAGCCTATCCACGATCACCCAGATCGCATCAAATCCAAAGGCCGACCTTGGCAAGTGGGTCACGAAATCCATAGATATATGCTCCCACTTCCACTTAGGTACCTCTAAGCTCTTCAGCTCGCCACCAGGCCTCTGCCTTTCTGCCTTTACTTGTTGGCAGATTAAACATCTCTTAACATAACTGATCACATCATGCTTCATGCGTCTCCACCAGAATTGACCACTTAGGTCCTTGTACATCTTTCTTCCTCCGGGGTGGATACTGAATCGGCTACTATGAGCCCGTTCTAAAATTCCTTTACGTAACTCTGGTGTATCTGGGACTACCCATCGGTTGCCCAGTCTTAGTGAATCATCTTCAGCCACTCTAAACTTTGTTGGCTGACCTCGAAGTGCTATCAATGACCATCTCTGCACTTCATCATCCGACCTCTGGGCTTTCCTGATAGCCTCAAATACGTCTGACTCGGCCAATAAGGTCGACACTCGCACCGGCGACGTGTCTACATCGAAGTCATAGCCCAGATGGCAATAGGAAGTCATCAAAGCTGATAAACACATAACATCCTCAGCAGTACTCTTCACCTTCCGACTTAAGGCGTCTGCTATCAAATTTGCTTTACCAGGATGGTACTCAATTTCACAGTCATAATCCTTGAGTAAATCCATACATCTTCTTTGACGCATATTCAGTTCAGCCTGAGTGAATAGAAACTTTAGGCTCTTATGGTCCGTAAAGATGGTAAACATAGTACCATAAAGATAATGACGCCAAATCTTCAAGGCGAAAATTATAGCCGCCAGTTCCAGATCATGGACTGGGTATCTGGTCTCATGAGGCTTCAACTGTCTCGAAGCATAGGCTACCACTTGTCTGTCTTGCATCAATACGCAGCCCAAACCCTGCAATGATGCATCCGTGTACAAGGTAAACCTCTTATCCTCAGACGGAATCACCAACACTGGCGCTGTCGTCAAACGACGCTTCAATTCTTGAAAGCTTTCCTCACAAGCTTCGGACCAAAAGAATGGGACTCCTTTCTGAGTCAGCTGTGTCAATGGCTTAGCGATCTTAGAAAATCCCTCGACAAAACGTCGGTAATAACCTGCTAAGCCAAGAAAACTCCGTATCTCGGGTACAGAAGTGGGTGCTGCCCACTCCATCACAGCTTCAATCTTCCTGGGATCCACAGATATCCCTTGGCTAGATATGACATGGCCTAGGAATACCACGCTGTCCAACCAGAACTCGCACTTGCTAAGCTTTGCATACAACTGATGATCCCTGAGGATCTGAAGTACTGTCCTCAAGTGCCGTACATGATCTTCTTCGGTCCGAGAGTAGATGAGTATATCGTCAATGAAAACTTTGACGAATTGGTCCAAAAATGGCTGGAACACCTTGTTCATCAAACTCATGAAAACGGCCGGGGCATTGTCACCCCAAAAGGCATGACTAGGAATTCATAGTGCCCATACCTCGTCCTGAAGGCCGTCTTCTGAACATCCTCTTCTCTTACTCGAATCTGATGGTACCCCGACCTCAGATCGATCTTACTGTAGAGCCTCGTACCCTGAAACTGATCAAACAAATCATCGATCCTCGGGAGTGGGTACTTATTCTTCACTGTAGCTTTGTTCAGTTGTCTGTAATCGATGCATAAACGCATCGAACCATCTTTCTTCTTCACAAATAAAACTGGTGCTCCCCAGGGCGATACGCTAGGGCGTATATAGCCTTTATCAAGGAGCTCTTGCAACTGAATCTTTAATTCCCTTAGCTCCGCTGGTGCCATCCTATAAGGGCACGAGTGTGATGACCAGGGATTATAAGTGTTAATCCCGTAGTGTTAATAATCCCTAAAGTGGTTTTACGTGGCGATTTGGAATTTAATCGCGGTGTTGGGCCTTCTGGGCTCGTTTAATTGGGTAGTTGGGATCGTTGGATCCAGAGGTTGAGATTGTATTCACATTACGGTGTAAAACCTAAGAGTTGGGTTTTTGTTGTGTCTCGGGATCTCGGGTGCTGTGTGAGCATCGGTAGGGGATTTTGGAGTTAGAGAGAGAGTTTTTGAAAACAGATGATTTTTAAGGAATCATGATGTATTTGTGGGGCTAATAGTTTTTCGGGGTATTTTGCTATAAATACCAATTGAACCCGAGATTTTAAACAAAAATTACATTTCAGCCCCAACTTCCTCCTCTCTCCCGCGCGCGACCCATTTCCCGTCAGCCCCTGCCCCCGCCGCTTCAGGCGCTTCGTCCGCCGCCGTCCGGCCGCCGTTCGCCGCGTGCGACCTATCACCGGCTTCGTCTCGTCGAGGCGCAACATTCCCCTCCATCAATTCGAAGTTTCATCGCGTGTGGAAGTCGGATTTTGCGGAAGTGCGCCGATCCCCAATTTCTAGGGTTCTTCGATTTTGGTCCGATTTCTTCCGATTTTCGTTTGGGTAATCTTCCTAACCCCTTTTCCATGCTTGTGATGTGATTCCCTGCCTAATTGTGATTTATTGGCTCGAATTTATTTCGAATTTCGTGAGGGTTGGTTCGAATTTTGTGATGTGTGCGTGAATGGGTTCGAAAATTGTAATCTTTGGCAGGGGTGTGGCGATTCTTGTTATGGGTCGTTTATTACATGCTTTAGTTGTATGAGGATGCTTCTTGTGTCCGAATTTTAGGGGTTTGGATTTCGAATTTGGGGGTTTGGCATGTGGGATGATTATTCATGCTATGGATTGATTAATTCATATTTTAGATGAATTATGGTGTTTACATGGGTTCGATTTGTGTTGTGAAGGTTCGAGAATTTGTGGGGTATTCTTGAGCGATTTTCGATATTGGTTTATTGTCGTGTGTTGACAATATTTTGAGGGATATGGGTGTGCTTGAGCATGGGTTGCATGTTCGTAAATAATTGTGAATTATTTATCGTGTTAGCACATCATTCCTCGGGGCATGGAACTCGAGCAAGGTTTGGCTCGGACTTCGGAGATTTAAGGTACGTGCGACGTACGAGCATTTCTATATATTAGGGCATTTGTGAATGCATAATGAAAATTGATTTCATTGAATAATCGCGCATGAGGATTATATATATATGTTGATATAGCCAATGAATGACCCAAATCTTGATATCGCCGCTTGTAGCGTGCGTAACACTAGAGTAGGATGACTCTTACATGATATATGGGGTACTGGGTTTAGATGACCATTGTAGGGCATTTGAGATGCCTGAGAATGATCGCGGGATCATGTATTCATTATAAGACATTTGAGATGTCTAGGTATAATGAAGAATTGGTAAAATAAATGCTAGGCATTTGAGCTATTTGTGATTAATAGCGAGGCTATGAAATCAGTATTAGATATTGAGATATCTACATTTGCATGAATGATGAACTTGGAATCATAATTATTGATATTCGAGAACTAGGCATGCAATGAGTTAAATCAATGTGTTGATTTACTGATTTATGAGATTTGATGAGTTTGATGATTGTGAGAACAGGGACAGTACACGGAATCCCGGATGAGGATGTTGCCATCCAGGGAGTATCATTTTAAATTCATTAATATTTACTTGTGTTGTAAATTATGAATTTCATTATTGTGATTATGAGATTTTGTGTATTGGTATGCTCACCCCGTTGGGGGCTGTCGCTGTTGGGGCAGGTGAACAGGTGCATCGATGGCTGTGGAGCTGAGCTCGAGCTGTTGATTGGATGTACTCACAGGATCGTGGTACCAGGGCTTGATGGAGCACGGTATCGTATAGAGTACTTATATACACCCGAGGTTTATATACACATTTATGATGCTCGCATGTGAGCACGAACATTCTTGTATATGGGTTGTATATAAAGGCATGAGCCTTCCTCTCTTTCATTTTGTGTTGCATGCAATTGTGTAGAATTGCTAATGATATGAGAGTCGTTAGTGTATTATGTGGGTGTTGAGACCCATTTATGTCGTCATATGTGTGGTGTCTTCCCTGGCTGGGAATTTACTTGGTATTACTGCTTTCTGATGAGTATTATGTTTTCCCTGGCCGGGAATTATGTTCTGTGTTGTGCTTTTATTTCGGGATAGCTCTATTTATGGGGAGACTCTGCCCAAATTTTTATAAAAGTCCACAATGTGAAAAGTGGCAAAAAGGGTTGGTATTGGGCGAACTTTGTGAGTCTATTTCGTTGTTAGGCAGATGACCTTTTAACATTGAGTGTTAAAGGAATTTTTTTATAAATGCCATGCAATGATAGAGTATCATCTGAGCTTCCCGATTGGCTTTTTGTTGAAAGCATGTGCCACACATAGTGGTTAATACACTAATTAAGGGTTAAGGGCTTGGGGTCCTTACATTAGTGGTATCAGAGCAGTGGTTGCTCTTTGGGGCTGTTAAGGGCCTAAGACGTTATTGATAGCACATACTTATGCATGATGGCATTAATGTTGTATGACACAACTAGTTGTTTATGTGCTTTTTCTGATATGAAAAGTGGTGTTGCTAATCAGTGTGATTGCAGGAATCGTGTGGAACACGATGGGATGGCATTAATGGTGATGTCTGGCACTCCGTGTGTTATGTGCCAAGGAATCTGATTTTGTAAGAGAATCAGGTAAAGGGATATTTCCGAGGTAACATGTCTTGGTATACGTATTGACTTGCAAGTGGTTGCATTTATGCATTGGATGATTGCTGCATAGCGTATATGACTATTGTTGCTAACCATGATGGTTGCACGTTACAGGAAATATGGAGTACGTAGGCGACGTACGGGTATCCCAACAGTAACATGTATTCATGTTTGTCTGTGTGACACATGATGAATGCAATGTGATGCATTACGGTTATGATACATGTTATTATGCATTGTTGTTGCATATTATGCATTGTTGTTGCATATTGGGATGTGGAATAAAGAGGTGTATTCCACGAGTCAGGGCGATCACAGTTAAGGTTTTAATGCTTACGCTTTATCGCTGCGCATGTGGAGCGGGAGGGGGGAGGCCCGCTGGCACATGGAGGCGAGGTATACCATACTGAGCGAGGAAGAGATACCGCTAGTATGAAGAAGCGAGTATGCGATACCGCTTGTTTTGAGATTATGAAAGCGAGGAAGCATTAAAATAACTGATGATGACTGACTCAAGAAAGGATGATGATGCATTCCTTTGTGATGACACGGATGATAGCGGTGATGTGTCCCGCTGTGTCGATTTATATTCATTCCATTGTGATGACACGGATGATAGCGGTGATGTGTCCCGCTGTGTCGATTTATATTCATTCCATTGTGATGACACGGATGATAGCGGTGATGTGTCCCGCTGTGTCGATTTATATTCATTTCATTGTAATGACACGGGTGATAGCGGTGATGTGTCCCGCTGTGTCGATTTATATTCATTTCATTGTGATGACACGGATGATAGCGGTGATGTGTCCCGCTGTGTCGATTTATATTCATTTCATTGTGATGACACGGGTGATAGCGGTGATGTGTCCCGCTGTGTCGATTTATATTCATTCCATTGTGATGACACGGATGATAGCGGTGATGTGTTCCGCTGTGTCGATTTGTATTTATAGCGACGGTTCATTCCGCTATATTTATTGGCGAGGGTTCATTCCGCCAGGTGTATTTATAGCGACGGTTCATTCCGCTATATTTATTGGCGAGGGTTCATTCCGCCAGGTGTATTTATAGCGACGGTTCATTCCGCTATATTGATTTGCGATGGTTTATACCGCCGGACAAGGATGATAGCGGTGATGTGTCCCGCTGTGTCGATGATGATGATTCACCTCTTTGTGATTATTGGTGATGATTCGTGCCGCCGTATATATATTGATAGCGATGCCTCTTTCCGCTATTATGTGGACGATGATTCATGCTCAGGTGTATAGCAAGGTTTCATGCCACTTATTATATGACGAGGTGTCATGCCGTCGATTCTATAGCGAGGGATTGTGCCGCTATGTACTCAGCACAGGATTTTGCCGCCTTTGAGCGATGGGTGCTGATTTTGTACTATTAGTGAGCGACGGAGACAGGTATGCCGCTATATTGTTAGCGATGAGGTATGAGATATTGCTATTCTATTAGCTTTATTGTATCTGGCATGCGTTGATATACATGTTTTATTATGCCTATTTTACTAGCATGATGGTGGATGACATGTATCGTCACTAGTTGACAATGCCTTAGATGCCATGAGTTGGCATGTGTCGTCATGGGATGACGATGACGATGGTGTAGGAGATGTCTTGTTAGACATGCATCATCGTTACGATGATCGATGCGTTGAGTATACGTATTCAGTGGTATGCCTTGGGTGCCAGTACCGAGCACAAGGTGGTGTGTGCGGCACCGATTGACGTGACCCTTATACCGAGCGGGTTGCTCGAGGAATGGTTGGATGCGCTGTACATGTGATTGTACCGCAGCTTACGTTTGGGGTGATCATTTTACGAGTGGTGATACCCTAGAGGTATGCTCGTTGGAATGGCTCTTGGCCATGTGATTTGACGACAGGAGTAATCATGAGGAAATTACTCGCTTTCTGTCGATGTGACATGTGGTAGACATGGTCACACCACCCATGAGGGTGTAGGATGAGTCCTAAGGGAGTAGGAGCAGGTTATGTTAAGTACATAGAGACATTGGAGTGTCCAGGGTGTATCGGCATTAGAGGAATGCTGGATAAAGACCCACTACTCTATTGAGTTTTCTTCCCACAGTATGGTATGCCGTGCGGAAACATCCATCTTATTGGTAGGATTGAGGTGAACCTAGAGAGGCAGCGACTAGTTTGTCTGCCGTGTGTGTGCAGCACCATGAGGGGCTTGCTAGAGCCGTTATACTGCTCGTTGGAACCAAGTTTAGCAAATCGTAAGGTGATACGATGTGGATTGTGGTGGACTCTAGTAGTCACCACGTCATTTGAGACTGAGGTTGTGCATGCCTCACTGAAACGTGTATACGTTTGTGTTTAATCTTGGTGAGACTTGTCTGGGACAGCTCAGGATGGTGGAGTACCAACAAGAGAGTCATCAGGTCGTTATTGACTCAATCTAAGGGAATCCGTGTATTTGGGATGCAATGGGTGTTATTGTATCCAGTTTTTCCGAACAGTGGTTCGAGACTAGTGGATCTCGAGTTCGATGGCACTTCCCTTGTGAGGAAGGGGGGTAGTACTATACCTATTTGGGGAATCTTTGAAGGATTCGGTAAGCTGGTACGTGTGGTATTGATTTTGGGAATCACGTCGTGTTGTTGATCGTCGATTTTCATTCTCCACTGGATGGAATGACTCCGGATTGACAGTTGTGTATAGGGCTTAGGGGTATGTTGTAGATACCCGAGCCAAGTACATTGAGTATGCATGCGATGCCAATACTTAGGCAGGTATACCGGTGAGTATACGGATGCCAGTTATTGATTTCCTTTCTGTCAAGCATAGAGTTATGCTATTTTAGGATGGTTAAATCTCTGATGAGAGATATGGAACACCTTGAGATTGGGAATCTCCATGGCAGGAATTTCGGATTTGTTGGGTGTCGCTAACGACACAAGCGTTGAGGATGCAATGGGTTTATTGCATGCCCTTTCAGAATTTTGAAACTCTATGGAGTCTCGATTGTTTTACGACCAGGATGTGGTTCTTGGGATATCCGGAGGTGGACATCTTGTGAGATGTCTTTTGTGTGGATCGGTGGCCGTGAGTTGCCCGATCCGAGTTGCAGAGGGTGCAACTGCTCCTTGGATGGAGGTGGTCTGTATAGCGGGAAACCAGGTTTGGTATGTGTACACCGTGGTATACTAGTGTTTCCCTCGTAACGATGTATGTTAGACATCGTAAGTCTTGATAGAGATGTCATGAAATGATATCTACGATAGAATCGGGAGCGATTCGAATCCTTGCAGTTTCAGTTGACTAACTGCTTTTGGATTATTAGCGTTGAGTTGTGCTGACGCTCTTTGACGTTATGATGGATTTGGAAGTCTATTCCACTCCAGAGTTTGACACGAGGTCAACGTTCTCACGGTTGAGGTGTCATTCAGGATGCGTTCTTACTAGTTGTTTTAGGACTAATGATGACTGTCCGATCTACAGTCGTAAGTAATCGGTTGTTTCACAGTCATGAGAGACTGCCTTTTGGGATGACCCGCATCGAAGTTATGGCTTCATATTGTGGTGTAGCCCGGGTGTTACGTGATACACCGGTGCTAATTTCGAGGACGAAATTCTTTTAGTGGGGGATATTGTGATGACCAGGGATTATAAGTGTTAATCCCGTAGTGTTAATAATCCCTAAAGTGGTTTTACTTGGCGATTTGGAATTTAATCGCGGTGTTGGGCCTTCTGGGCTCGTTTAATTGGGTAGTTGGGATCGTTGGATCCAGAGGTTGAGATTGTATTCACATTACGGTGTAAAACCTAAGAGTTGGGTTTTTGTTGTGTCTCGGGATCTCGGGTGCTGTGTGAGCACCGGTAGGGGATTTTGGAGTTAGAGAGAGAGTTTTTGAAAACAGATGATTTTTAAGGAATCATGATGTATTTGTGGGGCTAATAGTTTTTCGGGGTATTTTGCTATAAATACCAATTGAACCCGAGATTTTAAACAAAAATTACATTTCAGCCCCAACTTCCTCCTCTCTCCCGCGCGCGACCCATTTCCCGTCAGCCCCTGCCCCCGCCGCTTCAGGCGCTTCGTCCGCCGCCGTCCGGCCGCCGTTCGCCGCGTGCGACCTATCACCGGCTTCGTCTCGTCGAGGCGCAGCTTTCCCCTCCATCAATTCGAAGTTTCATCGCGTGTGGAAGTCGGATTTTGCGGAAGTGCGCCGATCCCCAATTTCTAGGGTTCTTCGCTTTTGGTCCGATTTCTTCCGATTTTCGTTTGGGTAATCTTCCTAACCCCTTTTCCATGCTTGTGATGTGATTCCCTGCCTAATTGTGATTTATTGGCTCGAATTTATTTCGAATTTCGTGAGGGTTGGTTCGAATTTTGTGATGTGTGCGTGAATGGGTTCGAAAATTGTAATCTTTGGCAGGGGTGTGGCGATTCTTGTTATGGGTCGTTTATTACATGCTTTAGTTGTATAAGGATGCTTCTTGTGTCCGAATTTTAGGGGTTTGGATTTCGAATTTGGGGGTTTGGCATGTGGGATGATTATTCATGCTATGGATTGATTAATTCATATTTTAGATGAATTATGGTGTTTACATGGGTTCGATTTGTGTTGTGAAGGTTCGAGAATTTGTGGGGTATTCTTGAGCGATTTTCGATATTGGTTTATTGTCGTGTGTTGACAATATTTTTGAGGGATATGGGTGTGCTTGAGCATGGGTTGCATGTTCGTAAATAATAGTGAATTATTTATCGTGTTAGCACATCATTCCTCGGGGCATGGAACTCGAGCAAGGTTTGGCTCGGACTTCGGAGATTTAAGGTACGTGCGACGTACGAGCATTTCTATATATTAGGGCATTTGTGAATGCATAATGAAAATTGATTTCATTGAATAATCGCGCATGAGGATTATATATATATGTTGATATAGCCAATGAATGACCCAAATCTTGATATCGCCGCTTGTAGCGTGCGTAACACTAGAGTAGGATGACTCTTACATGATATATGGGGTACTGGGTTTAGATGACCATTGTAGGGCATTTGAGATGCCTGAGAATGATCGCGGGATCATGTATTCATTATAAGACATTTGAGATGTCTAGGTATAATGAAGAATTGGTAAAATAAATGCTAGGCATTTGAGCTATTTGTGATTAATAGCGAGGCTATGAAATCAGTATTAGATATTGAGATATCTACATTTGCATGAATGATGAACTTGGAATCATAATTATTGATATTCGAGAACTAGGCATGCAATGAGTTAAATCAATGTGTTGATTTACTGATTTATGAGATTTGATGAGTTTGATGATTGTGAGAACAGGGACAGTACACGGAATCCCGGATGAGGATGTTGCCATCCAGGGAGTATCATTTTAAATTCATTAATATTTACTTGTGTTGTAAATTATGAATTTCATTATTGTGATTATGAGATTTTGTGTATTGGTATGCTCACCCCGTTGGGGGCTGTCTCTGTTGGGGCAGGTGAACAGGTGCATCGATGGCTGTGGAGCTGAGCTCGAGCTGTTGATTGGATGTACTCACATGATCGTGGTACCAGGGCTTGATGGAGCACGGTATCGTATAGAGTACTTATATACACCCGAGGTTTATATACACATTTATGATGCTCGCATGTGAGCACGGACATTCTTGTATATGGGTTGTATATAAAGGCATGAGCCTTCCTCTCTTTCATTTTGTGTTGCATGCAATTGTGTAGAATTGCTAATGATATGAGAGTCGTTAGTGTATTATGTGGGTGTTGAGACCCATTTATGTCGTCATATGTGTGGTGTCTTCCCTGGCTGGGAATTTACTTGGTATTACTGCTTTCTGATGAGTATTATGTTTTCCCTGGCCGGGAATTATGTTCTGTGTTGTGCTTTTATTTCGGGATAGCTCTATTTATGGGGAGACTCTGCCCAAATTTTTATAAAAGTCCACAATGTGAAAAGTGGCAAAAAGGGTTGGTATTGGGCGAACTTTGTGAGTCTATTTCGTTGTTAGGCAGATGACCTTTTAACATTGAGTGTTAAAGGAATTTTTTTATAAATGCCATGCAATGATAGAGTATCATCTGAGCTTCCCGATTGGCTTTTTGTTGAAAGCATGTGCCACACATAGTGGTTAATACACTAATTAAGGGTTAAGGGCTTGGGGTCCTTACAACGAGAAATGGCCGACGTCCCCGGTAATAACTCAATCCCAAACTCGACCTCTCTCGTCGGTGGGAATCCGGGAATCTCCTCCGGAAAGACATCGGGAAACTCCGCCACTACGGGCACATCCTCAACTTTTACTTCTTCTTTCTTTTCCGTAAGATCAACGGCATATATGGGATATCCTGTGTGGCCTCTTTCCAATAACTGTGCCATCTTGACAGCAGATATCAATGGAATCTTTGAGCGAGAACCATCCCCATAGAACGTCCATGGAATTCCCATATCAGATTTGAACTGTACTGTCCTCTGCCTGCAGTTCACAACTGCCTGATACCTGTTCAGAACGTCGATGCCCAGAATGCAGTCAAAATCTGACATTCCCAGAACAATCAAATCTGACCTTAGTTCTTTATCCTCAAAATAAATGAGGCCATTGTAGACGATCCGATCAGTAATCATACTCCTTCCAGCGGGGGTCGAGACTATAAGAGGCGTGGGCGACGGAGAAGTGCATATGTGGTGTCTTTCCACAAAACTTGTTGACACAAAAGAGTGTGACGCACCTGTGTCGATCAAAATAAAAGCAGGGTGCGTAAATAAAAGACACGTACCCGCTATAACCTCCTCCGGAGCCGCTGAAGCCTGCTCCCTTGTCAGTGCATAGACTTGTCCTTGAGGTGGCCCCATGGGCTGACCTCCATGTTGACGCGGCACAAATGGGGGTCTGTGCTGTGCTGTCCTATCCGCAGGCCTCCCCGCAGAACCCTGTTGACTTCCCCTGTTGGGACACTGTCTAGCAAAGTGGCCCTTTTCGCCACAAACATAGCACCCCACACAATCTTTCGTCGGATGTGGTTGCCCACAAAGAGTGCATTGGATCTTCCCGGATCTGTCTCCCTGAGACTGCCCCCTTCCAGATGGGGCATCACCCCTCCGGTTCCCTTTCCATCTATTGTCAGACCTCTTACCACTGAACCTTGACGCCGATGAGTTCCCCCTTGACTTTAACTGTTCATTCCTTGGCTTCAAATTATCCGGAGTGGATTTCTGAGAGGGTGCCGACGGTGGTACAACATCAGGGTATGCACCCACTCCTAGTTCGGCCAGCTCGGCCCGTGAGAGTGCATCATCAAAACAAGTAGGGCCATAAGTGATCACCCTATCGTATAGCTCCGGCCTCAAACCTTTCATGAAATTCCTCATCTTTGCTTGCGTGCTCGTGGCAATGTGAGGCACATATCTGAGCAAGGAGCAAAACTGAAGGGCATAATCTGACACTGACATATTACCTTGCTTGAGGTGAGTGAATTCATCTTCCTTAGCCTGTCGTGCTGCAGCCGAGAAATAACGGTTCAGAAAGCGAGTTCGAAACATTTTCCAGTTAACTTCATGACCTTGAGCCTCTTGCTCTACCACGGTGGTCTTCCACCACATCAGCGCCTTCTTGGCCAACTGGAACTCTGCTAACTGTATCCATGTTGTCTTCGCACATGGGGCTGCCACAAAGATCTGCTCTATTCTTTCTAACCATTCCTCAGCTCGTTCCCCCGTTTCGGTTCCTTCAAAGGTTGGGAGTCGGTAAGCAAGAAACTGAGTTAAGCTTAGCTCCCCTGGCAACAACTGTTGTTCGGCCGGTTCATCATCAAAAGCTGGCGGGGGTAGGGGATTCGTACGCCCCGCACTTGCATTGACGCTCACTGCGTCGCCTACCTCCACATTTGCTGCCATACTGCAACACAAGGGTTAACAACAAGATCCAAAAGCAGTTCGTATAAGACTTCGTTAGATAAACAAAACATGTTAGCATAACATCATATACTTCACATGCAACTTATGCACAAAACATGCTCGAAAGTAAGCACCTAGCTAACTTATTGCTAAGGCTACCCTTCACTCATTCCCGGGTTATCTAACCACTCCTCTGACACCACTAATTTAGGGTCTTCCTACCTTAATATCGTTTAGTACACATAAATTGGACAGAACATGCATTAATAACCTCTTAAGGGTTCCGGTTGTAGCTTGAGCTAAGGAGATTACAGGCCAAAATAAAGTTTTCAAAAGCTATATAATTACATTCCCAATAAAGAATGTTAAAGCTATAGATTTACACTACTCCTAGAGTAGAGACTATCAAAATCCTGCATCCTACGTTCATCATGCTCCCTTTAGCTCACTTCCTCAACCCGACCCTAGGCCCTTGGTCCAAAAGTGTACCTACAGGGATAACACATCGTGAGCATACACATATTTACTTAACATTATATAAAAGCATACAATAATGCATAACATCTTAGTTAAGTAAAGGTTATTGGTCGTCCTTCGACTTTCTTTGTTATCCCTGACTCTTATTCATATATTAGGGCGTCTTACCCCATTGTATGGCATCTTACCATATCATAATCATCGTGTGGCATCTTACCACGTGGGCATCTTACCCAATCATATGGCGTCTTACCATATCATAAACATTGCGTGGCATCTTACCACGGGGGCATCTTACCCACTCACATACTTTGGGTGGCATCTTACCACATGGGCGTCTTACCCAATCATACACGTTGTATGACCTTATCATAAACTTCGTCATTATAGACGTCCTCATAAACATCATTATCATAAACATCATCATAAGCATTATCATCGTAACATCATCATAAGCATCATTATCGTAACATCATCGTAAGCATCATCATCGTAACATCATCATAAGCATCATCATCGTAACATCATTATAAGCATCATCATCATAAATATCATCATAGACATCATCATCATAAATATCATCATAGACATCATCATCATAACATCATCTTAAACGTCATCATAATATGTAAGGGTATGGTTTACCGTCCGATGCTCGTACGTCTCTTACGTACCTTAATTCCAAAAGAAGGAGAAATCATAGACTTTATCTCCTTGAAGTCATGGGTACCTGGGACGGTTCTACATAACCATACAAATTGATATTAGAAGCTAAATATAGTCCAATATCCAAAAATCCCACATAAATATCAAAATTCCATTTTTTTTTACAGCTCGCGATCGATCGCCGCCCAGGCGCGGTCGATCGCGAGATCGCACTGGACGAGGGGCAAAAATTCTTTCCTTGGCGATCGATCGCCACTTTTGGCGCGATCGATCGCCAGCCTCGCCGATCGATCGCCCAAGAGTGGCGATCGATCGCCAAATGCTACTGGCGGGCACTGGAGGCTCGCGATCGATCGCCAAGAACGGGCGATCGATCGCCGAGTGCTGTGCTTCGAAATTTCGCCATTAATGCTCATTTTTCAAGCTCTTCCTCATGCCACCCAAAACCAAACTTCTTAACAACTTCAATAACATCATAACCCACTAAAACCAACATAAAACACTTCAAAAATCATACCCCAACCATAAACAACACATACCCAAACAAACCCACATAAAACATCAAAACTTAACCCATTTCAACACCAAACATCATAAAACTTATACGAATGGTTCCATACCTCTTGTAGGCTCCAAATCCTAGCAAAAATCACACAAACAAAGTTTTTGTGGAACTTTTCTTCTCCTCTTTTGGTGGAACTCGAAAATGGGTAGGGTTTGGGGTTTGGGAAGTGATTTGGGGATTTTTAATAAAGTGAAAGGTAAAGGGGTTAAAGTGATTGGTAGAGGATTTGAAAAGGGGGGTTACTTTAACTTAAATTAAAATTGTACCCCAAACTTAACATGATGTATAAAATGCTCCAACATAGTATTTTAAAGGCATTTTACAAGAGTGCTCCAAACTTCATCTAAAATCACATCCTCCTCATATTTAATAATTAACACAATTAAATCATGTTAACATCTTAATACCCAACACATAAATCCATCAACACATGATACATCATATAAACATAATTAATGCCTTACTTGCAATTAACTAATTTTGGGGCATCACATATTCTGATATGGTTGGACTTTCGTTTATTGATTCAGATATACCCAGTGGATGGGTGTACGATATGATACCGACATGACATGACATGGCATGCATCGCATTGCATTGCATTGCATCATATATCACATTTTATAGATACATGATGTATATTCCATGATCGTTCCATATTGGGCTTTTGCTCACCCCCAAGGGGGGCTGTTGTTGTCTTTGTGTGTGGACAATGGCATGTGGTACAGGTGACCAGGACGCCAGAGAGGGCGCGTCCGGTGGGAGTCACATTTAAGAGGTTTATTCTTTTGTTTATCCCAGTATTATATGTATATGTTTACCAGGGGTGGTTTAACCCTGTGGCGTGTGAGGAGTTTATGTATTTTAGTTTATTTCACCCAATGTGGATATCTGTTTAGTAGTTTGACCGGTGTATGCTGGATATGAACTGATGATATATATTTTCAGTAGATGTTGATTTGGGTTGGTGGTATGTTCCTCGTGCAATGAGGTCATGCCGAAATTTTTAGGGCCACATTTTAATAAATGTTAAACTAATTTTACGCTGTTCTTGAGGTCCGATTGTTCATGGGTTTAGCGAGATTTTTAAAGTCGTTTTATCGAAAAGTTTATTTAAAATTGCTAAACCTATTACTCAGCTGACACAGAAAAAAAAATTTGTATTTGGTCAGATGAGTATAACACAGTTTTCTTAAATTGAAGACGAGACTAACCACTGCATCTTCATTTATTATTCCTTCCGGCTGGAGGATAATGGTTTGCACATCTGTGTTTTTAAAAGGTTTGGGTTACGTCTCGCCAACTTAAATCTTATGGGATTCGATACCCTGTACGTGATTTAGACTTGGCAACAATTGTTTTTGCTTTAAAGATTTGACTTTGTATGGGGAAACATTTGTTATTTATTCGGACCACAAGAGCTACTTGTTCTGTCAATCTGATCTCAATATGAGGCAACACATGTGGATAGATTTCCGAAAGGATTTATTTTCTGTTGTTTAAGTCACAAAGGTACACGTAAATGTTCGTAACTCAGGTTAGATATTTGATTCTTATCAACGATGTTATTGTATGTTTGATTTCTTATGTCAAATGCTCAACAAAATAGTACTTTAATTATGGAATCCGAAGAATTATTATAACGGATATTCTAGATTGCAAGGACTACATAGTATTCGTAGACTAGCAATCACACTGCGTATACTATTTAACGTAATGAAAATTGTCGAGAGTATTAAAGTTTGGTTTTAGTTTGAAACTCTGGTATTCATTTCAGAATACATTTGAGTTGAGTATATGTTTGACTATATGTTGTATATATATATATATATATATATATATATATATATATATATATATATATTATTCGAATCCTTAAGACAGTGCAATAAGATTTGATGATGCTCAAAGGATGGAAAGCTGTAAAACACATAACGAAACGTGTAAAAACATACACTGAATCGTGGACACCTACTCAAAGGTGCGAAAACACACACTGCTCGCGCGACAACCGACCATCGTGTACTTATCCGCTCCGTTCGCCGCCGTCCGACCACCTAACGACGAGACCGACTTACCACCATGTTCCTTACTCAGAGGCGCATCTTTCCATACCAAATAATCGAAATATGGTGTTCGGAAAGTTGTTCGATTTGGTCTGAAACGAACGAAGTCGCGACAGTTAGGGCTTGAACGCTTTTGGTTCGATTTCTTCGAATCTACTACGAATTGGATGAAGCCAATGCACCGTATCTCTTCCTTGCACCTGGACGAAACTTTCTACACCGGTTGACGCCTCTACCGCCGCCGGAGCTCGCCGGAATCGTACGAAATGCGTGCGTGCACTGTGTGCGATTTTGGGTAAATTTGATATTCGATTTTTCCGACTTTGCTTCGATAATTACCAACTAAGTTGGACTATCATTGTTGAATAATAATTTGAATTGGTGAAAAATAATTTAGCAAATTAATTTATGATGTAATCGCATCAATTTCATTACCCTAAATTGGTTAAGCTATGACTAAAATTGATAACAAATTTTTAATGATTAGTTTATTCAATTGTGAATTTATATTGATATGCAGTGACTACTTCGACCTTACAAGCTCAAGTTCCATTGTAGATCGAGAATGAAAGGTATGTTGCGATCGGGTAACATACGACAGGTATCTATATCATTTGATATATGATTTGTTGTTGAATTATGTGACTTACGTGGCTACGTGATTTTATTTAAATTATGTGGCATTCATGACATTCATAATTGCACATCGGTGTATGAAAAATAAATGTTTTGTTAACACACATCAATTTTTATACATACATTGATGCATGACATACACGTTGAGCTATATCCTTGAATACCCTGATATTTCTTGGATTCTGATATCGATCATTGGGGATTGGTACTGCGATACTATGTTGGCATTATATGGCCCGATAGGCATAGGAAATCGTGGTCCCCTTTGATTGATATGATTTGTTGAGACGGGGATTGGTGGCATCTTGCTGATGTCATCCGTCTGGATATCCCTATATGATTATGTGATGTCAGGACCTGGGGTTGGTGGCCCTTTGCCGACGTCCATCCGTCTGGATACCCTATAGGCTTGACAGGCTCGAGCTATTCTGATATGGTTGGACTTTCGTTTATTGATTCAGATATACCCAGTGGATGGGTGTACGATATGATACGACATGACATGACATTGCATGCATCGCATTGCATTGCATTGCATCATATATCACATTTTATAGATACATGATGTATATTCCATGATCGTTCCATATTGGGCTCTTGCTCACCCCCAAGGGGGGCTTTTGTTGTCTTTGTGTGTGGACAATAGCAGGTGGTACAGGTGACCAGGACGCCATAGAGGGCACGTCCGGTGGGAGTCACATTTAAGAGGTTTATTCTTTCGTTTATCCCAGTATTATATGTATATGTTTACCAGGGGTTTGACCCTGTGGTGTGTGAGGAGTTTATGTATTTTAGTTTATTTCACCCAATGTGGATATCTGTTTAGTAGTTTGACTGGTGTATGCTGGATATGAACTGGTGATATATATTTTCAGTAGATGTTGATTTGGGTTGGTGGTATGTTCCTCGTGCAATGAGGTCATGCCGAAATTTTTAGGGCCACATTTTAATAAATGTTAAACTAATCTTCCGCTGTTTACGCTATAATTATCATTGTGTGATCATTAATCACATGATTAGGATTGGGCCCTCACAAAAGCACTCTTCACGTCCATTTGATATACTTTGAAGTGTTTAAAGACTTATGCAAGAAAGATTCAGATGGCTTCAAGTATGGCGACTGGTGAAAAGGATTCATTGAAGTCGATTCCCCTTCTTGTTTGAAGCCCTGTGCAACCAGTCTGGCCTTGTTCCTAACTACCACATCATTTGCATCTAGCTTGTTTCTGAAAACACATCTGGTTCCAATAACAGGCAGATCGCTTGGTCTGAGAGTTAATCTACATACTTGATTTTGTTCAAATTGGTTGAGCTCTTCTTGCATGGCCTCTATCCAGTTATAATCAATCAAAGCTTCGTTAATCTGTTTGGGTTCCAGATTGGATATGAATGCAGCGTGAGTGAATTCATCCATCATCTGTCCTTTGGTTCTTATAGGTGCAGATGGACTTACAATCACTAGATCAGGGGGATGTCTCTTAGTCCAGTGGTAGTTTGGTTCGAGAACATCTGGTCCTGATGGAAAAGTAGTATTGACGTTGTCAGTGTCTGTCTTAACATTAGAGTTCATGACCTCCGGATCACCGATATCAACTCGATCTTGTATAACTTCAGTGCCTTGATCCGGTCTGTCTGGTACTTCAGGTTCCGGTGGATTGTCTCTTGACCTGTAAACTGCAATCTCATCATCACTGTTAGCTTCGAGATGGATATTTTCCATCTGATTTTGAATTAGTTCCTTGTGGTTCTTAATACACAGTGATTCATCAAAAACTACATGAACTGACTCTTCTACAGTTAAAGTTCGATTATTGAAAACACGAAATGATTTACTAATAGATGAATATCCTAAGAATATCCCATTATCTGACTTAGCTTCGAATGTGGTAAGATTATTCTTACCATTGTTAAGAGATAGTCGGTCTGTTACCTGTCCATACTTCATATGGTGTTAAGTTTAACTTCTTATTAATCATAGACCGATTCTGTGTAAAGCATGCAGTATTGATAGCCACTGCCCAGAACTTTTTAGATATATCAGAGTCAGCAAGCATTGTCCTTGCTGCTTCCTTAAGCGTTCTGTTCCGTCGTTCTGCAACTCCATTTTGTTGAGGAGTTCAGGCTGTTGAGAATGCATGCTTAATTCATTGGTCTTCTAGAAAGGATTCAAGATTCTGGTTTGAAAATTCAGTGCCCTTGTCACTTTGAATCCTGTCTATACCAGATGATTTTTCGTTCTGAACGCGCTTCAGCAGCTTGATTAATTTAGAGCTGGTCTGATCTTTACTACTAAAAAATATTGTCTATGTAAAGCATGAGTAATCATCAATAACAACAAGAGTGTACTGCATTCCCCCTAAACTTGTTATTGGTATGGGACCAAACAAGTCCATATGCAATAATTCTAAGCAACGCGATGAGGATTTGACATTCTTGTTCTTGAAGGATGATCTGATCTGTTTGCCCATTTGGCATGCTTCACAGATCTTATCCTTAGCAAAGTCGATTTTAGGCAGACCGATAACTAAATCATGTTTACACAGGCTAGAAATAGTCTTGAAGCTAATATGATTCAAGCGTTTATGCCATAGCCAGTGTTTATTATCATTATTAGCGATGAAGCAAGTAGGATTATCGGGTTGAACATAATTTCAGATAATCTTATAAGTATTTCCATTCTTGATTCCTACAAGCATGGTTCTAACATCTGATGATTTGACAGTGCAAGTGTGCTTGTGAAACTCTGCAGTATAACCATTATAACATAATTGACTTATACTAATCAGATTATAGCATAAATTTTTCAACTAAGAGCACATCATTTATAATAATGTTACCATGGACAATCGTACCCTTGCCCACGGTCTTACCCTTTGAGTTATCCCCGAAAGTAATTTTAGGACCAGTGCATTGTGAGATTTCAGACAGCGGCTCGATGTTTCCCGTCATGTTTCGAGAACATCCACTGTCTACGTACCAGTTAGACACTTGCTTCTGCACTACCTGTCATCAAACAAATTTACTATTGGTACCCAATCCTACTTGGGTGCGGAACGGAGTAACCCTTTGGGAACCCATACCTAAATCAGCTTTATTAGCTTGTGTGTGTCTGGTGTGGTGTGTGCTGATCTGTTTCGATGTTGTGTGTGATAATGTGTGTGAAATGGAGGCCTTTGATTCCTGTTAGGCAATCTATATCTTTGTTGAACCGGTTGTGAGTTGTTGTAGTTGGGTGGTCTTCCTTGCCTTAGATTTTGCACCTTTGGGTTTGGTCTGATAGACACAAAGCTCGCCGGTGCCTTTTCCTTGGCTTGGTCAACATACCAAATACCCTTTCTGAAACATGTATCTTTGAAGGAGATTCTCGTTTGAACTGTAGGCACTTTGGATTCATATATTGTGCTGGATCTAACAAATGTCATTTGTTTGATTTTGTTCCTTTCCAGCAACAACTCGGATTCATCTTTGGTGCTTTCATTGGTGCCAAAGCCTATGCCGGTGATGTCAGCGACACTTCTTTGTACCTCTTGCAACTCTTCCGATGAGGCTCTTGATTTTGTCCATGTTTTGAAAATGTGAGAAAGTTTAGCATTTTGTGTGCTAATTCTCTGATTTTCTTCATGGAGCTGTTCATAAGAGATTTTCAGCTTATCCAGCTCGATCTTCAGACTGTTGCATTCACCTAGCTTGGAACAGCTTGGTTTGATATGCTTGTCTGTTTGATCTTTGGCTTCAGCTTTAATTTTCTCAAACGATTCAGGTAATATTCTATAATCATTAGCCATGTGTTGTAGTGCAGACACAAGCCCTTTTCGTGTGAATTTATTTGAGTCAAAGTCGAATACCTCGTCTTTGTGACTCGTCTCCTCGTCTGCCATTGGGCATTGGATTTCCTCCTCGCTTTCAATTGATGAATATTCTGAGCTCTCTGATTCTGAGTCAGTCTGAGCCCACTTGCTGTTACCTTCCTCTATTACCAGAAGCTTTTGAGCTTTTCCGTGATGACTTTTTCGATCTTTGTAATGCTTCTTTTTCTTGTCATCACGATGCCTTTCTTTTCTTTCATCATTCTTTGGCTTGGTGCAATCTGCGATAAAATGTCCGGTCTTACCACAATTGTAGCAAGCCTGATCGTTAACAATATCATCTTTTCTGGATTTATACTGATGAGAAGGTTTAAGTTCCTTTTATTTTTTGACATAAATTTACCAATTTTTTTGATAAATATACATAGCATCATTACTTATCTGTTCGATAGATTGGTCTGTGGAAGGGGTGGACTGGTCTGGAATGGCTGCAAGTGCCTTGTTTGGCTGAGAGGTGGATGGCTCTGCTTCACCTCTGGTGATCAGCTCAAACTCGTACACCTTAAGATCAGCAAACAAATCATGGAGTTCGACCTTGTTCAGATCTTTATAGACGTCTCATTCCTTTGGCAATGCTCTCATCACCTTCAGAGCAATCTCTCTGTTGGAATAGTCCTTGCCCAGACCGTTCAGTTCATTGATGATGCCAGTAACTCGTTTAGAGTTTCTCCAAGCTTCATCTTTATGCTCTCAAATATTTGTAGAGCTACGGTCGGCTTGTTTTCCTTTGTCTTGTCGTTTCCTTCACAGAGCTGTGCAATCTTCTCCCAAATTTCTTTGGCAGTGGAGCACATCTTAATCTTGCTGAACATGTTCTTGTCCAAAGTCTCGAATAGGATATCATTGGCTACATTGTCTAGATTGGCTTTCTTTCTTTCTTCATTTGTCCAGGTAGCCCTTTCTTTCTCGATCATTTGAGGTTCGCCGCTTGACCCTCCTAGTGCAGGATTCACTTTTAAGATTTTCATTGGTCCGTCTGTAATGACATACCACATATCATCATCCTAAGCTGTCAGGTGAGCAAGCATTCTGATTCTCCAATCATCATAATCTTCTTTTGAGAACATGGGAATCTTGTTGAAGGATGCCATCAGTCCAAGTATTCTATTGATTAAGAACGCCTGCTATGATACCACATGTTAGGATCGGACGGGAATGTTTAGAGGGGGGGTGAATGAACACTCCTCCAAAAATTAACTCTTATTGATTTCACTCAGGTTAGTAAATGAAATCTGTTTCTTAACCAGTACTTAAGCAGAACAGACCACTGAAATGAAAGTGCGGAAACGGTCTGTTCTTAGCCAGTAAGAACGGTTGATGACTATGAAATGCAAGGTAGTACGAAATGTAAGTAGACAAGATATGTTTCTGGAAGTTCGAAAGCAAATCCTTCTACGCCTCTCATTCTCCCAATCAATGAAGGATTCACTAGAAGACTTTGAGTAATACAACTTTTTGTACAGCCCCAATTCAGCTGGATTTACCCCACTACCAGACTGAAACTCCTTGTGAGACCCCGATACTTAAACATAATGTAAGGTGCAATTATGAGAACTAAGCATTTCAATATCAGAGTTTAATCGTGTTGACATTTTGAGCTTACAGTTCAAATGTACCCATAAAATTTTTCATCAGATAATAGTTACATTTCTCAAAACAATAGGAGTGACACTATAGTTCTACTCTACTACTTGTAGAGACTACGCAAAAGAACGCTGTCCTGCTATTGTAGTAGCACTCCTTATAGCTCAAAGTATCAGCCCCGACCCTAGTTCTCCTTAGCAAAAGCACCTACAAAGACAACCCCCAACACATGAGCACATAGCTATTCATATACAACACAATATGAATATGTAAGGCGTAAATGCATAATCATAAATACAAAACACTTCCTGTATTTTCATCGCATTTACAACGCCTATTGGTTGTCCCTGTACCATGTACCATAATTCATAAACAACTCACTATATGAATATATGGTTTCATAAATAAATGTCATGACATATCATCTCTTTTTCTTGAGTCAGTCATCATCAGTTATTTTAATGCTTCCTCGCTTTCATAATCTCGAAACAAGCGGTATCTCATCCTCGCTTCTTCATACTAGCGGTATCTCATCCTCGCTCAGTATGGTATACCCCGCCTCCATGTGCAAGCGAGCCTCCCCCCTCCCGCTCCACATTTTTAGCGGTAAAGCGTAAGCATTAAAACCTTAACTGTGATCGCCCTGACTCGTGGAATACACCTCTTTATTCCACATCACAATATGCAACACAATGCATAATATGCAACAACAATGCATAATAACATGTATCATAATCTTAATGCACCACATTGCATTCATCATGTGTCAAAGACAAACATAAAGTACATGTTACCGTTGGGATGCCCGTACGTCGCTTACGTACCTTTCCAAAATGTAGTGTGTGGTGGGACTCTATCCCCTGCGTTGTGTAGCCGTCTGTGAAGGCTCTACACCAGTGTACAACACAATATTAGATGCCAATTTATAGTCCAAAATCAAAAATCCAACAAAAAATCAATTTTTCATAACTCTGCTTCTGGCGATCGATCGCTACCTCTTGGCGATCGATCGCCAGACCCCACTGTCCCATGGCGATCGATCGCGCCATCCATGGCGATCGATCGCGTGCCTTTGATTTTGGCTACTGGACGTCGGCGATCGATCGCCCCATTTGTGGCGATCGATCGCCACATGGTCTGTGCGCGACATTTTCCAGAATGCTCTAACACTGATTTTCATACCTTTCGTTCTAACATGTAAGACACACAACATGCCCAAACAAACATGCTAGTAGCTACAATACACTACCCTGAGTGTAATCATACAAGATATGTACCCCAACCACAAACCCACATGCATTAAAAGCACCCTATAACATCAGTACTCAACCAACTTTTCCGAAAAACAGGGCATTGTCTTCCTGCCCAGATTTTTGAGTACCCACTTTCAAGCAATGAAATCTACCACATAAGTCATGAATGTTGCTCGAATAAAAATGCCAAAGGCTTCACAAAACTACCATGCATATTTTCACATCAAAGGTTTACCCTAAAACCCATCTAACATGCATAATATCACCTCCTCAAAATCACTCACAGTCCACATTTTCCAGAAAAACGGCACTCCTACCCAGATTTTCGAACACCCTACTTTACATGCTTATTTCCTCAACACAAAACATGTAATATACATAAGGAAAAATACTGAGAGCTACATAACAACACCATGTAAGCATTTAAATCGAAGGTTTTAAGAAACCTAAGCTAACATGCCATATTTACACAAATAAAAGTATGAACTTAAACAACTTAAATTCAAACCCAGAAATGGTTTCTCACCCCTTTTTGCTCCGATTTTTGGAAGCTTTCCAGGCAATAAAAATGGTGGATATCCTCCTTTTCTTCCTTATCAGATGTTGGACGAAAAATGGGAGAGGAATGGAGGAGTTCCAGCTATGGCAAGGTGGAGTGGGAGATGTGACAAGAGGCATGGGCAAGCAGCTGGCAGCAGGGTATGGGTCAAGGGGGGTGGTTGAGTGGTGGGTTAAGTGATGTGTTATGTTTTGGTCCCGGTATTTAGCACGATGTATTAAAATATCCTCGCATGATATTTTATAGTATTTTCTCAATAAAATACTTCAACTCCCATTTAAAAATTGCTTTACCAAAACAAACAACACACACCCCAAATAATCATGCCACAACCCCAAAATCCCAACATATAACATATGTACCCTCACATGCATTTCCCAATATTATTAATTCAACTCAAGAATTAATACCATAAATTTCACAACAATGATTAATGTTTAAATAACACTTAATCATTTCGGGGATATCACAATACTCCCATACTTATAAGATTTCGTCCTCGAAATCAGCATGCTTACCAACGTGAAGTAAAACAAAACATAAACGCATACTAGAAAATAGCTCCGGATAGTGCTGCACCATGTGTCGCTCTGTCTCCCACGTGGCCTCCTCGACACCCCTACGATCCCACTGAACCTTGATCATAGGAATAACTTTGTTTCTCAGTCTGCGATCTGCCCTATCCAAAATCCTGATAGGCCGCTCAACATAGGAAACATCTGACTCAATCTGAACCTCAGAAGGCTGCAACACATGAGAAGGATCTGGCTCGTACTTCCGCAACATAGACACATGAAATACATCGTGAATACCAGACAGAGAGGGCGGTAAAGCTAACCGGTAAGCCAGAGTACCCACACGCTGCAAGATCTCCTACGGCCCCACATATCTCGGGGATAACTTCCCCCGCATACCAAACCGTACCACACCCCTGAAGGGTGAGATCTTCAGAAAGACTCTGTCGCCCAACTGAAACTCCAACGGTCTTCGCCGCTGATTGGCATACGCTGCCTGTCTGTCCTGAGCTGCCTTCATCTTTTGTCTTATCACTTTTACCTTTTCTTCCATTTCCCGGATCAAATCTGGTCCTCCGACTGATTTGCGATCCACGTCATCCCAACACAAGGGTGACCTACAACGCCTACCATAGAGGGCCTCGAAAGGAGCCATCTGTATACTTGCCTGGTAGTTATTGTTGTAAGAGAACTCCACCAAGGCTATCGAGTCCTGCCATGTAGTGTCGAACTCCAGCACACAAGCCCTCAACATATCTTCGAGCGTCTGAATCGTACGCTCGGTCTGTCCGTCTGTCTGTGGATGATAGGCTGTGCTCAACCTCAACTCTGTACCTAGAGCTGACTGAAGACCCTCCCAAAAGTGAGATGTAAACCGCGGATCTCGATCAGACACAATCGAAACAGGGATCCCATGCAGTCTCACCACATCTCTGATATATAACTGTGACATCCTCAAGTACGAGAAGGTCATACAGTAGGGAATGAAATGAGCACTCTTAGTCAATCTGTCGACGACTACCCATATAGCATCGAAACCCGAAACAGTCCTTGGTAAGTGGGTCACGAAGTCCATGGATATGTGCTCCCACTTCCACTGTGGTATCTCCAAGCTCCTTAGTTCACCTCCAGGCCTCTGCCTCTCAGCCTTCACCTGTTGACAGATCAAACATCTCTTGACGAATGATGTGACATCTTGTTTCATACGCCTCCACCAGAACTGGTTGCGTAGATCCTTATACATCTTCTTCCCGCCCGGGTGGACACTCATCCTGCTGCAATGAGCTCGCTGTAATATACCCTGACGCAACTCGGGTGTATCTGGAACCACCCATCTGTCGCCAAGTCTCAGAGAACCAGTCCTCAGCCACTTTGAATCTCGATGGCTGATACACTAGGACGAATGTATCCCTTGTCAAGGAGCTCCTGTAACTGTACCTTCAGCTCTCTCAGCTCCGCCGGTGCCATCCTGTATGGGGCACGAGAAATAGCAGAAGTCCCTGGGCGATTATACGCAATCAGGGATCAAGCCCTCATCTGTTGTTGGGAAGGGCAAAGCCACCATGACAGAGTTTGCACCCTCAAAGCCCAAATCAGCTGCTCAAGCAGCTATTGACATTGCCATGAATACATTGAAGACAAAGTACAGGCTCTCACTGTCTTATTCGATGAATGGGTCCAGTACAGAACGATCAATCACTTCAATCTGTTCTTTGGTAAACTCGAGCGGCTAAACAAAATGGAACAGGAAGTTTTGAAAGGCACAGAAACAGACGATGTTCGCATTGATGTGAATCGAAAAGAGCAGTTTTGTGCAAAACACATACTGAGGCTTGCAACTCTCCTTATCCAAGCCAAGAAAGCCAATTTTGATTTCAACAGCCTGGCTGTCAAGGACGACAGCGCGGTCATAGCTCAGCTGGAGATGGACATTCAAACTCTTCATATGGCTGTCCGAATTCATCGCCAGCGGCTGATTATTTCAACCCCTCCTCCCAGTCCGGATCAACCAACCCCAAGCCAGACTGTGGCAGGACAAAGTTCTGAGGCAACCAGCCACTGCCTAATGCTCCGACTGCTGCAGAGGATGAGGCAATGGATGTACTGCTGGAATCTCCTTCTAGTTCTATTCCTTTTGCGTCCTCAGTCTCCGAATGTGATGTCCGGGGATTAATGGTGTTAATCCCGGTGTGGTATTAATCCTTGATGGATTTTTTTTAATTGTAGCAATTAGGAATTAATTGCGGTTTGGGTCTCCCGAGGTTGTTTAATCGGGCATTTGGGATCGCTGGATCCAAAAGTTGAGATTGTATTCTCATTTCGATTCGGTGGAAAACCTCTGAGTTGGGATTTTAGTGAGACTTGGTGTCCGGGGTGCCTTATGTTGGGGCCAGTCTGGGGATTTGCTGTTGGAGATAGAGTTTTTGGTAACAGATGATTTTTAATGAATCATGATGTATTGGTGAAGGTATTGGTATTTTGGGGCATTGTTGCTATATATACCAGTTGGACTCGGGATTCCGTCATTTGGAATCCATTTCTCTCCTCTCCTCTCCCTCTCTCTCTCGCCTCTCTCACCCCAAACCCTTCCCCTTTTTCCTTTGATGAGCAAATCGATGGAGGCTCGTCCTAGGAGCCGGATTTCTCGAAGATAAGTTGGTAAGTTTCTTCCCCTCGACTTTGTCTTCGATTTGATAGTGATCTTGTTGGTTTTTGGTTAAGTTTTGGTGGGTTTTGAGTTTGGGGATTTTTGGGTTAAAATATAAAATGTTGATTTCAGTGTTTTCATGGAGTTTAATTGTTGTATTTGAGGTGTTAAGGTTGTATGGGGTGTTGGTTTGGAGTTTGGGTGTGAAAAACACCATTAAAGCTCGAGTTTTTGGAAAATTGCAGTCCTCGATCGATCTTGGCGAGGCGCCGATCGATCGCGACATACTACTGGATTTGGGAAGGCGATGAGCAGTAGCGGCGATCGATCGCGAGAAGTGGGCGATCGATCGCGGGGGCCTTGGCGATCGATCGCGACTTGTTTATTTTCGGACAGTAGGGTATGGCGATCGATCGCGGCTTGGCGCCGATCGATCGCGGCCCTGTTCCCTTTGTTTTTTTCAAAATTTTGGAAAATGTCGGGATTTTGGAATCGGGGTTTTAAGGGGCCGTTTCCGGGGCAATGTCTACATTCCAATGGGAATGCTATACTTTTAAAATGGATTGGTTGAGGCCAAAGTTTAATAAAACGGAATTCCCGGTTGAATTCTTGGTTATCTTTTAAACTTGTTAATTGTATATTTTGGGTTTTAAGCATGCTTAGCCGGGGGGGGGGGGACTTTTATTTTGGTAATCGTCATGGATTGACGATATGATTGGGAGTCTTGAACGTGCTTGGACACGTGATCGCATGCTTATTCTTGATTGTGAGTTGTTTATGTGTTTTAGCACATATTTCTCGAGGCATGGAACTCAAGCAAGGTTTGGCTTGGACTACGGGACTTAAGGTACGTAGGACGTACGAGCATGAACTATTTTAGCATTGCAACTGTAAAATGCATGGTATGTGGTAATTGTACTAAATGGGTATTGGAACACATGGTGTATGATGATTGCGTCATATGGACATTGAAATATGTGGCACGTGGTAATTGCATCGGATAGGTATTGAAATGCATGGTGCATGATATTTGCTATAAATGGATAACAATATGCATGGTAAATAGTATTTACGTCAAATGGTTATACATTGGGAACCATACGGTGCCGCTATTGAGCGAGCAATGATTTGGGATGCGATCGCTGTTGAGCGACCATCGGTTATGACGCCGCTATTGTTGAGCGTGCGCGAGGTTTAGTATGCCGCCATTGTGGAGCGAGCAATGAAACGGGAATATGGAATTATTGGTTAGATATATGTGATATCTATGGTCTCTTACATTATGTTTTTACCATATTGATCATGGAACTGGCATAATAGAACGGTATTAGTTAATCTATGTGACGATTAGCTGGTTTTGGAAATTTGATGAGTTTGGTTATTTTGAGAACAGGGACAATACAGGGGATCCCGGATGAGGGTGTTACCATCCAGGGAGTATCATTTAAATTATAGCATTTACATTCTGTATTTGAATTGCAATGTTATGCTTATTGGATTGGTGGCATTGGTATGCTCACCCCGTGTGGGGGCTGTCTCTGTTGGGGCAGGTAACACAGGTGCAGCAGCAGTGGCTTTGGAGTTGAGCTCGGGCTGATGATAGAGGTACTTCCAGGATCGAGGTACCAAAGCTGGTTGAATAAGTACATAGATCCAGTGTTGAGATCGAGCTGTGCTTGGGAGGTGCTTCCAGGATTGAAGTACTAGTAACGGTATCCAGTAGAGTGTTTTATACATCAGATACACGCTCATTCATTGGGTGCTCTTATGTGAGTACATTTTACGTGTATATGGAATGTATAAATGGACTACGGCTTTTCTCTGTTCATTTATGGGTTGCATGCAATTAAATGTGGAATTGCTAAATGAACTAAGAGCATGTTAGTGTATTATGAGGGTGCATGTCATATATGTAATCTTGGTTGGGGGATTTGCATATTATATGGGATGAATGCAAGAAATTTTATGGATCATTAATGTGGTGTCGCACTTGCACAGGGCTTTTCCCCATGATTTTATTATTATATGCACTAATGGTATGGATTAATACACTAATAACGGGTTAAGGGCACGGGGGTCCTTACATTAGTGGTATCAGAGCAGTGGTTAGCTCTTTGGGGCTGTTGAGGGCCTAGGAACATGTTAATGGGAATGCGAAGCACATACTTCTGCATGATGATAGTTAGGGTGCGCGGCACGACTATATTGCTTATGTGCGTTTATGATATGTGTTCATAACTGGAATATGTGTTGCTAACCATGGTGGTTGCAGGGTCTTATGAGACATGGATTATGCATTGCGGTTGCATATACATCGGAGTGATGATTCTAATGCTTTGCCGCTAAATGTTGGAGCGAGGTGCATTAAAATACACTCATGGCGATGTTTATTGGAATACAGGTTATGCATTACGGTTGCATGCACGTCGAAGCGATGATGCCGCTGTCGTGTCGAAGCGATGGTAAATGCCGCTGTCACGTCGAAGCGATGATGTCGCTGTCGTGCCGAAACAATTATTGGAATACGGATTATGCATTACGGTTGCATGCATGGCGTAGCGATGTGAATACTTGCCGCTGTCATATTATAGCGATGAAGAATATTTGCCGCAAATATGTCGAAGCGAAGGATAATGCCGTTGTCATATTACTATTGCGAGGGATATTATGCCGCTAATATGTCGAAGCGAGGGGTATTTCCGCTGTCATGCCGGAACGATGGTAATGCCGCTGTCGTGTCGAAGCGATGGTAAATGCCGCTGTCACGTCGAAGCGATGGTACCACCGTCATGTCGAAGCGATGATGCCGCTGTCGTGTCGAAGCGATGATACATGCCGCTGTCACGTCGAAGCGATGATGCCGCTGTCATGACGTAGCGATGCGATCGGGAACAAAGTACTACATGGGTGTGAGTACCTCTTGAGTCCGCGATTATTCCGCTATTCTATTGGCGATGGTACATGCCGCCGGGTATTCTATTGGCGATTGTTCATGCCGCCAGGTATTCTATTGGCGATGGTACATTCCGCTGGGTATTCTATTGGCAATGGTTCATGCCGCCAGGTATTCTATTGGCGATGGTTCATACCGCCAGGTATTTATAGCGATGTTTTATGCTTCTGACTTTATGGCGAGGGATCATGCCGTCGATTCTATAGCGATGGATTATACCGTTATGTGTGTAACACTGGATTATGCCACCTTCGAGCGATGGATGCTGCTTATGTACCGCTGGTGGACGATGGATACAGGTATTCCGCTATCTTGATAGCGATGAGGTATGGCAAATTACTTTTGATATCATTATTGTGAATTCCATGTGTTGTTTGATACCGTCATGTGTTTGACGATGAGATTATGGATGGCGTATATCGACATGTGCCGTCATGTGTTTGACGATGAGATTATGGATGTCGTGTATCGACATGTGCCGTCATGTGTTTGACGATGAGATTATGAGTGTCGTGTATCGACAGGTACCGTCATATGTTTGACGATGTTATTTGGGATGTCTATGTGGACGTGTGGCGTCGTTTTGGTGAATAATGCATTCATGTTTATGTATTTGGTTGTATGGTTTGAGTGCTGATGGTGGGCACATGGTAGAGTCTGGGTCACTAGTTGACGAGACCTTTTTCCGAGCAGGTTTGCTCGATGGAGCATTGGATGCATTGTACCGGTGAGTGTACCGCATCATGTTATAGAGGTAAATGTTTGTCGAGCAATGATACCCTTGGGTATGCTCGTTGGGATGGCTAAGGCCAAGTGATTGGGGGTAAGAGTAGTCATTGAGGAAAGTACTCGCTTGTTGTTGTGATGTGTGATAGGCATGGGCACACCCACCGTGAGGGTGTGGAATAAATCCTAATGGATTAGGATTGCATGGTAATTAAGCATGGACGCCGGGTTGTCCATTGTGCTTTGGTGTTTTAGAGATATGTTGGGCGATGACCCACAACTCTAATGGTTTGTACGGTATGGTATACCGGGTTGGAAAGTGTGTCGCATTGATCGGTTGGTATGAGCCTATGGGGCCAGCGAATCGCTAGCCAAGTATTGTTGCAGTACTTTAGCGTGCTTGTGTTAACCATTATAATGCTCGTTGGATTCGAGTTTGGTGAATCGTATGGTGATACGATGAGGGTTATGGTAGACTCTTGTAGTATCTATGTGGCATGGTGATTGAGGTAGGGAATACCTCACGGGGACGTTTTTACGCCATTGTTTTGAGGGACTTGTACTGGGACAGCTCAATTTTGTTGGTATTACCAACGTGAGTGTCAACAAGTCGTTGTTAGCTCTAGTTGAGCATCCTTGCATATGGCATGCAATGGGAGTCACAATGGTTTGTGAGATATAGTTAGTGGGGTGACACTACTATATTGATTTTGTCTCTTGGAGAGATTTGAGTTGTACTGTCTTGGAGATAGCTTGCATTGGTCGTGGATTGATTGTAAATCAGCCATGGTAAGCATTACTGGTGTCGGACCGAGTAATGAATTTCTTACCTCGGTGAGACGTCTCCGGGGAGATGCTCGTTTGTGGAGTACTATGGCATTAGTACAGAGCATCGTTGGAATGTGTATACATGGCGTATATGGATTTTGAGTCGGGTAATGGTGGTATTGATGCACTACTCTAACCAGTTGTGTATTTCTGGGTTCCAGGATATGTTTTGGTATAAATATATCCAGGTCTTCCGAACGGTGATTCGAGGATTGGAGGATCATGGATTCATGACTTTTTTCCCTTGAGAGAAAGGCGGTACTGATATACCTACCGGTTGAATCCTTTGGGAAATTCGTTGCTTTGGTTGTGTGGTGTTGATGTTGAAATCACACCCTTTGGTTTTGGTTGGTCAACCATCATTCTCCGTGGGGTGAGAATAATCCAGGTTTATCAGTTGGTTTTGGGATTTGGGTATGATTGGAGATACCCGAGTCTATTGCATTGTGTATGCATGTTGTGATTGGTGGTTGGGCATGTATGCCGTGTGAGTATACGAATGCCAACTTTATTTTGTTCCTTGTTGAACGTCGAGTTTGTATGCTTGGTTTGGTAAATCTCCGGTGTGAGATTGCGGGACCTCGAGAGCGGTAATCTCGATGGCACGATGTATTCTGAGGAATGATCGTGAGGTACGATTGACTCCCTCTGAGGAGGGATTGTCGTGTTTTGAGACCATGGTAGTTCTTGCTGGTTAATTCGATAGCCTCCCTGTTTTAGGATTGTTAAATCCCAGGATAGACAAGGGGTGGCCAGGACTCGGATTTGTTTGGTGTCGTGGTTGACACGCGTGGCGGGGATGCAATTGATTGTTTTGCGTGACCTCTGTGGAACTTGCGACTTTGTGGAGTCTTGATGGTGTGTCGGGACCAAGATATGATTTCTTGGAACACACCGGTGTAAACATCCTTGGTGATGTGTTTTGTGTGGATCAGTGACCGTGGGTAACCCGGTCCGGGTTGCAAGTGGTGCAACTACTCCTTTGGAGGAGATGGGCTGGGAAGCGAAACCGGATTTTCTGTGAGTATACTGTTGTATACTAGTGGTCCCCATCATGACGATGCGTGTCAAGCATCGTGGGCAAGTGATGGATGTCACGGGATGATATCTATGTCAGAACCAATGGAGATTTGGTTGGTTTGCAGTCGTGGTGTGACTTCTGGGACGTTTCACGTCGAGGTATGTTGTTATCTTTCGGATTTGTATTGGTTTCAGCGTTTGCTCTATTTTAGAGCTTGGTGCGGAATGGGTATTCTCGCGATTATTAATTCGATTCTAATATGGTCCAGAATCGGGGTTGTGGCTTTGTTTTGTTGGTGTAGTCCTGGTGTTACGTGGGGTACACCGGTGCAATTTCGAGGATGAAATTTTATTAGTGGGGGATAATTGTGATGTCCGGGGATTAATGGTGTTAATCCCGGTGTGATATTAATCCTTGATGGATTTTTTTTAATTGTAGCAATTAGGAATTAATTGCGGTTTTGGATCTCCCGAGGTTGTTTAATCGGGCATTTGGGATCGCTGGATCCAAAAGTTGAGATTGTATTCTCATTTCGGTGTAAAACCTCTGAGTTGGGTTTTTAGTGGGACTTGGTGTCCGGGGTGCCTTATGTTGGGGCCAGTCTGGGGATATGTTGTTGGAGAGAGAGTTTTTGGTAACAGATGATTTTTAATGAATCATGATGTATTGGTGAAGGTATTGGTATTTTGGGGCATTGTTGCTATATATACCAGTTGGACTCGGGATTCCGTCATTTGGAATCCATTTCTCTCATCTCCTCTCCCTCTCTCTCTCGCCTCTCTCACCCCAAACCCTTCCCCTTTTTCCTTTGATGAGCAAATCGATGGAGGCTCGTCCTAGGAGCCGGATTTCTCGAAGATAAGTTGGTAAGTTTCTTCCCCTCGACTTTGTCTTCGATTTGATAGTGATCTTGTTGGTTTTTGGTTAAGTTTTGGTGGGTTTTGAGTTTGGGGATTTTTGGGTTAAAATCTAAAATGTTGATTTCAGTGTTTTCATGGAGTTTAATTGTTGTATTTGAGGTGTTGAGGTTGTATGGGGTGTTGGTTTGGAGTTTGGGTGTGAAAAACACCATTAAAGCTCGAGTTTTCGGAAAATTGCAGTCCTCGATCGATCTTGGCGAGGCGCCGATCGATCGCGACATGCTACTGGATTTGGGAAGGCGATGAGCAGTAGCGGCGATCGATCGCGAGAAGTGGGCGATCGATCGCGAGGGCCTTGGCGATCGATCGCGACTTGTTTATTTTCGGACAGTAGGGTATGGCGATCGATCGCGGCTTGGCGCCGATCGATCGCGGCCCTGTTCCCTTTGTTTTTTTCAAAATTTTGGAAAATGTCGGGATTTTGGAATCGGGGTTTTAAGGGGCCGTTTCCGGGGCAATGTCTACATTCCAATGGGAATGCTATACTTTTAAAATGGATTGGTTGAGGCCAAAGTTTAATAAAACGGAATTCCCGGTTGAATTCTTGGTTATCTTTTAAACTTGTTAATGGTATATTTTGGGTTTTATGCATGCTTAGCCGGGGGGGGGGGGGGGACTTTTATTTTGGTAATCGTCATGGATTGACGATATGATTGGGAGTCTTGAACGTGCTTGGACACGTGATCGCATGCTTATTCTTGATTGTGAGTTGTTTATGTGTTTTAGCACATATTTCTCGAGGCATGGAACTCAAGCAAGGTTTGGCTTGGACTACGGGACTTAAGGTACGTAGGACGTACGAGCATGGCCTATTTTAGCATTGCAACTGTGAAATGCATGGTATGTGGTAATTGTACTAAATGGGTATTGGAACACATGGTGTATGATGATTGCGTCATATGGACATTGAAATATGTGGCACGTGGTAATTGCATCGGATAGGTATTGAAATGCATGGTGCATGATATTTGCTATAAATGGATAACAATATGCATGGTAAATAGTATTTACGTCAAATGGTTATACATTGGGAACCATACGGTGCCGCTATTGAGCGAGCAATGATTTGGGATGCGATCGCTGTTGAGCGACCATCGGTTATGACGCCGCTATTGTTGAGCGTGCACGAGGTTTAGTATGCCGCCATTGTGGAGCGAGCAATGAAACGGGAATATGGAATTATTGGTTAGATATATGTGATATCTATGGTCTCTTACATTATGTTTTTACCATATTGATCATGGAACTGGCATAATAGAACGGTATTAGTTAATCTATGTGACGATTAGCAGGTTTTGGAAATTTGATGAGTTTGGTTATTTTGAGAACAGGGACAATACAGGGGATCCCGGATGAGGGTGTTACCATCCACGGAGTATCATTTAAATTATAGCATTTACATTCTGTATTTGAATTGCAATGTTATGCTTATTGGATTGGTGGCATTGGTATGCTCACCCCGTGTGGGGGCTGTCTCTGTTGGGGCAGGTAACACAGGTGCAGCAGCAGTGGCTTTGGAGTTGAGCTCGGGCTGATGATAGAGGTACTTCCAGGATCGAGGTACCAAAGCTGGTTGAATAAGTACATAGATCCAGTGTTGAGATCGAGCTGTGCTTGGGAGGTGCTTCCAGGATTGAAGTACCAGTAACGGTATCCAGTAGAGTGTTTTATACATCAGATACACGCTCATTCATTGGGTGCTCTTATGTGAGTACATTTTACGTGTATATGGAATGTATAAATGGACTACGGCTTTTCTCTGTTCATTTATGGGTTGCATGCAATTAAATGTGGAATTGCTAAATGAACTAAGAGCATGTTAGTGTATTATGAGGGTGCATGTCATATATGTAATCTTGGTTGGGGGATTTGCATATTATATGGGATGAATGCAAGAAATTTTATGGATCATTAATGTGGTGTCGCACTTGCACAGGGCTTTTCCCCATGATTTTATGATTATATGCACTAATGGTATGGATTAATACACTAATAACGGGTTAAGGGCACGGGGGTCCTTACATTAGTGGTATCAGAGCTGTGGTTAGCTCTTTGGGGCTGTTGAGGGCCTAGGAACATGTTAATGGGACTGAGAAGCACATACTTATGCATGATGATAGTTAGGGTGCGCGGCACGACTATATTGCTTATGTGCGTTTATGATATGTGTTCATAACTGGAATATGTGTTGCTAACCGTGGTGGTTGCAGGGTCTTATGAGACATGGATTATGCATTGCGGTTGCATATACATCGGAGTGATGATTCTAATGCTTTGCCGCTAAATGTTGGAGCGAGGTGCATTAAAATACACTCATGGCGATGTTTATTGGAATACAGGTTATGCATTACGGTTGCATGCACGTCGAAGCGATGATGCCGCTGTCGTGTCGAAGCGATGGTAAATGCCGCTGTCACGTCGAAGCGATGATGTCGCTGTCGTGCCGAAACAATTATTGGAATACGGATTAGGCATTACGGTTGCATGCATGGCGTAGCGATGTGAATACTTGCCGCTGTCATATTATAGCGATGAAGAATATTTGCCGCAAATATGTCGAAGCGAAGGATAATGCCACTGTCATATTACTATTGCGAGGGATATTATGCCGCTAATATGTCGAAGCGAGGGGTATTTCCGCTGTCATGCCGGAACGATGGTAAATGCCGCTGTCGTGTCGAAGCGATGGTAAATGCCGCTGTCACGTCGAAGCGATGGTACCACCGTCATGTCGAAGCGATGATGCCGCTGTCGTGTCGAAGCGATGATACATGCCGCTGTCACGTCGAAGCGATGATGCCGCTGTCATGACGTAGCGATGCGATCGGGAACAAAGTACTACATGGGTGTGAGTACCTCTTGAGTCCGCGATTATTCCGCTATTATATTGGCGATGGTACATGCCGCCGGGTATTCTATTGGCGATGGTTCATGCCGCCAGGTATTCTATTGGCGATGGTACATTCCGCCGGGTATTCTATTGGCGATGGTTCATGCCGCCAGGTATTCTATTGGCGATGGTTCATACCGCCAGGTATTTATAGCGATGTTTTATGCTTCTGACTTTATGGCGAGGGATCATGCCGTCGATTCTATAGCGATGGATTATACCGCTATGTGTGTAACACTGGATTATGCCACCTTCGAGCGATGGATGCTGCTTATGTACCGCTGGTGGACGATGGATACAGGTATTCCGCTATCTTGATAGCGATGAGGTATGGCAAATTACTTTTGATATCATTATTGTGAATTTCATGTGTTGTTTGATACCGTCATGTGTTTGACGATGAGATTATGGATGGCGTATATCGACATGTGCCGTCATGTGTTTGACGATGAGATTATGGATGTCGTGTATCGACATGTGCCGTCATGTTTTTGACGATGAGATTATGAGTGTCGTGTATCGACAGGTACCGTCATATGTTTGACGATGTTATTTGGGATGTCTATGTGGACGTGTGGCGTCGTTTTGGTGAATAATGCATTCATGTTTATGTATTTGGTTGTATGGTTTGAGTGCTGATGGTGGGCACATGGTAGAGTCTGGGTCACTAGTTGACGAGACCTTTTTCCGAGCAGGTTTGCTCGATGGAGCATTGGATGCATTGTACCGGTGAGTGTACCGCATCATGTTATAGAGGTAAATGTTTGTCGAGCAATGATACCCTTGGGTATGCTCGTTGGGATGGCTAAGGCCAAGTGATTGGGGGTAAGAGTAGTCATTGAGGAAAGTACTCGCTTGTTGTTGTGATGTGTGATAGGCATGGGCACACCCACCGTGAGGGTGTGGAATAAATCCTAATGGATTAGGATTGCATGGTAATTAAGCATGGACGCCGGGTTGTCCATTGTGCTTTGGTGTTTTAGAGATATGTTGGGCGATGACCCACAACTCTAATGGTTTGTACGGTATGGTATACCGGGTTGGAACGTGTGTCGCATTGACAGGTTGGTATGAGCCTATGGGGCCAGCGAATCGCTAGCCAAGTATTGTTGCAGTACTTTAGCGTGCTTGTGTTAACCATTATAATGCTCGCTGGATTCGAGTTTGGTGAATCGTATGGTGATACGATGAGGGTTATGGTAGACTCTTGTAGTCTCTATGTGGCATGGTGATTGAGGTAGGGAATACCTCACGGGGACGTTTTTACGCCATTGTTTTGAGGGACTTGTACTGGGACAGCTCAATTTTGTTGGTATTACCAACGTGAGTGTCAACAAGTCGTTGTTAGCTCTAGTTGAGCATCCTTGCATATGGCATGCAATGGGAGTCACAATGGTTTGTGAGATATAGTTAGTGGGGTGACACTACTATATTGATTTTGTCTCTTGGAGAGATTTGAGTTGTACTGTCTTGGAGATAGCTTGCATTGGTCGTGGATTGATTGTAAATCAGCCATGGTAAGCATTACTGGTGTCGGACCGAGTAATGAATTTCTTACCTCGGTGAGACGTCTCCGGGGAGATGCTCGTTTGTGGAGTACTATGGCATTAGTACAGAGCATCGTTGGAATGTGTATACATGGCGTATATGGATTTTGAGTCGGGTAATGGTGGTATTGATGCACTACTCTAAACAGTTGTGTATTTCTGGGTTCCAGGATATGTTTTGGTATAAATATATCCAGGTCTTCCGAACGGTGATTCGAGGATTGGAGGATCATGGATTCATGACTTTTTTCCCTTGAGAGAAAGGCGGTACTGATATACCTACCGGTTGAATCCTTTGGGAAATTCGTTGCTTTGGTTGTGTGGTGTTGATGTTGAAATCACACCCTTTGGTTTTGGTTGGTCAACCATCATTCTCCGTGGGGTGAGAATAATCCAGGTTTGTCAGTTGGTTTTGGGATTTGGGTATGATTGGAGATACCCGAGTCTATTGCATTGTGTATGCATGTTGTGATTGGTGGTTGGGCATGTATGCCGTGTGAGTATACGAATGCCAACTTTATTTTGTTCCTTGTTGAACGTCGAGTTTGTATGCTTGGTTTGGTAAATCTCCGGTGTGAGATTGCGGGACCTCGAGAGCGGTAATCTCGATGGCACGATGTATTCTGAGGAATGATCGTGAGGTACGATTGACTCCCTCTGAGGAGGGATTGTCGTGTTTTGAGACCATGGTAGTTCTTGCTGGTTAATTCGATAGCCTCCCTGTTTTAGGATTGTTAAATCCCAGGATAGACAAGGGGTGGCCAGGACTCGGATTTGTTTGGTGTCGTGGTTGACACGCGTGGCGGGGATGCAATTGATTGTTTTGCGTGACCTCTGTGGAACTTGCGACTTTGTGGAGTCTTGATGGTGTGTCGGGACCAAGATATGATTTCTTGGAACACATCGGTGTAAACATCCTTGGTGATGTGTTTTGTGTGGATCAGTGACCGTGGGTAACCCGGTCCGGGTTGCAAGTGGTGCAACTACTCCTTTGGAGGAGATGGGCTGGGAAGCGAAACCGGATTTTCTGTGAGTATACTGTTGTATACTAGTGGTCCCCATCATGACGATGCGTGTCAAGCATCGTGGGCAAGTGATGGATGTCACGGGATGATATCTATGTCAGAACCAATGGAGATTTGGTTGGTTTGCAGTCGTGGTGTGACTTCTGGGACGTTTCACGTCGAGGTATGTTGTTATCTTTCGGATTTGTATTGGTTTCAGCGTTTGCTCTATTTTAGAGCTTGGTGCGGAATGGGTATTCTCGCGATTATTAATTCGATTCTAATATGGTCCAGAATCGGGGTTGTGGCTTTGTTTTGTTGGTGTAGTCCTGGTGTTACGTGGGGTACACCGGTGCAATTTCGAGGATGAAATTTTATTAGTGGGGGATAATTGTGATGTCCGGGGATTAATGGTGTTAATCCCGGTGTGATATTAATCCTTGATGGATTTTTTTTAATTGTAGCAATTAGGAATTAATTGCGGTTTTGGATCTCCCAAGGTTGTTTAATCGGGCATTTGGGATCGCTGGATCCAAAAGTTGAGATTGTATTCTCATTTCGGTGTAAAACCTCTGAGTTGGGTTTTTAGTGGGACTTGGTGTCCGGGGTGCCTTATGTTGGGGCCAGTCTGGGGATATGCTGTTGGAGAGAGAGTTTTTGGTAACTGATGATTTTTAATGAATCATGATGTATTGGTGAAGGTATTGGTATTTTGGGGCATTGTTGCTATATATACCAGTTGGACTCGGGATTCCGTCATTTGGAATCCATTTCTCCCATCTCCTCTCCCTCTCTCTCTCGCCTCTCTCACCCCAAACCCTTCCCCTTTTTCCTTTGATGAGCAAATCGATGGAGGCTCGTCCTACGAGCCGGATTTCTCGAAGATAAGTTGGTAAGTTTCTTCCCCTCGACTTTGTCTTCGATTTGATAGTGATCTTGTTGGTTTTTGGTTAAGTTTTGGTGGGTTTTGAGTTTGGGGATTTTTGGGTTAAAATCTAAAATGTTGATTTCAGTGTTTTCGTGGAGTTTAATTGTTGTATTTGAGGTGTTGAGGTTGTATGGGGTGTTGGTTTGGAGTTTGGGTGTGAAAAACACCGTTAAAGCTCGAGTTTTCGGAAAATTGCAGTCCTCGATCGATCTTGGCGAGGCGCCGATCGATCGCGACATGCTACTGGATTTGGGAAGGCGATGAGCAGTAGCGGCGATCGATCGCGAGAAGTGGACGATCGATCGCGAGGGCCTTGGCGATCGATCGCGACTTGTTTATTTTCGGACAGTAGGGTATGGCGATCGATCGCGGCTTGGCGCCGATCGATCGCGGCCCTGTTCCCTTTGTTTTTTTCAAAATTTTGGAAAATGTCGGGATTTTGGAATCGGGGTTTTAAGGGGCCGTTTCCGGGGCAATGTCTACATTCCAATGGGAATGCTATACTTTTAAAATGGATTGGTTGAGGCCAAAGTTTAATAAAACGGAATTCCCGGTTGAATTCTTGGTTATCTTTTAAACTTGTTAATTGTATATTTTGGGTTTTATGCATGCTTAGCCGGGGGGGGGGGGGGGGGGGGGACTTTTATTTTGGTAATCGTCATGGATTGACGATATGATTGGGAGTCTTGAACGTGCTTGGACACGTGATCGCATGCTTATTCTTGATTGTGAGTTGTTTATGTGTTTTAGCACATATTTCTCGAGGCATGGAACTCAAGCAAGGTTTGGCTTGGACTACGGGACTTAAGGTACGTAGGACGTACGAGCATGGCCTATTTTAGCATTGCAACTGTAAAATGCATGGTATGTGGTAATTGTACTAAATGGGTATTGGAACACATGGTGTATGATGATTGCGTCATATGGACATGAAATATGTGGCACGTGGTAATTGCATCGGATAGGTATTGAAATGCATGGTGCATGATATTTGCTATAAATGGATAACAATATGCATGGTAAATAGTATTTACGTCAAATGGTTATACATTGGGAACCATACGGTGCCGCTATTGAGCGAGCAATGATTTGGGATGCGATCGCTGTTGAGCGACCATCGGTTATGACGCCGCTATTGTTGAGCGTGCGCGAGGTTTAGTATGCCGCCATTGTGGAGCGAGCAATGAAACGGGAATATGGAATTATTGGTTAGATATATGTGATATCTATGGTCTCTTACATTATGTTTTTACCATATTGATCATGGAACTGGCATAATAGAACGGTATTAGTTAATCTATGTGACGATTAGCTGGTTTTGGAAATTTGATGAGTTTGGTTATTTTGAGAACAGGGACAATACAGGGGATCCCGGATGAGGGTGTTACCATCCAGGGAGTATCATTTAAATTATAGCATTTACATTCTGTATTTGAATTGCAATGTTATGCTTATTGGATTGGTGGCATTGGTATGCTCACCCCGTGTGGGGGCTGTCTCTGTTGGGGCAGGTAACACAGGTGTAGCGGCAGTGGCTTTGGAGTTGAGCTCGGGCTGATGATAGAGGTACTTCTAGGATCGAGGTACCAAAGCTGGTTGAATAAGTACATAGATCCAGTGTTGAGATCGAACTGTGCTTGGGAGGTGCTTCCAGGATTGAAGTACCAGTAACGGTATCCAGTAGAGTGTTTTATACATCAGATACACGCTCATTCATTGGGTGCTCTTATGTGAGTACATTTTACGTGTATATGGAATGTATAAATGGACTACGGCTTTTCTCTGTTCATTTATGGGTTGCATGCAATTAAATGTGGAATTGCTAAATGAACTAAGAGCATGTTAGTGTATTATGAGGGTGCATGTCATATATGTAATCTTTGTTGGGGGATTTGCATATTATATGGGATGAATGCAAGAAATTTTATGGATCATTAATGTGGTGTCGCACTTGCACAGGGCTTTTCCCCATGATTTTATGATTATATGCACTAATGGTATGGATTAATACACTAATAACGGGTTAAGGGCACGGGGGGTCCTTACATTAGTGGTATCAGAGCAGTGGTTAGCTCTTTGGGGCTGTTGAGGGCCTATGAACATGTTAATGGGAATGAGAAGCACATACTTATGCATGATGATAGTTAGGGTGCGCGGCACGACTATATTGCTTATGTGCGTTTATGATATGTGTTCATAACTGGAATATGTGTTGCTAACCATGGTGGTTGCAGGGTCTTATGAGACATGGATTATGCATTGCGGTTGCATATACATCGGAGTGATGATTCTAATGCTTTGCCGCTAAATGTTGGAGCGAGGTGCATTAAAATACACTCATGGCGATGTTTATTGGAATACAGGTTATGCATTACGGTTGCATGCACGTCGAAGCGATGATGCCGCTGTCGTGTCGAAGCGATGGTAAATGCCGCTGTCACGTCGAAGCGATGATGTCGCTGTCATGCCGAAACAATTATTGGAATACAGATTATGCATTACGGTTGCATGCATGGCGTAGCGATGTGAATACTTGTCGCTGTCATATTATAGCGATGAAGAATATTTGCCGCAAATATGTCGAAGCGAAGGATAATGCCGCTGTCATATTACTATTGCGAGGGATATTATGCCGCTAATATGTCGAAGCGAGGGGTATTTCCGCTGTCATGCCGGAACGATGGTAAATGCCGCTGTCGTGTCGAAGCGATGGTAAATGCCGCTGTCACGTCGAAGCGATGGTACCACCGTCATGTCGAAGCGATGATGCCGCTGTCGTGTCGAAGCGATGATACATGCCGCTGTCACGTCGAAGCGATGATGCCGCTGTCATGACGTAGTGATGCGATCGGGAACAAAGTACTACATGGGTGTGAGTACCTCTTGAGTCCGCGATTATTCCGCTATTCTATTGGCGATGGTACATGCCGCCGGGTATTCTATTGGCGATGGTTCATGCCGCCAGGTATTCTATTGGCGATGGTACATTCCGCCGGGTATTCTATTGGCGATGGTTCATGCCGCCAGGTATTCTATTGGCGATGGTTCATACCGCCAGGTATTTATAGCGATGTTTTATGCTTCTGACTTTATGGCGAGGGATCATGCCGTCGATTCTATAGCGATGGATTATACCGCTATGTGTGTAACACTGGATTATGCCACCTTCGAGCGATGGATGCTGCTTATGTACCGCTGGTGGACGATGGATACAGGTATTCCGCTATCTTGATAGCGATGAGGTATGGCAAATTACTTTTGATATCATTATTGTGAATTCCATGTGTTGTTTGATACCGTCATGTGTTTGACGATGAGATTATGGATGGCGTATATCGACATGTGCCGTCATGTGTTTGACGATGAGATTATGGATGTCGTGTATCGACATGTGCCGTCATGTGTTTGACGATGAGATTATGAGTGTCGTGTATCGACAGGTACCGTCATATGTTTGACGATGTTATTTGGGATGTCTATGTGGACGCGTGGCGTCGTTTTGGTGAATAATGCATTCATGTTTATGTATTTGGTTGTATGGTTTGAGTGCTGATGGTGGGCACATGGTAGAGTCTGGGTCACTAGTTGACGAGACCTTTTTCCGAGCAGGTTTGCTCGATGGAGCATTGGATGCATTGTACCGGTGAGTGTACCGCATCATGTTATAGAGGTAAATGTTTGTCGAGCAATGATACCCTTGGGTATGCTCGTTGGGATGGCTAAGGCCAAGTGATTGGGGGTAAGAGTAGTCATTGAGGAAAGTACTCGCTTGTTGTTGTGATGTGTGATAGGCATGGGCACACCCACCGTGAGGGTGTGGAATAAATCCTAATGGATTAGGATTGCATGGTAATTAAGCATGGACGCCGGGTTGTCCATTGTGCTTTGGTGTTTTAGAGATATGTTGGGCGATGACCCACAACTCTAATGGTTTGTACGGTATGGTATACCGGGTTGGAACGTGTGTCGCATTGATAGGTTGGTATGAGCCTATGGGGCCAGCGAATCGCTAGCCAAGTATTGTTGCAGTACTTTAGCGTGCTTGTGTTAACCATTATAATGCTCGTTGGATTCGAGTTTGGTGAATCGTATGGTGATACGATGAGGGTTATGGTAGACTCTTGTAGTCTCTATGTGGCATGGTGATTGAGGTAGGGAATACCTCACGAGGACGTTTTTACGCCATTGTTTTGAGGGACTTGTACTGGGACAGCTCAATTTTGTTGGTATTACCAACGTGAGTGTCAACAAGTCGTTGTTAGCTCTAGTTGAGTATCCTTGCATATGGCATGCAATGGGAGTCACAATGGTTTGTGAGATATAGTTAGTGGGGTGACACTACTATATTGATTTTGTCTCTTGGAGAGATTTGAGTTGTACTGTCTTGGAGATAGCTTGCATTGGTCATGGATTGATTGTAAATCAGCCATGGTAAGCATTACTGGTGTCGGACCGAGTAATGAATTTCTTACCTCGGTGAGACGTTTGAGGAGACGTCTCCGGGGAGATGCTCGTTTGTGGAGTACTATGACATTAGTACAGAGCATCGTTGGAATGTGTATACATGGCGTATATGGATTTTGAGTCGGGTAATGGTGGTATTGATGCACTACTCTAACCAGTTGTGTATTTCTGGGTTCCAGGATATGTTTTGGTATAAATATATCCAGGTCTTCCGAACGGTGATTCGAGGATTGGAGGATCATGGATTCATGACTTTTTTCCCTTGAGAGAAAGGCGGTACTGATATACCTACCGGTTGAATCCTTTGGGAAATTCGTTGCTTTGGTTGTGTGGTGTTGATGTTGAAATCACACCCTTTGGTTTTGGTTGGTCAACCATCATTCTCCGTGGGGTGAGAATAATCCAGGTTTGTCAGTTGGTTTTGGGATTTGGGTATGATTGGAGATACCCGAGTCTATTGCATTGTGTATGCATGTTGTGATTGGTGGTTGGGCATGTATGCCGTGTGAGTATACGAATGCCAACTTTATTTTGTTCCTTGTTGAACGTCGAGTTTGTATGCTTGGTTTGGTAAATCTCCGGTGTGAGATTGCGGGACCTCGAGAGCGGTAATCTCGATGGCACGATGTATTCTGAGGAATGATCGTGAGGTACGATTGACTCCCTCTGAGGAGGGATTGTCGTGTTTTGAGACCATGGTAGTTCTTGCTGGTTAATTCGATAGCCTCCCTGTTTTAGGATTGTTAAATCCCAGGATAGACAAGGGGTGGCCAGGACTCGGATTTGTTTGGTGTCGTGGTTGACACGCGTGGCGGTGATGCAATTGATTGTTTTGCGTGACCTCTGTGGAACTTGCGACTTTGTGGAGTCTTGATGGTGTGTCGGGACCAAGATATGATTTCTTGGAACACACCGGTGTAAACATCCTTGGTGATGTGTTTTGTGTGGATCAGTGACCGTGGGTAACCCGGTCCGGGTTGCAAGTGGTGCAACTACTCCTTTGGAGGAGATGGGCTGGGAAGCGAAACCGGATTTTCTGTGAGTATACTGTTGTATACTAGTGGTCCCCATCATGACGATGCGTGTCAAGCATCGTGGGCAAGTGATGGATGTCACGGGATGATATCTATGTCAGAACCAATGGAGATTTGGTTGGTTTGCAGTCGTGGTGTGACTTCTGGGACGTTTCACGTCGAGGTATGTTGTTATCTTTCGGATTTGTATTGGTTTCAGCGTTTGCTCTATTTTAGAGCTTGGTGCGGAATGGGTATTCTCGCGATTATTAATTCGATTCTAATATGGTCCAGAATCGGGGTTGTGACTTTGTTTTGTTGGTGTAGTCCTGGTGTTACGTGGGGTACACCGGTGCAATTTCGAGGATGAAATTTTATTAGTGGGGGATAATTGTGATGTCCGGGGATTAATGGTGTTAATCCCGGTGTGATATTAATCCTTGATGGATTTTTTTTAATTGTAGCAATTAGGAATTAATTGCGGTTTTGGATCTCCCGAGGTTGTTTAATCGGGCATTTGGGATCGCTGGATCCAAAAGTTGAGATTGTATTCTCATTTCTCTGAGTTGGGTTTTTAGTGGGACTTGGTGTCCGGGGTGCCTTATGTTGGGGCCTGTCTGGGGATATGCTGTTGGAGAGAGAGTTTTTGGTAACAGATGATTTTTAATGAATCATGATGTATTGGTGAAGGTATTGGTATTTTGGGGCATCGTTGCTATATATACCAGTTGGACTCGGGATTCCGTCATTTGGAATCCATTTCTCTCCTCTCCTCTCCCTCTCTCTCTCACCCCAAACCCTTCCCCTTTTTCCTTTGATGAGCAAATCGATGGAGGCTCGTCCTAGGAGCCGGATTTCTCGAAGATAAGTTGGTAAGTTTCTTCCCCTCGACTTTGTCTTCGATTTGATAGTGATCTTGTTGGTTTTTGGTTAAGTTTTGGTGGGTTTTGAGTTTGGGGATTTTTGGGTTAAAATCTAAAATGTTGATTTCAGTGTTTTCATGGAGTTTAATTGTTGTATTTGAGGTGTTGAGGTTGTATGGGATGTTGGTTTGGAGTTTGGGTGTGAAAAACACCATTAAAGCTCGAGTTTTCGGAAAATTGCAGTCCGCGGTCGATCTTGGCGAGGCGCCGATCGATCGCGACATGCTACTGGATTTGGGAAGGCGATGAGCAGTAACGGCGATCGATCGCGAGAAGTGGGCGATCGATCGCGAGGGCCTTGGCGATCGATCGCGAGGGCCTTGGCGATCGATCGCGAGATGTGGCGATCGATCGCGGCTTGTTTATTTTCGGACAGTAGGGTATGGCGATCGATCGCGGCTTGGCGCCGATCGATCGCGGCCCTGTTCCCTTTGTTTTTTTCAAAATTTTGGAAAATGTCGGGATTTTGGAATTGGGGTTTTAAGGGGCCGTTTCCAGGGCAATGTCTACATTCCAATGGGAATGCTATACTTTTCAAATGGATTGGTTGAGGCCAAAGTTTAATAAAACGGAATTCCCGGTTGAATTCTTGGTTATCTTTTAAACTTGTTAATGGTATATTTTGGGTTTTATGCATGCTTAGCCGGGGGGGGGGGGGGGGGGGGACTTTTATTTTCGTAATCGTCATGGATTGACGATATGATTGGGAGTCTTGAACGTGCTTGGACACGTGATCGCATGCTTATTCTTGATTGTGAGTTGTTTATGTGTTTTAGCACATATTTCTCGAGGCATGGAACTCAAGCAAGGTTTGGCTTGGACTACGGGACTTAACGTACGTTGGACGTACGAGCATGGCCTATTTTAGCATTGCAACTGTAAAATGCATGGTATGTGGTAATTGTACTAAATGGGTATTGGAACACATGGTGTATGATGATTGCGTCATATGGACATTGAAATATGTGGCACGTGGTAATTGCATCGGATAGGTATTGAAATGCATGGTGCATGATATTTGCTATAAATGGATAACAATATGCATGGTAAATAGTATTTACGTCAAATGGTTATACAATGGGAACCATACGGTGCCGCTATTGAGCGAGCAATGATTTGGGATGCGATCGCTGTTGAGCGACCATCGGTTATGACGCCGCTATTGTTGAGCGTGAGCGAGGTTTAGTATGCCGCCATTGTGGAGCGAGCAATGAAACGGGAATATGGAATTATTGGTTAGATATATGTGATATCTATGGTCTCTTACATTATGTTTTTACCATATTGATCATGGAACTAGCATAATAGAACGGTATTAGTTAATCTATGTGACGATTAGCTGGTTTTGGAAATTTGATGAGTTTGGTTATTTTGAGAACAGGGACAATACAGGGGATCCCGGATGAGGGTGTTACCATCGAGGGAGTATCATTTAAATTATAGCATTTACATTCTGTATTTGAATTGCAATGTTATGCCTATGGATTGGTGGCATTGGTATGCTCACCCCGTGTGGGGGCTGTCTCTGTTGGGGCAGGTAACACAGGTGCAGCAGCAGTGGCTTTGGAGTTGAGCTCGGGCTGATGATAGAGGTACTTCCAGGATCGAGGTACCAAAGCTGGTTGAATAAGTATATAGATCCAGTGTTGAGATCGAGCTGTGCTTGGGAGGTGCTTCCAGGATTGATGTACCAGTAACGGTATCCAGGAGAGTGTTTTATACATCAGATACACGCTCATTCATTGGGTGCTCTTATGTGAGTACATTTTACGTGTATATGGAATGTATAAATGGACTACGGCTTTTCTCTGTTCATTTATGGGTTGCATGCAATTAAATGTGGAATTGCTAAATGAACTAAGAGCATGTTAGTGTATTATGAGGGTGCATGTCATATATGTAATCTTGGTTGGGGGATTTGCATATTATATGGGATGAATGCAAGAAATTTTATGGATCATTAATGTGGTGTCGCACTTGCACAGGGCTTTTCCCCATGATTTTATGATTATATGCACTAATGGTATGGATTAATACACTAATAACGGGTTAAGGGCACGTAGGTCCTTACACCGAAGCTCAGACCAGTTCGCACCAAAGACTATTGTCCCACAAGACATCGTCGATGTTGGACTAGTTGTGCCCAACATCGTTGCGGCTTTAGAAATTTAGGAGCTCGTTCAAGCAATCTCTCCTTCAGATCAGTCAGCTGCATACTTGGCATTTTTGAATCAATTTTCTACGGATCTGGTTGAATTAGTCTGATCCGACAATCGCCAATCTGCTGACTCATTTGTTGTGCCGACTGAAAAAGGGAAAGAGCTGGTTGTGTCACCTGTGAAGAAATACTAGACTACCTTGATGATGCTCCATCAGTGGCCAAGTCCCTTCGCGAATTATCTGATAATTTTCTCTTTATCTCCCAAAGAGTAAGAGAAGTACATCAAAGCCAGCGGACTACCTCTATGGATTTTGACTCGTTCAAGGAAAAGATGCTGAAGAGCATCAATAGTATCCAGCATGGTCTGAACGATCTGTTCTCTCAACAAGCATCCTATAAGGCCGGTCTGAGAAAAGACAGATCGAGCTGGCTTCCGAAGTCAAAACTGCAGTTGCAAAATCCCTCCTTACCCAAGATCATCGCCTGGATGCTATCTGTGCTCAGCTTACGCAGATCGTAGATTTTCTTCAGGAGATTGCTGATGCCAAAAAGGGGGGAAAGAAGAAATAAATGAAGCCAGAACAGCAGCCCGTAAAGAATACATAAATAACTGTCTGTAATGAATAACATATGTAAATGTATTCATCAGACAAGTTTATAAAAAGTCTTTCAGTCGGAATTCTCAGTCTTATTCATTTATTTTGAATAGTTCATTTTTTTTTGAACAAAAAGACTTAATCGATCTGAACGAAATTTCTACAAGAAAAAGGACTTAATAAAAGGATAAAGAAGTTAGGTTTTGTCATCATCAAAAAGGGGGAATTCGTTGGTTCCGGATTTTAAAGATTACAAAATAGACCAGACCAATAAAGACAATGACAAAACAGATCATATCGATGTCAACCAGATCAGAATAGACCAGATCGATGCAGATCAATGCAGATCAGATCAGAACTTATCAATTCAAACTAAGTTAGCAAACTTCGTTCATCAGTCCGAATAATCAACGGCTATTTATTGAAGCATTTAATGTTGCATTTAATGCTGAAATAGACCAAAGACTGAAGTTACCTTAAATGGTAAATAGACAAAGCATATCTTATCTGACAAGCGCCGAAACAACAGATCCGAAGGGAAAGAGTCTAAAATAGAAGACCGCAGCTTGTTCAGAGATTGACCAAAGTAAAGAGTTGTACACAAAGGAAATATTGTCATTGGCAGAAACGCTTATATATAGGTGCAACTTAAATGCTCAACAAAAGAGACAATACAAGAGATACAACACGCATACAAGATCAACAATCAATTATTTTATTGAGCATTCAGTTGAGCATAACACTATCATCGAAAGACTTCATCTTGTCGATCTGCTCAAAGTTGAAAGCACGTCTTATTGTTTTATTTGATCGTTTAAGGATCATTTGTGCCTAGAATAATTCACTCTACCAATTGTATTTGTTCTAAGATAAAAGAGTGAGTTCTTTGTAACTGTCAGAAGGATTGTGTCTGAACAGATTGGGAGACTAGGAGTTTCAGTCTGGTAGTGGGGTAAATCCAGCTGAATCGGTGTTGTACAAAGGGATTGTATTACTCAAAGTCTTCTAGTGAATCTTTCCTAAATTGAAAGAAGGGGAGACGTAAAAGGAATTGCCTTCGAACTTTCAGAAACACATCCTGTCTATTTAAATATTGCACTACTTCGTGTTTCAAGCCATCAGACAGGTCTTACTAACCAAGAACAGACTGATTCCACACTCACACTATCAGTGGTCTGTTCAGATTATAACTGATTAAGAAATAGGTTTCATTTGCTAACCCAAGTGAAATCAATCCAGAAAAATATAAAAAAATAAATTTTAGTAGAGTGTTTATTCATCCCCTCTAAACACTCATAATAAACACTCATATTCGATCCTAACAATACGCATATTCAATGAATTTTTTTTTAAATTAATTAACAAAATATGATACATATATATACTATATTATAATGTGTAAGCACCTTAGAGTAACTATTTTGGTATGACCATTATGATATATCAAAAATACCCTCTATTTGTTTTATTAATAGCCATGAGTTAAAAGGATAATATTGGAATATCACCTAAATAAGCTTTATTTTTAAATTGGTTGTGAGTTTTTAATTTATTGGTAACATTTCCTTTGCATTTTCAGTATTTTCATGCTGTTATTAGAGCTCTTATGGATCAATGATTGAAATTATTATCAACGCATAATATTCATATATTATGTTACACATGCAATACGTGTACATCGACGACTAGTATTAATAATATATATACACAATTATTTTCAATGTAATTAAATTTATCGAAAAATCATTCTTTAAATTAATAAATTATTAATTTATATATTAACTAATATTCTATAAGTTAATAAAATTATATGATCTCAATATTATTAATTTATGAAAGTTTCATTATTATTGTAATTATCACTAGGTCTAGCAGTACTATACAAAATGCGTGTCAAGTAAGTTTACTTCACTCAATGCCCAAAACATTTGGAACCATAATTTTTACTCCCTCTAAATAAACTTTTTGACTCATAAGTAGCAGTTAAAATTATACAGCATATAGATTTAGAAAATACCACGAGAAAAGCATGTTTAATATCTTATTATTGATGCAAATAAAAAGGGTTCAAAAATCTTATTATCAAAGTGACAGGAAATGTATTTTAAAAATCAGGACATACATATATAGAAAATTAATTTATGGTAGTGTTAACGTACGTGACTTGTCCCCCCCTAGCAACCCTCCACCAGAGGAAATTAAACAACCACATCAGATGGATCAAGAATTGAAGCGCCCATTTCTTCCGGCGGTGCCACCAACTGTGCCGCCGCCCGAATGCAATTCCGACATATTTGTGAACCCATCTCTTCCTTGATCATATAGAAAACCTTGGAAAACATGGCCACCTATTCTCACTACAGCCTGATATGCAAACTCATCTTCCCCATCCTCAAGTGTAGTCACTCTCACGCACTTGAACACGGCCGGGGCACGGACTTGGCCAGGCAACGAGTCTTTGAAACTTGCATCTATATACAGAATAAGATGTTAGATTAATCAAGATTTATATTATTCCACAAGGGTGTTAGAACTCATAAATCATCTTAATATTTGCAAAATATCAAACCTAGGAAGATAATCATTAAATAATCGACAAAAATAATTTGTTTGGGCTATGACTTTCCATATATACCCTCATACATGGGCGGAGGCACGTTGGACAAGGGGTGCCAAAAAAAAAAATTATTATCCTAAAAATTTAAATTACATTTATCATCTAAAAATTAAAATTACAGTTTGCTCTCAAAAATTATATTTTGTCTCTCTAAAATTATATTTTGATCCTTTCAAATTTGTTTGCCCTCCAATATTTATATTAATATTTTTTGCCCCTAATATAAATCATACGTCTGTCACTCTTCGCTCTAAATATAGATCATTGAAAATCCATACTTAGTCACATAGTCAAAAGGATATATTTTATGAGTATATATAATTAGTGCTTCAATATTATGTCCAAAAAATTATCATATATTACATATAAGATCATGTATAACAAATACAACAATATATAAAACGATATGATAAACAAATAGTAGTACTACGATAAAATGACAATTAGAAATAACCTAACTAAAAACAAATTATGAAATTTTAAAAGTTTATTTATTAGGCATAATACCTTGATGGCTAGAACTGGTGTCAAAGCTTCTTGGAGGGGAGGTGTGGGAAGTTGTCGGGGAACCGGCGGTGGTGGTTTGCGAAGCTCCGCCGCCGAGTCTAGGTTTCTTGACACCATAAGTAGAATGTGAAGATCCATCTGTGGCCGCGATCTTCCGCTCGCGGCGGAATGCTGCCGGAATCCAAGTGCTTTTTACATGCGTAGTACAATTGTAACCTCTACGTTTACAGCATGACCTACATCTCCGATAGCTGCAATCTTCCTTGGCCTGATTTCCACAATCATGACAAGAAGTGGCACCCATTAAACAAGAAGGCCCTCCAATATTTCCACCGCGACTGCTTCCGCTTTGAAGCGTAGTTGAGTGATCAAGAGTCATGGGTTTCTTCATGCCGGCCGGAGAATTATGTCCCTGTTGTTGTTGCCACAGCTGAATCCCGCCGCCGCTGTGGTTGCACGAGGTGTGTACAGGGATCATTCCAACCCCAACACCCGCGGAGTTGGAGGAATTGAGTGTGTTAGAGTCGATGTTGATGGTGGCGCCGCCAGCTGCCTCCCGGTGTTGCTGGTTGTGGAATGAAGTCGGCGCAACGAAGAAGAGTTCCGGGGGAAATCCGCCGCTGATATATCTGCCGGCGGCGGCGCTTGCTGATGCCCACAATCCACCGCTGTTGTCGATGGCGCTGGTGACGCCAGCGGTGGAGGCGGCGCCTGCATTGAAGCCTAACGAGAGATCCCCCACGGCGGAGGAAGATGAGGCCACCCAATCCGCAAAAGCGCCGGAATCTGAATTTTGCAGCCTCCGACTAGAAGCCACAACTGCAGATTCTTAATTCTCCACAAATTAAATATACACCACAAACTTTCTTCTGCTCACGTCTCCATCGAAGCAGAGCAAGAAAAACTAACAAGACTCAATTCTTACAGTGGAAAAAGAAAGAAACAGTGGGGTCTCTGTAGTTCTTTCAGCAGTAAATCTTCATAAACCGAGGAAAACTGATACAGATCAAAAGACAGCGATATAATTGTTATAAACTTGTAAGCTCTTGTTCTTTCCGCCTTCTGCTGAAATTCTTCTACTCGATATTTACAATAAACAGCAAACTCTACGGTTTTTTAAAAGAAAAGAGCTTCTCTGCAAGAAATTCTATACGCTCAGAAAAAGCAGCAATTCAGAGAGAAATATTCAGACAATTAATTAACAACCCTTAATCTGTGGAGGAGGAGGGAAATTGGGGAGACCCCTACAACCTTATACTATAAAATTGCAGCAGAAACGTACATAATTGTCGTGTATATTATCTCTGGACCGATGTGAGATTGTTGGAGCCATGCCTGGATTTTCTCTCTCCATCATAAAGATTCATGAAAACATGGTATTTATTCAAAAAAACCATGGTATCGTTTCATCCTCTGCAACTTTCTTGTTTCTTCATGTGTATCAGATAGTGGAAAATGAAGAGGGTTCCTCTCATTCCATGAGATGAGGGTCCTGTGATTATTGGAGAGAGAATCTGCAAAGCAAAAAAAAATTCTTTTCTTTCTTTTTCTAGGTTTTGTTTTAGAACCCTAACGTTCAAATATTCCATTATTGCTTCATATTCTAAATAATCATGTTTGATGCATTATTTGCCCCCATTTATTCTTTTGCTATTCTATCAGGTGGTACTCATGAAATAGATACAATCATATTCTAAATATTTCTATTTGTTGTGCTAATATAAAATTATGTGATATTTCATATCGAGTTATATTTTTTAAATGTAATCATATTTTATATTTTATGTATTTTGTAATAAAATATTTGTAATAGTATATAGTTCAATATTTTGAGTTTTTTAACAGCTTATCTTACTAATTAATCAAAAATATACTTTTGCTGTCTTTTCTAATATTACATTTACTATCGGATTGAATATTTTTTAATTTTTAGTTATTTTAGTCCATTCATTATATGAAACTATGAGAAAACAAGCTAAACCATGTACCTAAATTAAGATTGGGACAACTCGATCATATATAATTGGATATTATTAAAATAAATAAAATTATATTTTAAAGCTATACTTAAAAGTTGATACTGTCCATAGTAATTAATTCGATATTCAATTTGAAATATATGCGAGAATTATAAAAAAAATTGAGATTTAATTTAAACTGTAAATATAATTATTATATTTATTCCTCTATTAGAAAAATATGAAAATTTTAAATTTTTATTCTAAAGTTGCCATCACCCGTTTAATCCCATTTGTCGTCTGCGATATCACCATCTCCACTCTCGTTGACTTCTGTCAGCCAAACACCAAGAAACTATTAAATCTAACAGACTGTCTAAGCTTTGAAAACCGTGTCCATTCTATTATTATAAGATTAATACAATAAAATTTAAAAAAAAAAAAGTGAAATACATATAAATTATTCATCTAGTTTAAAAAATAATATTTATCACTCCTTCTATATAATTTTATATCTAGATATTGATGAGATGATTGTAATATTTTATTTATTTGTTATAAACTAGAGTAAGAATTCGTGTACAATTAATTTACACGACTCATTTATTATTGTTCAAAATAAAGATAAAATTTTTATTAAAACTATTCTATAAAGAAGAAAATTCTAATTTTCCATAAAATAATAATTATTTTTTTATTAAAAATAAAAAATTGTTTAATGCATACGTCATGGAGATATTTTTTTATGTACAGTATGGACCCATTTACCAACACATATTTCAATATATCTGTATGTTTAAATATATGGTGATATATAAATTCACCTGATACATAAAAGAATTTCACATACTTCATGACTACGTGGCCTGATTAATTTTCTACCAACTGGTAATTATGAGCACTAAATTAAAAGATATAAAGAATTAAATTTTCATTCATATTGGGCATGAGAAATATTTATATAGTTAGCTTTAATTTATGGGTACTCACTTAAAATCTCTATCTTTAAATATAACTTTAACATTCCTCCATATATCAAAGATTCTTTAATCTAACTCCTACCATACTTCTTTTCTTTATTCCAACTCTCTACCCACCTAAAAAGACATAAAAGCCTTAAATTTAATTGCAATAAACTCCCTAATGTCTTAAGATGTTTCCAAATACACCCAAAACTCATTTTTTTCCAATAAACAACTCCTAAAAGGGATACGAAAATGCATAGGCCAAAATAGACTTATATGAACATGAGATCCTTCAGTTTCTGTCATCTTGAGAAGACCCAAGAACATATTTTTGCAAAGGACTCACGGTTCATGAAATATACCATTTTGACCATAACGGCACCGGGTGAGGTGGTTCGCAACACCACCAGTCGAAAACTTACTGCCTCCAGACTGTTTTACGAATGGCTCCTCACCATTCAACCTCAGCTCACGGGTGAGGTTAGTCTGTCAGTTATCCGACTCCTTCAGAAACCGCACAGCACAGCCCTAATTCGTTTCCTACCTTAGGGCGTAAGGTATAATCACGATATAAGAAAGATTTAAAGAAACCTGGGAGATAGATGGGCAAAAGCCTTATTTTTATTCTGGAGTACTTATAACATCTCTTACATTAAAACGTCTCCTTTTGGGAGGAGACGGACTTGTTTAGCCTCTCATATAGATGAGGCTTGACTCAAGAACACATAAACTTAAAACAGAACAATATTACAGACACGTATGAAATGAAAGAAAGAAAAGAAATATTACCAAGCTAAGAAAGCTGAAGATTACAAAGCTTGGAGATTACAATATTTATTTTCAGAAAACTATGGAGAATTTTCGATGTCCTTAGCTTCCTGAATGAGTGCCCTTATATAGGCATGAATCCGGATTTCAAATACGGATTCCAAATCTTGATAAATGTTGAGTGCGCCTTAACTTTCACGTGGTCTGACATCTTTGTCTGAATGTGCCAACTTTTCTCGTGAGTGGTCCATTATCTTTTGTCTGAGTGTGGTGAACAGTATCCGCACTAACTTTTAATGGTCCACCTCTCTTCCTTTGTCGGGGAATCTTTACATTAGTGGTTTTTATGGTCCCCGAGTTTTAGGAAAATGGGCTCTCTTGTCAGCAGGTCTTTTGTCTTTTCCTACCTCTGATCTGTCGAGTTTGAATCGGAATCCTTTTCCAAACTCTGGTTCTTTCTGCTCCGGGCATGCTTGGCAGATATGATCAATCCATCGGCCAATATGTGCCATGTTGCAGAATTTCCTGTAAGTCTCATTTCCTGCCGGAATCTTGTTCTCCCAAAGAATTCTTCTCTTTGTTTCAAAGAGTTCTTCAGCAAATCTCGTGGAGGTTCCTGTCATAGAATTCAGCAAGAAAGTTCCGTTGACTGAATTTTGAAAGAACTTGAATGTGTATTTGACTTTGTCCATTTCTGTTAGACAAATCCAAAGACCCCATGCTCGTCTGGTTGAAACTTCATCATATGTGATAGTTCCAGCCAAAATTGGAATTCCCTCTGGTAGCACCATTTTTATATTTTTCAGGGCGTTTCCATCTGGTCTTCTTAGCTTGATAAAATGAAAAGCTTCAATGAAGCCTTTTCTCGCTGGTTCTGGAGCAGCACTAAAAAAATACAGCTCCAAGATATCTCCTCTGGCCAAATGTGGATTATTGGCCCAAGTCTCGTAAACAGTTTCTCTGATCCATTTTGCTAATTTCGATATTTCAGAGAAGGCTGAAGCCAGAGCTCCAAAATTATACCATTCCTGAACATCGTTTGGATGGCTGCCTGGTTTCATCCAAACCCTCGGATATTTTCCGGAGATATCAACTATTGATTTTTCTGGGTTGATACCTCACCTGGTAATTAGTTTCTCCCAAGTGCGTTGGTAATCCTGCATAGGTGAAGAAACTAAATCATCATTAGTTTGAACCTTAGACTTGCCAGTCATTGGCCTAAGATTCAACTCTCCATCTTTTACCCCAGAGGTGCTGGGTTGACTTGAAGGTTCAAATTGTGATGACACCTGACCTTCAACATTCGCTACAGCTTGTACATCCTCAAGGAATGCATCATCTGCAGCACTCGTGACAGGGGTACTTGAATCCCTTGCCTCCGGGTTAGATGAGCCCCGTTCTCTAAACACTTCTTTTTGCACCGTTGAAGGTGCTGCCTGAAGGATAGGCCCTTTCAAGACTTCAAACAAACGTTCATGGTCCCGAAAGCATGCTCGTATATGATCAATAACAAATTCCTGATCTGCTCGTTGAAGTCGTCCCGCGACCTCTGCATTGAGACAAAGAGTCCCAAAATCTCGTTCCAGGATCTCCAGGTTTTCCCTGTGATTCCTAACTCGCTTGAGGGTATCGCTAGAAATGTGTCCCTCCATCTCGTGTTAAGAAATCTGCAAGAATATTTTTATCAGATTTCACAATGACAATATCATAATCATAATATTGACATTCAGCCTGCCATCTTAAAAGTCTAGCCTTTTCTGGTTTTGATTCTATTTTATTTTTTAGAAAAGACTTAACACTAGTATTATCTATTTTTAAGATAAATTTCTTTGCAAGTAAAAATAATGGCCATTTTTTAAAAGCCTTCCGAACTGCAAAGAACTCCTTCTCGTTGATGTGCCATCTGATAACTTCGCTGTTATCAAATAGCCCACTACAATATCTGCATGGCACTTCCCCTTCTGGTGTTACTTTCATGAGAACTGCAGCCCACCAATGATCACTGGCATCTGTATATAATACCAGTTCATCTTCGTCGTTTGGTATTGCGAGCTTTGGTAGTTGCCTGCAAACCTCCTTCAACTGTTTGACAGCTTGCCTGTGATCTTGATTCCACTCAAACTTAACATCTTTTTTGAGTAGTGGACTGAACACCTTCCTGTGGTTTGCTAGATTGTTGATAAACATCCCAGCAAAATTAACAACTCCTAAAAAACTTGAGAGTTGTTTTAAATCCTTGAGGTCATCCGGATATCCTTGTACTTTTTCAACAATGTGATTTTGCAGGATGATTCCAGATTCGTCGATCTCGATTCCAAGGAACTCGATCTGTCTTGTAGCAATCACTGCTTTCTTTTCGGAAAGCACTAATCCTTCCTTGTAACAAACGTCTGAAAAGATTTCCAGATGTTTAAGATGTTCTTTTATGTTTTTTGACGCTATAAGGATGTCGTCAATATAAACAAACATGAAGCTGAAGTAATCATTGAATAGATTATCCATCTTTCTTTGATATATCTGGGGAGCATTTGCCAATCCCATTGGTATTACATTCCAGATATAATGTCCTTGTGGTGTGGAGAATGTTGTAAACTTTCTGCTTGCTTCCTCCATTTTAATCTGGTAAAACCCAGACTTGCAATCGAATTTAGAAAACACTTTGGCATTCTTGATGCTATTTACCAAATGTTCTCTGATTGGGATAAAATATCCATCGAACTCCAAGATTTCGTTTATCCCTTTATAATTGATTACCAATCTCGGCTTTCCTCGTTTGATTTCTCCATGATTCCTTACAAGAAATCATGGGCTGCTGTGTGGAGAAATATCTGCTGAGATTAACTTAAGGTCAAGATGCTCCTTAAGTATGATCTGCATATCCTTCCGATCTTCCTGGTTCATGGGGATCAGCCTGTACCTAACAAACTCATTTTCTTTTCCAGTTTTCACCTTCAAAGTAGCTCTGAGCTCATTTTTGTTCCACCATGCTAGTGGATCTTCGTTGTAGTTCCTACGAATCTTCATTTTTACATCCTCTAGAGTGATTCGCTCTTCGAGGGTAGTTTCAGGTTGTTGAACTTCTTCTCGTAACGCATTTTTCAGTAGCAACAGGGTTTCTGGAGTTACTCTTTCCTCATCCTGCTCTCTGAAAGACATGATATTAACCCAGTAAAAAGTTTGAGAATTCTTTTCACTAGGACCTTGTTGTCGGAACTGAAGAATTGCCTCTCCGAATCTCCGCTGATCTTTCATCTTTGGGTGTCGAAGTTTTCCTTCATCACCATGTTTGTTGTGAACACTAATAGAGAATTTTTTATGAAACACCTCCCGTTGTCTCTGCACCATAATCTTATGATCACAAAGGGATGTGAAAATAAGTCTCCTGGTCTCGTTCTCTTGTGTGAACCGCTTAAATGTCTGTAGGAAATTGTTTCCTAACAACATAACGACGCCGGTGTCATGAAATAAATTGGTGGAGTTTTAACTTTGTACCATGAGGTACCGCCTGCTCCGCCGATAATTATTTCCGCTCCTCAGATTCCTTCATTAAGAATAAGGATCCGTTTGGAAAAGTCTCTGCCGGCAATGGCTGGTAATTTCTCACCAACGTCTTTGGGGAAGATTTCCCGCATGGCAGTGCATATTCCAGCTCCTGAGTCAATGTAGGCTGCAAATATTCTGCCTGGTATTTCTCATATAACATCACAATGGAGATGTAAATTGAGAATGGAGTGGTGGTCATCGAATTCGGTATCTCTTTCCGTCGACCGTGAATTCCATTCCATCTTGCAATCTTTCCCAAGGTTTATGTTCCTCGAGAATTCAATCCCTAGAATAAGTTGTTCTGGGATCCTTCCGGCTATTCCTTCAATTGTGAGATCGATTTCACCAATTTGAAGGTTTCCTTGAAACTTTCCAACTGTAGGTTGTTGCAAATAATATAGGACATCGCAGGGGAAGATATTGTTATTCTCGGTGATGTCAAAAACTATCTGCACTTCTCTCCAGCCTTCTGGGCATTTCAGTTTTCCTATTGTTTGGAATACATCAGGAACTTTCTGAATTCTGCTTGAGGCTGCCTTCTGTTTTTCCCCTGGATAGTTGCTGATTAACCTATCCTGTTGGAAAGACATCCTTCTTGGCTCGATCATGAGGCTCCTGCTTCTATTTAGAACAGGTTGATCTTGTATCCTCATATCGATCTCTCCTATTGTCGGAGTATCAATGATGTCCGGCAATACTGCTTTGGCGAAGTCTTCGAAGATTCTGGGGACTTCGATGAATTCCTTTCACAAGAATACCTCGGAATGATGAGTATTCGAGAGTGCGTATGACACCTTGTAGGTGATCGAGTAAGGCCTGTTCCCTTCTTTCATCAAATCTTCTCTTTTAAAATCTTGATAAAGAGTGAGAACTTTGTTGAAGTCTCGATCTCCTAATTTGTATGCAATCCTTGGATAGATGTTGAAGGCCATCTTTCATGCATACAGATTTCCTGCCACTGCTCCCAAACAAGAATCTTTGAGGTTTGAGATTCTCTTGTCAAAGATCGCCAGATTGAGGGGCGAATCAATTCCTTCCTTGAAAGTTGCCTCGATGATTACTCTAATGGCTCCAATATGAATCCATGAGAGCGTGTTAGCAACTTCTCTTTTGACCTTTTCTCTGTAGGGGATTAACTGCATCTCAATTTGGTTTCCCGTGAATTCCATTGGGATCGCAAATTCACCTGTTGTTACCCTATGGATAATCTGATGCTTCCTGCTTCGAAGACTGATCATATCCATGGCTTTCTCCATTGCTCCAATTGTAAATCCATCGTACATCTGAAGCTTTGGTTCTTCTTTCATGATCCTCATAAGGGTTTTATGAGAAACCGTGGTATGAGAGAAAAACCCCGACGGCTCTTCTCTAATCACGTGCTGAAAGAATTCTCCTTCACTCTGATTCTGAGCTAGATTCACCTCCATCTTCAGAATAGATCTCTTCTTCGTAGATGCTTTCATCTGAGGGAATATCCTCAAATTGATACACCTGCACCAAATCCTGAAAATAGACAGCATCCTCAAATTCCTTGGTATGCTCGAACTGTCTTATTCCTCGGCTTTGGTTTTCTGGACAATCTGTAGAGATGTGTCCTTTTGCTCCGCATGTCCAGCAGTTACAATCTCTGAAACTCTCATTTGCACGAGTAGGTGTGCGTCTGAAAGTTCTCTTTGTTGATGTTCTGCTAGAACTAGCTTGGTTAGAACCTGTTGACGAGATTCTACTCCTTGTTGGTCCTGATCTTTGCCCTGATCTGTAGCTTCGGGCTTTCTGCTTTGACCAGAACTTTCGAGGTCTCCATGAAGACCTACTTCTTCTTGAACTACCTCCTCGGGCATATGGATGACTTCTGGGTCTCTTCATCTTTCGCCTTTGTGGGTAGTTTCCAATGATTGTAGGGATATCATTTCCCGTACAACAAAGAGGAGCCATTTTGTTGATTCCTCCGAGCTTCTTGAAATTCTTTTGGAGTTTTGCTTGATAGCACCACTCCGCTAGCTTGACTTTAAGAAATGACATTCTCCTGGACACCGTCTCGATTGCATGAGGTGTATACTCCTGGATAAGCATTTCTCTCCATGGGCTAGGAATTTTGGCAAAGAACAGTTCTGCTGCATCCTTTTTCGCTATCTTCGACTTCCATCGATACTCTGTAAAGAGTTTGATGTATTCGTCTACATAGCAGATGTCATGTAGTTCCAGGCTAATTATAGCTTGTCTATACTTCTTAGCCTTCTCTTCCTCCATTCCTTCGAAATAGCTTATTCCGATGAAACAAATTTTAAAGAATCGCTCCATCTTGTCCACGATTTCTTTCAAGGACTCTCCGGCTAGAACTTCTTCCTTGGTTCCTGGGTCTCCCAGATCCCAGGGAATCTTGACTGATCATTCCAGACTCATTTTCAGAAGTAAAATGAATCATTCTTTGCTTAAGTCAAGTGTTCCTACTGCTATCCTTATTGCTGAAGCCCATGAATTTCTCTGTTTTTGAAATCCAAAATATCCATGTTGAGCATAAGTCCATATGGATGGATTGGATCTAGCTGTGATTTTCCATAGGGCGTCTGATGAATATCTGGCATTCGGGAACGGTTTCTTGTTCCAACTGGGGGATCCAAAGTTGCTGAGGTGAAATCTTCCCTGTGTGGCATACTTTGATCACCTTCGGGTAGGTTGTGTGACCCGAAACTTTCTTGTGGTGGAGGTCTTTGTACAAGCTCTCATGTCTTGATGTCCACGAGATTTAATCCCGCAAATGAATCAGCAAGATCTCGTAGATCTTCCAGGTTGATTCTTTCCATTACTTTGTGGGATGTAATGGTTCTCCTCGTAGGACTGCAATCATTTTTTCAGTCTCCGTCAAAGGCCTCCGGACCTCCTCTGCTTTCCCTTTTTGGTGTAAAAGTGGTTCTGTTCCATAAGATGGTGGCAACCATCCTCCGTTCCTTCTTCCTGTAGGACTGGGCCTCGACTCCAATTCCTTCACTCGGGAATGAATATCTTGAAGGTTTTCAAGAATCTCTTTCTGATGTTTAATCATGGTCTCCATCTGACTCTGGATCTGATGGATTTGTGCAGGGACATGGTATTGAAGATATCCATAGCGCTGCACTGTCTTCTGGATCTCTCTAAGATCTTGGGAAATCTTAGAAGTATCTGGCTCGATTTCTCGAAAGGTTGGCTCACCCATCTTAATCATTCGGTCCGAACCCTGTTGGATCATTGGGGTCTGGTACAACGTCCTCGTGTTCAGGATGATCGTCCTCCTAAAGTTTGGCTAACTGGAACTGAAGTTTGAGGTTCACTTGATGAAGCCTCTTAGCCATCCTTTCCAATTTCTTGTAATGATTTATGCCTGGAGTGGATAAACATGTTCCTCGTAATTGTTTCCACTTATGGTTGAAGCGTTGAGCTTCTGCCATATGTTTTTGATTTAGTTTTTCCAATTTCTGGAAATACCACCTCTAAGAATGACACTTCGAACATACGTTCGGTCCATATTTTTCTCGAATCGTCTCCTCCGTATAGGTTACAAATTAATATTCAAGATATTATCATAGTATTTTCCAGAATAAACCTAGGCTCTGATACCAATTTTTGAAAGTCGGATCGAATAAGGACAAGTTTATGAGAAAATGGTAACTTTTGGATTTATTTGAAAATAGATTAAAAACTCCAGGGGTAAACTGCAATTAATCCCTTTCCACTTGCAAGGGTAACTTGGTAAAGTGTTGTGTAGTAGGGAATTAGGATGAAGATGAAAGTATTGTTAGGTTAAAGAAAAGTTTGGGTTTAGGGATTTATGAGTAGTTTACCCATAATTTATACACCACTTTAATATTATAATATAATATTTTTAATTAAAAAGTACATAAAATAACATATCATTCATTTTAGATCAATCATATTCAATTGGTTAATAAACTAAATACATACCGGTCTGTAAAATTATTTTCCTATTGGGCATTAATGTGGTGTTATTATCAATGTCTATATAAAATAAAATAAAAACCTTGCATAATTCTATTGGATTTAAAATTATAATTTTCTAAAAAAAATTAAATAATGATATAAGTCAATAGTACTGGATTCTTCAACTGATATATTATACAACTTCTTGCATTCGAATAAGTGCTATATAAATAGTTAGGTTGTGCATGCAGTATGGTTAATATGATAAGTTAAGATTATGACGTAATAATTATATTGATTATTCAAGTAATATAATAGGATTCTAAAATAGTGTGAATTTTAAAAAAATAATCCCATAAAATCAGGGGCGAACTTACTTTGGGGCAAGGGGTCAAGTGTCCCCTTTGCCCCAAAAAAAAAAAAAAATTTACCTTAAAAAAATTTTAAAAATTATTTACCATAAAAATTATACTTTGCCTCTTAAAATTTACAATTTGCCCCATTTTAAATTATATATTTAAGCCAAAAAAACTTTTTGGCCAAAAAATGTTGTTATAAATATTTTTTCCCCCCCTTCCCAGAATTCATACATCCACCACTGCATAAAATAAGTCTTTGTAATACTAGTCCAAACTTTTAAGACTAATCAAACTTTGCCCCATGAAAATTGTTTTTATTAAAAAATAGTCACAAACTTTTATTTTTAATCAACACTAATCCCAAACTTTTAATTTTAATCAAAAAATGATCTCATAGTTGAATATATGTTGGACTAATTTTTTTTTAAAACATTTCATATGAGACTATTTTTTATTAAAATAATTTTTGTAGGACTATATTTTATTAATTTTAAAAGTGGGACCAATATTAGAAAAGTTAATTATTTTATGGGATCATTTTTTAAATTTACCTATTAAAATATACTTTAATTATTCAATTGATAAAATAGGATAATAAAATCATGATATATGGTGTGTATCTCGTGTATTGTAAAGTTAACCATTGAATGCATTTAAGATCATATTGATTTATAATAATTGTTCTTAAAGATTGTATGCTTTAATAATACCCATATTAGCGGTACTTTTTTTAATATTTTTTTGTTCTTATTTTATATATTTATTCCTTAAAAACAAATAAGCATCTATCTGCTAGAGAGTACAAAACTATTTTGAAAAAAAAAAAAAGATGTTTAGTAATAGTAAAATACATGCTCATTGAATTAAATGGACAATGTTTTACATCCAAATTCAATTTTTTTAACTTGGTCCAAATATGATTAGTTATAATATGACATAAAACTTGTTAAAAATAATAAAATTAAATTATTAGTTATAATATGACATAAAACTGTTTATTATATATGGTACGTAAATTAATTATTAAATTTAAAATTAGTGAAGAAAATTTATTTACTGATTAAGTTAAGTTAATTAATTTTCAAATTTAATTCAATTATCTTACATATTTAAATAAATTATTTAAATAAAATAAATTTAATCAATAAATTATTTAAACATAAAATTATAAATAAATAAAAATGAATAGGTAAATAGCTCTAAGGAACATTCAATGGCAGTAGCCTTATAAATGAAATGAAAAGGAATATAGTTTTGTATTTGATATAACATTTGAGCTATTTTGGTATAATAACCGTGTTAAATTGAAGTTTGTTGTTGTTTATGATGCACATATATTTTTAAAAAAATTTTGATGCAGTGTTGGACACTTCTCAGACTCCGATATTTCTCGGACACATGTCGGACACGCCACATGGCATGTCCTTAATTTTATTTAAAAAAAAATCGGACACCCATGTCGGACACTCACCTAAAAATCGGACACCTGTGTCGGACATGTCTGATTGCCGTGTTTGACACAGAGAAGATACTTTTGGGTATTAATTGTACAATTTAAAAAAAAATTGGCTAAAATTAAATTTAGACGTTTTAGTTGAACTTTGTTTTAATTGAAGTATTATACATATTGTTAGTATGAGCTGTGATTATTTCATTTATACATACATTTATATATATTATTTTGAAATTGCTAAAAATATTGGTGTTATCTTTTATTTGGTTTTTTTTTTATCAAAATTTATATTAATTAAAGTAATATGTATTTGATATTAATATGAGTAATGCTATGATAATTTCGATGACATTCATTTATTTATATGCTTCTTGAATTTGATAAGAATATTTTTATTGATTTTATATTGTTTAATAATATAAAGGGATGTGAATTTTCTATATATATTATATATATAGGTGTGTCAATATGTGTTAAATCCTGAAAATTTTGAAAATCGATGATACTATATCCATATCATGTCGTATCAGTGTCATTATATTAATATATGTGCTTCGTAGTTTGTCGGTGGTGCCTTAATAATTATAAAGTAAAATATCGAATTATAATTGTAACTCAAAAGTTTGTCTTGTCTATGTATGATGAGGGCGCTTTCTTATAATAATGAAGACATGGAATAAATAAAACGTCTCGAGCCCAACGCTATGCCGTCCTTTACATGCATATCCCGCGATTTCGTCAAGTTTTGTGTCCCCACGCGCCCCTGCACCCGTAAACTTCACGCTTCATTTTGTTACCCGAAGTTTAAATTCCTTTTCATATTGTTGAATAATCCTTTCTTTGGAGTTTGATTTGTTTCTATTACATATTTGGTTACGTGTAAAAAAATTATTATTCCACCATCAAATGATTTGTTGGCAAAACAATAAAAAGATTTAATCCACCATCAATGATTTGTTGGCATGCTATTTTATCAAGTTTGTGTTTACTTATGAGCTCAATGAAGGATATATAACTCAGTTAATATCTATTCATATATCATATCAGCCCTTAAACGACGACATACAATATATACCAATCAGAATCATATATTTCTCATTGAAGAAATGCTAACATCATACTAGCTTTGATGTTGCATCGTATATATGACTAGATTGTTTGAACTCAGTGGATCAACACTCTCAGATGTCATCGAATAACAATAATATATTTTCGTGTAATTTATATTCGATATTTGTATGTCTTATAAATGAATCTAGCACAATCATTCACAGTAAACTTATGATATTCAATCATTTTTATGTGATTATTAATTTAATCAGGCATATCCAATTCTATTCTTAAGGATACAATAGTTAGAGTGTATAGTGTTAAGTCCCGGTTCAATCACACTAATTCTTCTATAGCAATTCATTACTATTTAGGTCATCTATAAGGTTTTTTTAAAAAAATAATTAATTTTTTTTTCAAGAATACGTCGAAATGTAAGATGTTGCAAATATAACTCAAACCGCTATCGGAGAGGACGGCTGTTAAGCCATTGAGTAGCAGCTTCACCGTTCCACGGCTACTCGTCATTGAGTAGCCGCTTCACGGTGAAGCGGCTACTCACTAATGAGTAGCCGCCCCACCATGGAGCGGCTACTCACTAATGAGTAGCCGCCCGCTGGTGAAGCGGCTGCTCATCAGTATTGGATCGTGTATTGGTTGGTCGATTGGTTGGTCGTGTATTGGTTGGTTGGTTGTCGCTTACCCAATTATGTCTCTTCACCCACTCCTCTACGTCTCTTCACCCACCATGCCCGTGTTTTGGTTGATTGTTGCATACCCCATTACTTCTCTTCCAATCTACTGTATGTCTTTTTTCACAGTCAACTTATACGTCTCTTCCCACCTTCTTCTCTGTTCTTACAATTTTCGTTTGTTTATATTATATTTTTACTGACAAAAATTAATAATATTATATATAAAATGTTTTACACCCGTGAACCTTTACGAAAATTAGTATTCGAAAGATGTATAAATAATACGAAGATAAAATGTTTTCTTCAAACAAATTTCCTCTTCCTTCCTTTTTTTCTCTTCAATTTTTTCGGTGCGTCAAAAGTGTGAATCAAAATATTTCTTACTTTGTGGTAATACTATTATTGGAAACGGATCGGTTGAATATAGCATTCCACCAGTCAGACCGATTAGAATTTCTCGTTCTATTATTTTATTTGATTTGATTCAACTAGCACATAGAAAATTAAACATCGACCCAACGATGTTTAATATCAAATTTTCAACCAAATATGCATTCATGGAGAAATCTTCTTGGAATGAAATACCAATCGATATTGTAGATGATGATGTTCTACAATTTATAATGGAATGTCCCAATATGCAGATGCTGTACGTCGATATAGAGGCAAGTAATCATGATTTTGGTCTTGAAGGGCCAGAATCAAATCTTCCATATGTCACTGAATGATTGAGCAATATGGTGGTCCATGATCAACCTTCTACTTCAAGCGGTCGAGATGTTGAGCAACAAAATTATCCTTATTTTGAGCATGGAAGTGGACCTTGGGATCAATATATAACCGCCTCTTCTGAAGAAAATCCTACATATTGGCCAAACACATCAGAAGTTTGGGGATTACGAGAAGAAATTACACCAATTCATGATATATTTGATCCTGATGTTGGTGGTTCGGAGCATACAATTATGTTAGCAGCAACTGATGGGCCAGCCACACATGACGTACACGGAGATAGTCATCGAGATGTTTACATGAGTGATAGTAAACCCGATAATTCATCGAGTGATTCTGGAGAACACGGTAATGAGGCTGATGAGATGCATGATGAAGACGATAATAATGTCCATGCATTTCCCGGTGAAGAGACAACATCCAATGAACATTATGGTCGGAGACATATGCAAGACGCACCATTTTTGCCAAGCACGATTGAAATGCCACCATTTTTTAATGCGGTCAACGAAGAGCAGGTTCCTGATTCGTTTGATGTACCTTCTGGATCGCGAACTCGATATTATAACCCGGAGGTAGGAGAGCTGTCCGTGAACATGATTTTTAAGGATAAGAAAGATTTGATTGCATCTGTGAAAGATTACTCTGTTAGAGTTGTCAGGCGTGAGTATTGTGTTGTGGATAGCACACGTACTCTATGGAATTACGGTGTAAAAAGACTTCTCCTGCCGTAAGGTGTAGATGGGGTCTTCGAGCGTCTTTGAAGCCAAAAATGGGTTTTTGGAAATTAACGAAGTATGGTGGTCCGCATACATGTATTTCAAGTAATGTTGGTATAGACCACCTGATCGCTTTATTTTTAAACAAAAGATATTTCAAAGAATGGTTTTAAGCGATTCTACCGCAAGTGCACGGTTGTCAAGTTTTAGTATAGTGAAAATTAAGTACAGGTTGTCGAATCCACAGGGACTAACGTATAAGTACCAAATAAGATTAATAAAATTATATTTAGCCTACGATAAAAGGAGTTTGATTAACTAAATCTAAATTAAACTAAAGAATAAAGGTTAAACTAGAAATAATGAAAAGAATGGTTCCGGAAATGCAAAGGTAAGTTACTCGAGAAAATTACCGAGCTCGTCGTTCAATTATGTTATCTCTTAATGATTCAATGGAATTCTCAGTTTATCAACCAATTGATTTTAAAGGTGAAAGGTTTTCACTATTATTCGATACACACTCTCGAGCTGTAACGAAACTAACAATAAATTAGAATAAGTCACTCTCGTGCACCTATTTACTAATTCAAAGTTGCATAAATTATCAAAACCTTATAACTCTAAATCTTTCGATTTCAAGTTCTCACGTATGCGATATCATCTCTCGATCTCAATCGTGACATACCTCATAAATTAATGGAGCGTGTTACAACGTTATCTCTCGATCTCGGTTGTAACTCTCAAATTCAATCAAAGCTAGCTAGACTTTGATCTACACATGCAATCAATCTATGAACAATAAATATCAATGCGCTCAAATACCAATGAATCAATATATCAAACACAACGAACTAAAACTTCAATAATATAAACAAAATTCAATTCAAATCAAATACAGATGAGTTTAATTGTCTCTCGACCTCAAAAACATCAAATGAAAATGAAAATCAAATAAATTAAGGTTCAGAAATACGATAAACGATGGATGAATCCGTGCGTTGCACCGTAATTTCTTCTCTTGTTCCTTCCTTGCACTCCGGAAGATATTGGCTCGACTTTGGACGAAGAACGGAGATTGGATCTCCTTCTTCCGGCGTTGGGCGGCGGCTAGGGCGGCTGCTCTTGACCTAAAAACGTCTGATCTGGTGTGTCAAAAAAATCTCCTTTTACTTGTGGCAGAGATCTCCCTTAAAAGCCCTCCAAAATCACGATAAAAAAGGAAAATAAAATCTTCAGATTTCGCGTCTCGATCGATCGAGATTTTCACCGATCGATCGGTGCACTGTTCACGTCAGCCTTTTGCACTCACTGCCTCGCTCGATCGATCGAGAATTTCCACCGATCGATCGAGATTTCTCAAAATTTGTTGCTGAAGTTACTGCCTCGCTCGATCGATCGAGATTTCCACCGATCGATCGAGCCTTCAAAAAAATCTGATTCTCGCTTCTGGCTGGCTCGATCGATCGATGTGATATCCCCGAAATGATTATGTGGGATAATCATACAATTAAAGGTTGTTAATTGTGAGCCTATGTGCTAAAGGCGTATTTTATGTGGGAGTGATTTATTTATTTTGATGATGTGGTTTAGGGAGCATGTTAGGTGTTTTAATTATTGTGTTGATGTGATAAAATAATAAAATATCAAGGAGAGATATTTTTATACATCGTATGAAATACCGGGACACAATTAAACACCCCAAAACCACCCTACATGCAACCACCCCACCCCCACTTGACTCAACCCACGCCCCTCCCCTGTTTTTCTGGAAAGCAGATTGACTAAGAGGCAACTTTGGACTTAGATATTTTCATCTTGCTTCTTCCAAAAAGCTTCCTTCTTTTTCCCTTCCTTTTGTCTGCAACTTGGACGGTTTCTAGGAGGAAAGTGATCGGATTTCAAGCATCCTTTCATATAGAAAATCGAAGGGCAAAAGTGGTGAGGAGTCACTTTTTCTTCCCAGTTTTCAGTTTCCTGGCATGCTTGTTCTTTGTAGCAGATTTGGCATGCTAGTTTAGGGTATGATGTTATATTGTTATGAGTACCTTTATGTGATGTTTGTGAAGCCCTTAGCATGTTTAGTTAAGAAACTTGCATGCTTTATGTGCTAGATTTGTAGTAGAGAAAAGGGTTCCTCGAACATCCGAGCAGGGAAGTGCTCTGTTTTTCATGTTAGGAAGGGTTTTACCATGAATATTTGAAACATGCTAACTTAGGTTTTGGTTGAACCTTTGATGTGCTTTTGTGTATGGTAGCTCGTTGAAGGTACCAGTATATTTCCTTGAACATGTTGCATGTATTATGTGAAGGATTTAATCATGTGAAAGGTAGTGTTCGAAAATTCTGGGCAAGGTTCAAGTGCCCTGTTTTCTGGAAATATATGTGTGGGGAGTGTTTTTATGAAGGCATTATCATACACGTCAAGCTTAGGTTTTGGTAAAACTTTGATGTGAAAATATGAATGGTAGTTTTGTGAAGCCCATGGCATGTTTGTTCGAGCTTTCTTTATGCTATATGTGATAGGTTTAATAGCATGAAGTGAGATGCTCAAGAAATCTGGAAATGAATATGTTACCCTGTTTCCAGAAAAGTTGATCCAGTACTTGTTTAAATGATCGACGTTTATACATGTAGGCTTATGCTTAGGGTGTAAATTTGGTACGAGTACACTCGGAGTAGTGTATTGTAATTGCTAGCATAATTGTTCAAACATGTGGCGTATGTTTTATGCTAGATCGAAGGGTATGAATATAGGTGTTCGAGAATTCTGGGTTAGTATTTCTCGAACAGGGCATCTCGATCGATCGACATTTCTTCTCGATCGATCGAGCGAGGCAGAATCTTGGTTCTGATTTTGGGCGTCTTCTCGATCGATCGGGAAGAGGGGCCGATCGATCGAGAGACCCAGAATGTTGAAAAATATAAATTGTTATATTTTGTTAAAGTTTTGATATTGGATTGTAATGAGGTGCCTAATATTGTGTTGTGTGGCTATGTAGAACCATCCCAGGTGCCATCACAACCGAGGAGATAAAGTTGATTGACTCCTCTATCTTTTGGAAAGGTACGTAAGCGACGTACGGGCATCCCAACGGTAACATGTACTTATGTTTGTCTGTGTGACACATGATGAATGCAATGTGATGCATTAAGGTTATGATACATGTTATTATGCATTGTGTTGCATATTATGCATTGTTGTTGCATATTGTGATGTGGAATAAAGTGGTGTATTCCACGAGTCAGGGCGATCACAGTTAAGGTTTTAATGCTTATGCTTTACCGCTGAAAATGTGGAGCGGGAGGGGGGAGGCTCGCTTGCACATGGAGGCGAGGTATACCATACTGAGCGAGGAAGAGATACCGCTAGTATGGAGAAGCGAGTATGCGATACCGCTTGTTTTGAGGTTATGAAAGCATTAAAATAACTGATGATGACTGACTCAAGAAAAGGAGGAAATGTCATGACATTCATTTGTAAAGCCATACATTCATATAATGTGTTTTATTATGAATTATGGTACAGGGACAACCAATGGGCGTTATAAATGCAGGAAATACAGGAAGTGCTTGTGTTTAGGATTGTGCATTTATGCCTTACTTTCATATTATGTTGAATATGAATTGTTTTATGCTCACGTTTTGGGGGGTTGTCTTTGTAGGTACTTTTGTTGACGAGAACCAGGGTCGGGGTTGAAATGCTGAGCTGTAAGGAGTGCTACAGGATTAGCATGTTAGAGAAAATTTTTGTATAGCTTCTACTGAGTAGAGTAAGACTATAATGTAGTGCCTTTGTAGGAATTATGTTATTCTTTTTTGAAACATTTTGGTACTGTAATCTCTAAAGCTCAGGTTAATCAACACGATACGTTACTCTGATATATTCACATGAATGTTTAGTTCTCTAAATTGCACCTTAGTAACTTGATGTGATAACGGGGTCTCACAATCGAGAATAAATCTCGATCGATCGAGATTTGGGAAATCCATCTTCTTTCATTTTTCTCTTCTTTTACGCCTCGATTTCGCCCGTTATCTTCATGTAAGCTCATTTCTTCCACTTCCGGTCTAATTTCCTGAAACAAACGAATAAACACCAAAAAGCATAATATCATCCAGGAAAAAGTACGGAAAATGGGAAGAAATTACAGTTAAAATCACTCAAAATCTAAGCCTATTAACTCCCCCAAACTTAGACTTGATCGTCCTCGAGCAAGCAATAAACTCAAAAAGAAAAGTTAAACTCGATACTAAGCATGAATCATCTTTACAACATACGTAACAACTCAGAAATTCTACTTACACATCAATAGAAGTCAATCAACATTTAACAAGAAGCAATTTCTCCTAAGTTAAACAATACATCGCAACATCGGAACGTGCGTGTGTGCTATTGTCAAACATGAGTTACATATATATCTTTAACATCAACATGTGCCATATTAACTCCTAGTCAAGATTACTTTGAATTACTCTACAAGTTTACTATCCAGCACTTCTCCACTAATGTAATTGTTCCCTAGACTTGGATCAAAAGGTCTTGAAAGCTTATAACGTTAGGCCTTTTGGTGTCGGCTTCAAAGAAAAGGTAGGATGAATTCAAAGAAGAGAGTATAACAAAATCAGTTCAACTATTTTTGAGCTTCTCTTCAACTTTTTTCTAGCCTTGGCCACTTTGGGTCTTATTTTGAATTTTTCTTTTCAAGGCTTTTCTCTACATCTTTTCTTTTTCTTTGCTCATTCTTTTGTTCCTTTTGAACTCATTTGCATATAACAATTCTGTGCAATGAATGAGATTCATTATACTCTCCTAGGGGTAGGTAAAAATTTTCTTTTAGGCTCAAACCAAGGTGGGTATAATGAGTTGCCAAGAATGTCGAATGGGGGTCTAATCATATGCAATGCATATACCATTCTTTTTCAATAAGGCTCAAAAGGGGACACTAATGAATAATATATAACAGGTAGGCTTGAAAGGCTCAAACGGTCCAAAGATCGCCTAAATCATCTCCAAGTCTAGTTCCTAATTATAAATTTCGCCTCAAAGTGCTTTCAATTAAACTGTAGAGTTCTCTAAGATACTCAAGACTCATCATAATTAACACAAATTTTCAATTTAATCAATATATACTTCACTCAATCATGACTCAATAAGTGCTCAAATTATTCCTCAGTTTTGACATATAGTTAACAAAGGATATATACAAACAAGTTAAACATTTTCATGACTCCTATCTAGATGAGGATTAATTTCATCATGTATTACCGTTGCAAGTCCAACTCAACAATTCTCAAGAATAACTCAATCAATAAAAAAAAAATTTTGTTGGTAATGCTCAAGGACGAATTAGTCTCAACATCATGCAGTCATGCTAGAAAAAGAAACAAGACAAGTAGCAATATGTGCAAAAGCAAGATATATACAAATAATCAAAAACCCCCCCAAACTTAGCATGTGAATTGCCCTCAATGAACAAGAAAAATAAATGCAATGGCAAAGACACATACCATGATGACGATCGTCACTGATCGTCATCCTCATGCTCCGGAGGGGGAACTGGGTCGTGGTGCTCCTCGCCCTGATATGGCGGAAAAGGTGGGTACTCAGAAGGTGGAGGTGCATGCGGATGATAGGGTGCAAAGTGTGGCTCCGGCGGGAACTGGAAACCTGGAAAGCCCTGGGCCATGGCAGTGTTCCATGCACTCTGATAGTGCATGAACTCCATCTGTCTCTGAGCTACCTGCTCATGGTCCATCTGCAATGCTCTTTGCATGCTATGAATGTCCCGCTGCATGCTGTGAATGCTCTGCTGCTCCAGGCGAATATCTTGGAGATCCCTATGAAGAGAATCCAAAGTAACTCGTGTATGCTCTGCAGCAGAGGATGATGCTCCAGCTTGTGTAGTGTCCGAGGGTCTTCGTCGATTCGTAGGATCGGCTACAATGATTGGTGTCTTCGGCGGGAGTAGCTCCTCGTCTTCCCCCCATGTCACTCCGTATCGCTGACATAAAGCAGTGATCGTGGATGGATCGAGATTTGGGAAATCCATCTTCTTTCATTTTCTCTTCTTTTACGCCTCGATTTCGCCCGTTATCTTCATGTAAGCTCATTTCTTCCACTTCCGGTCTAATTTCCTGAAACAAACGAATAAACACCAAAAAGCATAATATCATTCAGGAAAAAGTACGGAAAATGGGAAGAAATTACAGTTAAAATCACTCAAAATCTAAGCCTATCACCACCACAACTTGGACAGTAATATGGTGGCAAATACATTGTTGGGGATTGTACGATGTGATCCTTCGTATGAGATTAAGTATGTACGGGAGAATGTAAAAGATAAATATGGCTATGATATCTCGTATACGAAGGCATGGAGAAGTTTGCAACGTGCGGTGGAAAATGTTTACGGTACATGGGAGAGCTCCGTGCGTCTACTTCCAAAATACACGGGTGCGTTGTCAAAGTATAATACTGGAACAATTGTGGAGTGGAGGCATTTAAGATCTAACAATCGAGCGGTGAATACATTGAATTATGTATTTTGGGCTTTCAAGCCATGCATAGATGGGTTTCAACACTGTCTCAAAATCATTAGTGTTGATGGTACTCATTTGTACACCAAGTATAAGCATAAAATGTTGATCGCCGTCACTCTGGATGCAAACAATCAGATATTACCGTTAGCGTTCGGGATTGTTGATGAAGAAACATACGACTCATGGAAATGGTTCTTAGAGAATATCGGTCGACATGTTATACGTGGTGTAACCGGTGTATGTCTTATTTCAGATAGGCATAAGGGAATTATGCGCGCAGTTGAGGATCTACCACTTTTTCAACCTCCTAATGGTGTGCACCGTTTCTGTCTAAGACATGTGTGCTCCAATTTTAATTCAAAGTTCAAAAATATCCATTTGAAAGATCTATGCTAGGAAGCAGGCACACAACATCAGAATTGTAAGTTTGATGCCACAATGGAGGCAATCAAAAACAAAAATATTCTGGCATATAGATATTTGGTAGGAATTTCAAAGGAGAAATGGACTTTAGCCCACGATAGAGGTTGGCGGCGTGGGGTAATGACTACTTGTGATATCCCCGAAATCATTAATTGTAATTTGGGCATTAATTATGTCTATGTGATATTATGGTGATAATTAGATTATGTGTTGGGACTAATTATCTTGGTGAAATGCTTGTCACATGGTAGGCGTGACCCGGTAGAGCATTTCAGGGTGCATGTTATACATGTTGGGAAATTGGGTGTATAATGGTTTAAATGTGTTGGTTTGTAATTTTTGGTAAAGCATGATTTTAATGGTGATTTTGGTGCATTGTGGTAAAATGCTTTTAAAATATCATGTTGGGGTATTTTATATATCATGCTTGTGTCTTGATACACATTTAAATCACATAATGTAAGGCCCCGATGCTAATTAATTCGGATTAACGATGATTAAGCGAACCCGGAAAATTTAAAGTATAGACTTTGAATTAAGGTGTTCCGGACCACGATGAGTCAACCAACTAGTGGAACATGTTTTAGTGCATGAGCATGTGCATGATCACATGGCACTTGGAGAACACATGCCACTAATTAATTTAACTCATGTTTAATACATGATTTTGGACCATTAATCTTGCAAGATAGTGATGTATTGACACATGGAGTCCACAATACATCAAATAAATAAATAAAAATCATGCTTTGAAGTCTTCAAACTCACGCATAAAACCATGCAATTCAGATTATTGTCTTCATTTTTTTAGCCACAATTTTCTCTCTCTTATTTCACCTCCACCTTCTCCTCCTTCTCTCCACATCCAGAATTTCGAAATTTACAGCCTATTTTAGCACAAATTTCTCTTGAAATTGTGAGTGCATGTCACATGCAAAGATGGATTTGAGTGCTACTCATCTTGAGGAACAAGATGCACCAAGAAAATTCAAGTTTGGAGCAGCATTGAAGCAAGAAATTTGAGTAGCAGCAGATTGGGGAAGGATGTTCTACCTTGGTTCGGTTTTAGTTGGTTCTAAGCTTCAAATCTCGACAACTTGAAGGTATATAGGTATAATTTAAGTTTATGAACTTGAATTGGTCGAATTGTTGTGCAATTAGATGGAAATGTTGCTGTAATAGATGACAATGTTGCTGTCAAATGTATTCTGTTTGGAATCAGTACATATGCATGCTGTTATTTCGAATTTTAAGCATAGTTAGGCTTCGAATTGAACAATCATGCGCCTGTGCCAAGTTGTAGAATTATGTGTTAACTTTATATGGCCACCGAAATCAGATAATTTGGATTTAAGATGAAAAAGTTATGGTCGTTCTACCAACATGTATCAAATCTGGAAATTTACTGCATGCGAGTTTCATGCATTTTGTTATTCGTATTTCTGGGAATAAATGGCTACGAATATGAAGTTTTAGGCTCTAATACGTATTGTAGTATTAGAAGTTAGCTTGCATTTGGAATTGGCCTCACTCAATTTGGAGCTCATATGAAAGAATTATGATAATTGTACCAGCAACTATACAATCTGGAAGCAGGGGATATACGAGTTTTCCAGGCTTGTACGTTTTTCAATTAATGTACATGAAGATGAATTGTTTAGCTTAAAGCTCATAAGAGATGTTTTGTTTTATGTTGGGTTATATTGCATTAGAAACTGGCCTTACATGATTTGGAGTTTTCGTGTGTAAGATATGCACGTTTCCCTAGAACCGCTCACTCTGTCAAAACAGAATATGAGTATTTTTAAATCTGGTATACTTTGCTTTGCATGTGCCTCTAGATGAACGAACTAGCTTCTGGACTTCAAATATGAACTGTAGTACTTTGGGTTTTCGTGATTTTCCCACTAGCTTCAACTCATTTGGACATCATATGAATATATTATGATTTTTATATAAAAATGGGTCAGGCTGGAATTTGGTAAATTGTCCTGTTTTTCCAGCAGATTGTTCTTGGCCATTTTACCTAGGCTAAATGAACGAATTTGAAGATGAGTTGAACTGATGAAATGTCATTTTTGAGTTAGCTTTGAAAATAAATTGGACCCATGTGATTTTATTAAGTATCGAACAAGTTATGAGCCGATCTCTACGGTTGCGCAGGCTGAAATTTAGAGAATTGGTTTTGGGTCTAAGTTTGAGTTTTATTTTGATATGTTTAAGGCTAGTATGTGACATTATATTGTATTTGAAACTGTTATGGCCAGGTTTATTAATCCTAAGATTGAGTCGAGGATCACTTGGTAATTAGCTAACGGTTTGAGGTACGTTGAAATGAGTTTTATCATGACGTCTGGCAAAGACGTGTAATTATGCTAATGTATGGCCTTATATGTCATTATTTGATTTATATGACATGATGAATGTCTTGGATTACATGATATGTGAAATTACATGATTTGTATATACTTTCACATGAGATTGCATGATATATTGAGTTGCATATGTCATTTGATGCATAAATGATTCATGGGCATATCATATTGATCTATCATTCCTTTGATATCCATGATTTGACTGAGTTGACTTACTCTGAGTGTCGGGTACGACGAGCATGGCGATGACAGGCAGTATAGGTAGTAACTGTAGTCACGTGCAGGTGCGACCGGACCTAGACACGAGGGCTGGATGCAGTAACGTACATAGGATGAGTTTTCCTAGCGCAATGTACGTATACTTTCACCCTCTGCTCGAGAATGATTTGATGATACCTTCCTTTGGACTCCGATTTTTGGTTTCTTGATATTCGATTCCTTGTACCCATTCATACATCGCATTCATACATGGTATGCATTGCATGATCTTTGTCACTTGACATGATTTATTTATTTCTCGTACTGGGGTACTGACCCCCTTTGTGGGGGCTGTCATGTCTTTTGTTGTTCGGACATGACAGTCTTTACAGGAGGACATAGTGACGATGCTTACAGCGACGCATCGAGAGATACCAGAGCTCCTTGAGAGCGAGCTCAGGTTTATATTTTATGTTTTGCGTCCCAGTAGTTGTTAGAATATTTTTACTTGTGTTTTAAATTACCGGGGTATGCCCCGAGTATCTGTATTTTAATTATTCTACTACTGATTGATTTATACTTGATATGGATGTTATGCTCAACGTGTTAAATTGGAAACTGGAATTACGTATTTTCAGTATCACTATATATGTATCGCCTAAAAGCGAAAAATTTTTAGGGCTATTTGATAAGACCTTTGAAATAAATCTTCCGTTGTTTACGCAAATTAATCATTATGTGTTAATTAAACACCACATTAGGAACGGGCCCTCACATTATGGTATCAGAGCATGTATCTGGGATATGCTCGAACTAGAGTTAGGACACTGAGAATAGACACAAATGAATTGTTTGTGCATGTGCCTGACTATGTGATTTTATATGCTATTTGCCTGCTATGATTACATGTTAGATAATGAAGTGTTAGTCATGTAATGGATTATTAAGCAAGGATAGCGAGATGTCATATCTCTGAATATTTTAATATGCTGATTTGCATATAATCTAGAGATGAATGCTGAGTTGCATATGTTCTAGAGAATTTGAGAATTTTATTTGTTAGCACTGATAGTTGCTGACCGGATGATGATGTAGAATAAGTGATGAGAACATCTCTGACTTGAGATTTTATATGATGTTTTGATTTTATGTTGGACAGTTAGTGTTTGGACAGGTAACAGTGGTATGAACTGTAATAGCTATCTATCGAACATGTAGGCACTGCAAACTGTTAATTGAATTATACCTTAGTGATAATGCGTTCATTATTGGAAATTGTATTTATCACTTTGGGATTTATCCTTGTGAATAGTGTGACACTATAACTAATTAAAACGCATTTTGTCGTTTGACATTGGGAATTTGAGTCTGAAAGACGATGGTAATACGTATGAGTTTACGTCAAAACCTGTTTACGTCGAGATGATGATTTAGAACTTGAGAATATTGAAATTAGTGATATTTCAATTGAATAATAAAGTTAGTTGTTGTGAGAAACAACGAGAATTGGTTTGAATGAGGACTTGGATATGGAGACTGTCGCAATTCAGTTCCAGTTTTTGTGTTCAAACTATGAATAAATACCACAATATGAACTCGTCTAAATGATATATCTAGAGTAATGGTAGTGATGGAAGATGATTTTTCCTCTTTCTGATACGGGAAAATATGTTTACGAGAATGCCATGTTGATGACATAGAAAACGTTAATTGATTATCGTGGACTTGAGAAATGGAAATATCTGTTTAATCTCAATAGCTATTCACTAGTGAAGAGATTAGATTTTGACTAAGGAATAAGACACCAATGTGGTGTGAAGTAATTAGAACTGGGTTAAAGATTAATGAAGTGACTATCATTGGGATAATCCAAGTAGTCCTGGAAAAGTTTCAGAAGTATCACTCGAATTTATCCAGCTCTAGTAGATTAATCTCCACCGGACCCAGAATAACTTTTGGAGATAACGCGAAAGGTAGAACCGTGGGATTGAGATGTCTCCAGGATATATAACCATTTCGATTTTGGCAATGATAGAGATGCTAGTGATCACATATACATGTTGGGTATTGGTCACACGGCACGAGTTTGATTTGAGATAAAATTATTGGTTTCATATATGCATCAAATGTGCATTGATAATGATGATTGGGAAAATATACCAGCAGTGATACTTATACTATCCACACTTGCAACAATGAACTGCAGATTACAGTTTAATGATAGTGATGTGGATTCAAATTCAATGGTGTTGCTCATATATGGTTTTGATTGTATCAAGGGTATGGATACTCTGATAAATTTTGAGATATAGGAAGTTGGTTTCAGGGTACAATGAATTTTCGACTGTTTTGTGGCCCCAAAATGAAATATTTATAGCCACGAATAGCGAGCTAAGATACTGATAGTATCCGCTATGAAAATATTGTTGTTGCGATATTTGGAAAATGAAGGATATTTGATCATAAGCAGTTAATGCTGATCAGGAAGAACCGATGTTGACTGATATCTTAGTGGTAAGAAAACTTACCAAGATTTTTCTGAAGAAATAAAAGAATTTCCACTAGAGAAGGAAATCGATTTTAACTTCGTTGATGCCAAGGAATAGATTTGATATCGAAAGTACTGTATGGAATGTCACCAGCAAAGTTGACAGATACAGAAGACTAGTTGCAGAATCTCCTTGATACGAGTATAAATGTCTGAGTATGTCACTTGAGGAAACATCATTATTGTTCGTGAATAAGAAAGATGATATTATGAAGACGTGTATCGACTAAAGGTAGTTGAATCGGGCTATTGTCGAGAATAAATACCCACTGCCTAAGATCGAGAAGTAAATGATCAATTGTAAGAAACTTGAAGTATAAGAAGAACGATTTTAATCTGGTTACCATCAGTTTGAGTCAGAAGAGAAAATGTTCTCTAGGCAATCGGTCAAACCAGATATAGACATTTTGAATTTTTGGAAATGTCGCGTGGCTGACAACTATACCGGTAGAGTTATGAATTTGATGAAGAAAATTTTCCATAACTTTTGTGCGGAAGTGTAATCATATTCATCAGTGGTATACTAGTGTATACGAGATCCGGAAGGAACCACACCGAACACATGTGATTGATTTTTTTTTTTCAGACGCTTCGTGAAGCTCAAAGGGTGGACCAAGTTATTGAAATGTAAATCTTGGTTGAATCAAGTGTTGTTTTGGGATAGGTGATATCATCTCACCAGATACTTGTTGATTACAGTAAAGTAAAGATAGTACTAATTTGGTCAAGACCAATCATTGTACACAAGATGAAAAGTTTTATGAATTTTGACAGATACTACAGGCTTTTACGGAAGGATATTCTAGAATAGCCTGTCTTATGAACTAATTGACCAAGAAGAAATTTGATATTCGTTTGGTCAGATGAATGAGAGAGCTGTTTTCATAACTGAAACTTAAATGGAAGTGAACTACAGCCCCAATGTTGATGTGGTTAACCGGTTCAGGGAGATATGTAGTTGTGCAAATACGTATGTCAAAGATTTGAAGATATGTTCTAATGTATCATGAAAAGATGATTGCATATTCTTGAGATATAAGCGATGACTGGATTTATTAAAGAATTTGACTTTGATAGTCAATATAAATCAAGGGAAATGAAACTAGTAGCAGATGCACTGAATCTAAAAGTGCAAGGTGCAATGGTAGCATCGAAGTTTGCTTTGCAGTTTGATAACATCTGATTTTTACGATCGGAAAGACTCGAAGGACAGACCCATATAGATATTGAGTTAAGAAATTGGTTCTTTCTCATTAACCGATTAGATTTTAGTATGCCATTTAGTGGAGGTTGTGAATGAACAATCAGTATATAGCATCGAATTTTACTGATTTGAAAGACGTATTACAGTAGAAAACACACTATAGAGAACATAGTGTTATTCTGGGAATGATGAGATGTATCGAGATCCTATTTATGATGAGATGGTATAAAGAAAGAAATTTTTGAATTTTGTGGCAGATTGTTTGACATGCCAGCAGGTCAAGATAAAAATACGAGACCTAATGGGATACTACGGATTTTGTAAGTGCCACAATGAATTTTGGAAATTTCTAGTTTTGAGTTTTATAGCTCAAATTGTTTAGAACAAACAGAGATTGTGAAACAAGTTGAATCGGAATTGATTGACTATTCAATACAAGATATTGATTTCATATGATAGTCTATATGTCTATGAGAAGAGTACATGTTTAAGATATGGATAATGTGGTTTAGTTACAGTGAGTTTCTGTAACAGATGTATCTGATTGAGTCAGAGGATAGTATCAGAATTCGAAAACTATTTCCGGAATGTAATGGATACTAAGTTAGCAATGAGTATTGCTTAGCATACCTATCCAGATGGATCAACTGAGAAAATATCCAGACTTTGGAAGTTATGTCTCGATTAATAGTGATGAATTTAGTGAGAATTGACAAAAATTATTGTGCACCAATGGAAATATTCCTATAATTTAAGCTTCGGACTACTTTTTCGGTTCAGGTTTTGTAGAGCCAGAATTACCGATCGCTGATATGATGATAGGAAATTGATAAGAAATTTTTGGCATAACTTAAGATTGTTGAGAAAAAAATGTCAGGAACGATAAAATTTCTGCAAAAACGATTAAAATTTGGCTTGAGGTGAGCAGATTTGCTACGCAAAAAAAAGTATATCGTCAGACTTCGAGTTGAGAATCAGGTAAATATGGAAATATTACATTTGCGATGATCAATATGATTCGTTAAGTGAGGTTTGTTGTTGCCTCGATATTTTGAACTTTGTGGAATCATAGAGAACTTTGATTAAATGGTAGACGACCACAGTAGTTGTCATTGATACATGATGATCCTTAAGTATCTATGAATGAGATTGAGACATCTCGTATGTTTTGATTTATTGAGTTATACTTAGTTTTGTGATTTCGAGGACGAAATCTTTTTAAGAGGGGAAGAAGTGTAAGGCCCCGATGCTAATTAATTCGGATTAACGATGATTAAGCGAACCCGGAAAATTTAAAGTATAGACTTTGAATTAAGGTGTTACGGACCACGATGAGTCAACCAACTAGTGGAACATGTTTTAGTGCATGAGCATGTGCATGATCACATGGCACTTGGAGAACACATGCCACTAATTAATTTAACTCATGTTTAATACATGATTTTGGACCATTAATCTTGCAAGATAGTGATGTATTGACACATGGAGTCCACAATACATCAAATAAATAAATAAAAATCATGCTTTGAAGTCTTCAAACTCACGCATAAAACCATGCAATTCAGATTATTGTCTTCATTTTTTTAGCCACAATTTTCTCTCTCTTATTTCACCTCCACCTTCTCCTCCTTCTCTCCACATCCAGAATTTCGAAATTTACAGCCTATTTTAGCACAAATTTCTCTTGAAATTGTGAGTGCATGTCACATGCAAAGATGGATTTGAGTGCTACTCATCTTGAGGAACAAGATGCACCAAGAAAATTCAAGTTTGGAGCAGCATTGAAGCAAGAAATTTGAGTAGCAGCAGATTGGGGAAGGATGTTCTACCTTGGTTCGGTTTTAGTTGGTTCTAAGCTTCAAATCTCGACAACTTGAAGGTATATAGGTATAATTTAAGTTTATGAACTTGAATTGGTCGAATTGTTGTGCAATTAGATGGAAATGTTGCTGTAATAGATGACAATGTTGCTGTCAAATGTATTCTGTTTGGAATCAGTACATATGCATGCTGTTATTTCGAATTTTAAGCATAGTTAGGCTTCGAATTGAACAATCATGCGCCTGTGCCAAGTTGTAGAATTATGTGTTAACTTTATATGGCCACCGAAATCAGATAATTTGGATTTAAGATGAAAAAGTTATGGTCGTTCTACCAACATGTATCAAATCTGGAAATTTACTGCATGCGAGTTTCATGCATTTTGTTATTCGTATTTCTGGGAATAAATGGCTACGAATATGAAGTTTTAGGCTCTAATACGTATTGTAGTATTAGAAGTTAGCTTGCATTTGGAATTGGCCTCACTCAATTTGGAGCTCATATGAAAGAATTATGATAATTGTACCAGCAACTATACAATCTGGAAGCAGGGGATATACGAGTTTTCCAGGCTTGTACGTTTTTCAATTAATGTACATGAAGATGAATTGTTTAGCTTAAAGCTCATAAGAGATGTTTTGTTTTATGTTGGGTTATATTGCATTAGAAACTGGCCTTACATGATTTGGAGTTTTCGTGTGTAAGATATGCACGTTTCCCTAGAACCGCTCACTCTGTCAAAACAGAATATGAGTATTTTTAAATCTGGTATACTTTGCTTTGCATGTGCCTCTAGATGAACGAACTAGCTTCTGGACTTCAAATATGAACTGTAGTACGTTGGGTTTTCGTGATTTTCCCACTAGCTTCAACTCATTTGGACATCATATGAATATATTATGATTTTTATATAAAAATGGGTCAGGCTGGAATTTGGTAAATTGTCCTGTTTTTCCAGCAGATTGTTCTTGGCCATTTTACCTAGGCTAAATGAACGAATTTGAAGATGAGTTGAACTGATGAAATGTTCATTTTTGAGTTAGCTTTGAAAATAAATTGGACCCATGTGATTTTATTAAGTATCGAACAAGTTATGAGCCGATCTCTACGGTTGCGCAGGCTGAAATTTAGAGAATTGGTTTTGGGTCTAAGTTTGAGTTTTATTTTGATATGTTTAAGGCTAGTATGTGACATTATGTTGTATTTGCAACTGTTATGGCCAGGTTTATTAATCCTAAGATTGAGTCGAGGATCACTTGGTAATTAGCTAACGGTTTGAGGTACGTTGAAATGAGTTTTATCATGACGTCTGGCAAAGACGTGTAATTATGCTAATGTATGGCCTTATATGTCATTATTTGATTTATATGACATGATGAATGTCTTGGATTACATGATATGTGAAATTACATGATTTGTATATACTTTCACATGAGATTGCATGATATATTGAGTTGCATATGTCATTTGATGCATAAATGATTCATGGGCATATCATATTGATCTATCATTCCTTTGATATCCATGATTTGACTGAGTTGACTTACTCTGAGTGTCGGGTACGACGAGCATGGCGATGACAGGCAGTATAGGTAGTAACTGTAGTCACGTGCAGGTGCGACCGGACCTAGACACGAGGGCTGGATGCAGTAACGTACATAGGATGAGTTTTCCTAGCGCAATGTACGTATACTGTCACCCTCTGCTCGAGAATGATTTGATGATACCTTCCTTTGGACTCCGATTTTTGGTTTCTTGATATTCGATTCCTTGTACCCATTCATACATCGCATTCATACATGGTATGCATTGCATGATCTTTGTCACTTGACATGATTTATTTATTTCTCGTACTGGGGTACTGACCCCCTTTGTGGGGGCTGTCATGTCTTTTGTTGTTCGGACATGACAGTCTTTACAGGAGGACATAGTGACGATGCTTACAGCGACGCATCGAGAGATACCAGAGCTCCTTGAGAGCGAGCTCAGGTTTATATTTTATGTTTTGCGTCCCAGTAGTTGTTAGAATATTTTTACTTGTGTTTTAAATTACCGGGGTATGCCCCGAGTATCTGTATTTTAATTATTCTACTACTGATTGATTTATACTTGATATGGATGTTATGCTCAACGTGTTAAATTGGAAACTGGAATTACGTATTTTCAGTATCACTATATATGTATCACCTAAAAGCGAAATATTTTTAGGGCTATTTGATAAGACCTTTGAAATAAATCTTCCGTTGTTTACGCAAATTAATCATTATGTGTTAATTAAACACCACATTAGGAACGGACCCTCACACATAACATGGCAAGGGAGCCACTTGCACACACCTTTACATCCCATCACTCCTCTCTATCAGCTTTATGTCCCTACAACCCCCTCCATTCATCCAAAAGCTTCCATTTTCGTTTCTGAAACAAGAGGGGAGGAGAAAGCTAGGAAAAAGGGGTCTTTTTGTGAGTTCTTGCTAAAAACTTAAAGCTCAAGTGGTAAGCTTTCATTATGGTGAAGTCTTGTTGAGTTTTGGTTGGGTTTGTAGCTTGTTTTTGGGGTTAAAAGGGTGGATCTTGGTCCAACATGTTGTTTATGTTTGGGGGATGTATTTTCATGTTGTTTTGTGGGTTTAATGATGTGTTGGGTGGTTGATCTTGGTTGTATATGAGTTTAGGTGTTGTTGGAAGCTCATACATGGAAGTTTCTCGCAGGAACAGGGCTGCTCGATCGATCGAAAAATGGGTCCGATCGATCGAGCAGGGCAGAGCCTGAACAAGGCTTGAAACGAGCTCACCGATCGATCGGGAAAAAGTTCCGATCGATCGAAGTGTGATGTTTCGATCGATCGAGACAAAATCTCGATCGATCGGTGGAGGCAGTGCTTGGATGCCTATTTTTCTCCACTTAGCGATCGATCGGGGCTTAGGGATCGATCGATCGCAAGGCATAAAATGTGGGTTTTGGGATTTTGTTCTAAATGATGATGTTTTTGGTAATGGTTCATTTATTGGCTTCTAATATGGATTCATGTGATTGTGTAGAACCATCCCATGTAGCCACACATCAAAGGAGATAAAGTCCCACGACATCTCCACTTTTGGAACTAAGGTACGTAGTGAGACGTACGAGCATCGGACGGTAAAACGTATTTATTACGCTTTGATTGGTTATGCATTATGGTTGCATACATGGTCTTAATTATGCATTATGGTTGCATACATGATTGGATATGCATTATGGTTGCATATATGGTTGGTTATGCATTATGGTTGCATACATGGTTGGATATGCATTACGGTTGCATATATATTGTGAGTCGAGATTATATTGCAGTGATGATATAATACTTGCCGCTGTCATGTCGAAGCGATGATAGAATACTTGCCGCTGTCATATTTAGCGATGAAGAATATTTGCCGCAAATATGTCAAAGTGAAGGATAATGCCGCTGTCATATTGATGCGAGGGATATTATGCCGCTAATATGTCGAAGCGAGGGGTATTAATGCCGCTGTCATATAAACGCGAGGGGTATTATGCCACTGATATAATAAGACTGGAAATTGTCCATTGATATACACGGAATGGATACATGTCATGACATGCATATTGGCATTATAATCCTTTGATTATTATTGTGGTACAGGGACAACCAAAGGAGCTTTTAAATGTGTTAAATACAGGAAGTGAATTGCATTTACGGTTTATGCATTGAATTATGATCATATTATTGTGAATATGATTTATATACATGCTCATGGTTTGGGGTTGTTCCTGTAGGTACTTTTGGGAGGACGGGCTAAGGCGGATTGATGCGGTGAGCCAGTGAGGAGTGATTTTGGCATAGCAGGCTTAATTTTTGTATAGTCTCTACTCTAGGAGTAGTGTAAAGCTATAGGATTAGCATTCATTGGTTGGGAATGTAACTAATCCCTTTTGGAACTTTATTTTGGCACTGTAATTTAATAGCTCAGGGCTTCAACACAACTTTTATACTCTGTTATGCATGGAAATTTTTTATTTACGCCTTTAATCCGCACTTAAGGAACTAGGGTCCCTACATTAGTGGTATCAGAGCAGTGGTTAGAGAACCCGGGAAGGAGTGAAGGGTAGCCTTAGCATGGTTAGCTAAGTGTTTACATTTGAGCATGTTTATGCATGTGGCACATATTGGTGTATATAAACTGTTATACTAACATGCTTATTATCGTTCATGTTATCTAATGGCATAACATGTATATTGTTTGGAATTGTTGTTAACCCTTGTATTACAGCATGGCTGCTATGAATGCGGGGAACCTAAATGAAGAGGTTGGTGATGTTGGGAGCGTGAACGCTAGCATTGGTCAGGCAAATCCCTTACCCCCACCTGCCGTGGGCATGGAACCGGTTGCTTAGTTACTACTACCAGGGGAGCTTAGCCTGACACAGTTCCTGACCTTCCACCCGCCTATGTTTGAAGGGAGAGAAACAGGGAAAGAGGCCGAAGAGTGGCTAGAGAGATTGGAACAGATCTTTGTATCTGCGCCGTGTGCTAGGACGGCATGGTTGAGATTGGCGGAATTTTAATTGGCAAAGAAGTCTTCTATGTGGTGGAAGACGACTGTGATGGAGTTGAGGGCTCAAGGCATGGTGGTCGACTGGACTCTATTCAGAACTCGGTTTTTAAACCGATACTTCTCGGCCGCGGCTAGGCAATCAAAAGAGGATGAATTCACGAACTTGAAACAAGGGAGCATGACAGTTTCGGACTATGCCATGCACTACTCGTCCTTGTTGAGGTATGTTCCACACATTGCCACCAATGGACATGCAAAGATGAGGAACTTTTTGAAGGGGTTGCGACCGGAACTATTTGATCGGGTGATTTCTAACAACCCGACATCCTTTGATGATGCACTTGTAAGAGCGGAGTTGGCAGAAATTGGGGTGAGCGCTTATACTAATGCCGCACCCCCACCAGCCTCATCACAAAGATCTACATCAGAGAATCTGAGGCCACGGGGAGGATCTTTTAAGTCACGAGGGACTTCTTCTTCTTCCCGTTTTAGCGGAAAGCGACCGGATGGCCGGAAACAAGGTGACCGGAGAGGTGGTGCATCTACTTTTGGAGGACATGGTAGAGTTGGAGAGGTTAAGTGCCACTTTTGCGGAGGGCCGCATTTGATGCGTGATTGTTCTGCATGCTACATATGTGGCAAGTCGGGCCACATTGCTCGGCGTTGCCTTAATCGGGAAGGCCAGACGGATCTCAGGGAAGGTCGAGGGAGATTTTCTAGTGGTACAGTTCAGCAGAGGCCGCCGATGGTACCTCGACATGTGGGAGGACAGGCGATGGGGCCACCTCAGGGACAGGTCTATGCATTGACCAGGGAGCAGGCCGATGCAGCCCCAGAGGAAGTGATAGCTGGTATGTGCCTTCTAATTACGTATTCTGCCTTTATTTTGGTAGACACAGGTGCTTCTCATTCCTTTGTGTCTGCGGATTTTGTGGCGAGACATCATATGTGCACGTCTCCGTTGCCCACGTCACTATTGGTCTCGACACCCACTGGAAGGAAAGTTGTTGCTGATCAGTTTCTGATGGACTGCCTCATTTATTTTGAGGGCAATAAGATAAAGGCAGATTTGATTGTTTTGGGTATGTCAGATTTCGACTGCATTGTGGGCATCGACATTCTGAACAGATATCAGGCAGTGGTAGATTGTCCACAGAGGACAGTACGGTTCAGATCTCATTTGGGAGTTCAGTGGATTTTCTATGGCAACGGTTCTCGTGCAAAGATTCCGTTAATTTCGGCAATTAAAATGTCCCAATTATTGGAACATGGACACTGGGGTTATATCATCTATGCCGTGGATATGTTGGGAAAGAGCAAAGAGTTAAGAGTTGAGGATATACCAGTGGTAGCGGAATTTGCCGATGTGTTCCCGGAGGAGATTCCAGGATTCCCACCGGCTAGAGAAGTCGAGTTTTGGATTGAGTTATTACCGGGGACATCCGCTATCTCTCGTGCACCTTACAGGATGGCACCGGCGGAGTTGAGGGAATTGAAGGAGCAGTTACAGAAGCTCCTTGATAAAGGATATATACGCCCTAGCGTATCGCCTTGGGGCGCACCGGTTCTTTTTGTGAAGAAGAAGGATGGTTCGATGCGGTTGTGCATCGATTACCGACAACTGAACAAGGCCACGGTGAAGAATAAGTATCCTCTTCCAAGGATCGACGACTTGTTTGACTAGTTGCAAGGCACGAAGCTGTATAGTAAGATTGATTTGAGATCCGGGTACCATCAGATACGGGTCAGGGAGAAGAATGTGCAGAAGACAACATTTAGGACTCGGTATGGACACTACAAGTTCTTGGTAATGTCGTTCGGTGTGACGAACGCCCCGGCTGTCTTTATGAGCCTGATGAATCGGGTGTGCCAACCCTATCTGGATCAGTTCGTCATTGTGTTTATTGACGATATACTCATCTACTCCCCGAGCGAGGAAGAGCATGTGAGACACTTGAGGACAGTGCTTCAGATCCTTAGAGATCACCAATTATATGCCAAGCTCAGCAAGTGTGAGTTTTGGTTGAGCAGTGTAGTATTTCTGAGGCATGTCATATCTAGCAGTGGGATTTCAATGGACCCCAGGAAGATTGAGGCTGTGATGGAGTGGACTGCACCCACTTCTGTACCCGAGATTCGGAGTTTTCTTGGTTTGGCAGGTTATTACCGACGCTTCGTCGAGGGATTTTCTGAGATTGCTAGGCCACTGACTCAGTTGACTCAAAAGGGAGTGCCCTTCTTTTGGTCAGAGGCTTGCGAGGAGAGCTTCCAAGAGTTGAAGCACCGATTGACGACGCCACCGGTATTGGTGATTCCTACGGAGAACAAGAGGTTTGTTCTATATACTGACGCATCACTTCAGGGCTTGGGATGTGTACTGATACAAGATAAGCACGTGGTAGCTTATGCATCGAGGCAGTTGAAGCCGCATGAGGCTAGATACCCAGTTCATGATTTGGAGTTGACAACTATTATCTTTGCCCTGAAGATTTGGAGGCACTATCTGTATGGTACATCTTTTACCATATACACGGATCATAAGAGCCTAAAATTCTTGTTTACTCAGGCGGAGTTGAATATGCGTCAGAGGAGATGGATGGATTTGCTCAAAGACTATGACTGTGAGATTGAGTACCATCCGGGGAAGGCGAACTTGACAGTAGACGCCTTGAGTCGGAAAGTGAAGAGTACTGCTGAGGAGGTCATGCATTTGTCGGCTATGATGACTTCATATTGCCATCTGGGCTATGACTTCGACGTAGATACCTCGCCTGTGCATGTATCGACCTTATTGGCTGAGCCAGATATCTATGAGCATATCAGGAGAGCTCAGAGGACAGATGATGAGATTCAGAGATGGTCATCATTGGCACTTCAGGGGCAGCCATCGAAGTTCAGAGTGGCTGAGGATGGTTCTTGGAGACTTGGTAACCGATGGGTAGTCCCATGTACGCCGGAGTTGCGTAGAGGAATCTTAGAGCGAGCTCATAGTAGCCGATTTAGCATCCACCCAGGAGGGAGGAAAATGTATAAGGACTTGTGTGATCAGTTCTGGTGGAAACGGATGAAACGTGATGTGATCTCATTTGTCAAGAGGTGTTTGATCTGCCAGCAGGTTAAGGCAGAGAGGCAGAGACCCGGTGGCGAGCTAAGGAGCTTAGAGATACCGGAGTGGAAGTGGGAGCATATATCTACGGACTTTGTGACCCACTTGCCGAGGACTACTTCGGGTTGTGATGCCATTTGGGGGATCATTGACAGGCTGACAAAGGTAGATCACTTCATCCCCTACTGTATGACGTACACATACTTGAGGATGGCTCAGCTGTATGTCCGGGACATAGTGAGACTACATGGGATTCCAGTATCTATTGTGTCGGACAGAGACCCGCGGTTTACGTCTCATTTTTGGGGAGGTCTTCAGTCAGCATTGTGTACTGAGGTGAGAATGAGTACGGCATATCATCCCCAGACGGACGGTCAAACTGAGCGTACTATACAGACGCTCGAGGACATGCTGCGAGCTTGTGTGTTGGAGTTTGATGCCTCATGGCAAGATTCCTTGCCCTTGGTAGAGTTTTCTTACAACAACAGCTATCAGGCGAGTATTCAGATGGCACCGTTTGAGGCTTTGTATGGTAGGCGTTGTTGGTCGCCATTATATTGGGATGACTTGACCAGTAAAACAGTAGGAGGACCCAAACTGATTCGGGAAATGGAGGGTAAAATAAAGGTTATCCGTCAGAAAATGAAGGCAGCCCAGGACAGGCAGGCAGCCTATGCGAACAAACGGCGGAGACCGTTGGAGTTTCAATTAGGAGACAGGGTCTTTTTGAAGATTTCACCTTTCACGGGTGTGGTTCGGTTTGGTATGCGTGGTAAATTATCTCCAAGGTATGTGGGACCGTATGAGATTTTACAGCGCATCGGTACCTTGGCTTACCATTTGGCACTGCCAATGTCGTTGTCTAGTATTCAAGACGTGTTTCATGTATCTATGATGCGGAAGTATGAGCCGAATCCGTCGCATGTATTGCAGCCTTCTGAGGTTCAGTTAGATTCTGATATATCCTATGAGGAACGGCCAGTCAGGATTCTGGATAGGGTTGATCGCAGGCTTCGGAACAAAGTGATACCAATGGTAAAGGTACAGTGGGATCGCAGGGGTGTCGAGGAGGCCACGTGGGAGACGGAGCAGCATATGGTGCAGCACTACCCGGAACTATTCTTTGGTATGTGATTTATGTTTAGTTTCGATTTGCGTAAGTGCATGCGATTTCGAGGGCGAAATCTTATAAGTAGGGGAGTATTGTGATATCCCCGAAATCATTAATTGCAATTTGGGCATTAATTATTTCTATGTGATATTATGGTGATAATTAGATTATGTGTTGGGACTAATTATCTTGGTGAAATGCTTGTCACGTGGTAGGCGTGACCCGATAGAGCATTTCAGGGTGCATGTTATACATGTTGAGAAATTGGGTGTTATAATGGTTTAAATGTGTTGGTTTGTAATTTTTGGTAAAGCATGATTTTAATGGTGATTTTGGTGCATTGTGGTAAAATGCTTTTAAAATATCATGTTGGGGTATTTTATATATCATGCTTGTGTCTTGATACACATTTAAATACAGGAAGTGAATTGCATTTACGGTTTATGCATTGAATTATGATCATATTATTGTGAATATGATTTATATACATGCTCATCATTGGGGGTTGTTCCTGTAGGTACTTTTGGGCGGACGGGCTAAGCCGGGTTGATGCGGTGAGCCAGTGAGGAGTGCTTTTGGCATAGCATGCTTAATTTTTGTATAGTCTCTACTCTCGGAGTAGTATAAAGCTATATGATTAGCATTCATTGGTTGGGAATGTAACTAATCCCTTTTGGAACTTTATTTTGGCACTGTAATTTAATAGCTCAGGGCTTCAACACAACCTTTATACTCTGTTATGCATGGAAATTTTTTTATTTACGCCTTTAATCCGCACTTAAGGAACTAGGGTCCCTACACTACTAATATGTCAGAATGCTTAAATGGTGTGTTGAAGGGTGCTCCAAGACTACCTATTTCCGCGATAGTACAATTGACCCTTCAAATGTGCGTTCAATACTTTATTCAACGTGTCACCAAAACTCAACGTATGATTCACAACAATCAGCCCTGGCCCGATTATGCATATAAAAAATATGAACAATGGTCAAGAAAATCCATTGAGCATCGTGTTACCCGATATGATGTACGTGATCAATCTGCTTCGGTTGCGACCGGTGGAAGACCAGGTCGGGGGCAACATGTTCAAGTTGTAAGAATATCAACAAATGAGTGTTCCTGTGGTAAATGGACGATTTTTGGAATTTCATGTTCCCATGCTATTTGTACTGCCAAATATCATTCGTTGGATCCTACCACACTTATTCAACCATGGTATAGCATGTCTCAATACTCAGCAACCTACATGGGAAAATTTAGTCCTCTTGCAGACATCCGATACTGGGATCCACCCACGTTTGAATTGAACCACAATCCTGTAAGACGTGAAAGAAGAAGAGTTGGCAGAAATAGAACGAATCGTTTGAGAAATTAGATGGATAGACCTGTTGTTAGGGAGAGACAATTACACAATGTTGAGAGGTAAAATTAATTATATTTTTATGGTATGTGAAAATTGTATTTGTGACAATTAAAATATATTTGTGATAAAAATCAGTGTAAAATTATATATATATATATTATATATTATATGTGACAATTATATATATATATATATATATAGATAACATCTGACAATATTATATATATATATATATATATATAACGTAATATAAAACAGAAATAGGTGTAAAATTATATATATATATATATATATATATATATATATATTTATATTTATATAATATAAAACAGAAATAGGTGTAAAATTATATATATATATATATTTATATATATTTATATATACATATAAAACGTGACAAACATAGTGACAAACATAGTAATATTCTAGTTAAAAAACATAATATTAATATACATAATCATATAACTACAGTTGGCCACCGGTTCCACAATAACATTGTCTATGATTTCGTTGTCCTCTACGCGGACCAGTATTACTAGGATCATTTTGCTGTGTTGCAATCCTAGTTACTTGAGATATATTTTCATCAGAATAACTCGGAAACTGGATAGGTGTTGGAATGTTTCTCGATGGTTGCACCTCCTCCAAATTTCTTTGGTATTCAAAAATGTTGGGTTTTGGAAACCCGAATAATCTTGGTTTTGATGTTAACAAAACTTGTTATTGTGTTGCTAACATATTTCATCAAGTGTACAGTTCAAAGATCATAACTTAGAAGCTTGATGAATTACAAAGAAGTTAGCTTGAAAATATCAAGCTGGACCAAGACTGAAATTCTAGTAGAGCGGATTGATCATATCTCATAGCTCGAATATCGAAATGGCGTGCTTCCAAAGAGGTTGAACAGCCAACTCAAAATACTAAAAGTCATATTTCACAATAGATCGGCTAGTTCGAATGTTATCAAGGAGAAACGACGCCTGCAAAATCGAGCTGTACCGCGAAGAAACAGCAAGCTGTTTCAGCAAGCAACTGTCAGTCTGTTGGGCATAACTCTTCGCTAGATTATCGGAACGGAACGATTCAGTATGGATTGGAAAGCTACAACAAAGATCTACAAGTCATATTTGGAAGTCAAAGACTGAATCGTAAGTTAAGATGTCCAAATAGCTTCTGCAAGTCACGCCATGTGATGCCTGTAAGATCGAGCTGTTACAGCAAGCGACTGTCAGTCTATTGGCCATAATAGCTCGCTTATCGGAACGGAACGATTCAGTATGGGTTGGAAATCTAAGACCAAGATCTACAAGTCATCTTTGGAAGTCAAAGACTGAATCGGACGTTAAGATCGCCAAAAAGCTTCTGCAAGTAACGTCATGTGCTGCTGCATCCAGCAAACAGACAGCAGGAGCATCACCTCGTATTTCGAGCATAACTCTCTCATACAAACTCGAAATTGAGCGATTCTTGATTCCGTGGAAATCTAAGAGAAAGGGCTACAACTTTCATGTGGATTGCTTTGCCCAGAAATCAATGAATGAAGAGTTACAAGCAACGGATCGAAGAGCAAGTTTATCAATCTGTTTTTGTATCAAGCTGATTGTCCAGACTGATCCGGACCAGACTGATCCGGACCAGACTGATCTGCCCTTGCTGAACTGGACCAGACTGATATACCCGTGCTGATCTGCCAGACTGATCTACCATGCTGATCCGGCCAGACTGATCTGCCCAAGCTGATCCGGCCAATCCGGTCGGAAATACAAAGAGCCCAGAAACCAGAATATGACCGTTGCAATCTCGGGAATGGTGCAGAACCTTTTCCAACGGGCATATTCTTGTGTCTAACGTATATATCATTACTTGGGGCTATATATACATGATTTGGAAGCTCAATAACAGCTGATTGAAGATCAATCCAAGCCTTCCAAAGCAAACCCACTTGGGATTCAATTGAGGAACTTAAAAGACAAAAGCTACTAAATGAAGAGCACTACTCAAACCTTTGGCACCACTTACCTTGCTATATCAGATCTAGTTAGAGATCATTTGTGCCATATATATTCACTCTATTCATTGTATATGCGAGCTTAATAGATGAGTGAATATCATTGTAACGGTTGATGATTTATCACAACCGATGAGAGGTCTTTGTATGTGAGACATTAAAGAACATACATAGTTGAGTTGCTAGGAGTTCTAGTTGGATGGGGAATTCCCAACTGGATCGGGTTTGTACAACGGGATTGTATAAATCAAAGTCTTCTAGTGGAATCCTTCCATGAGGTGGAAGAAGGGGAGACGTAGAAGGATTACACCACATTCGAACTTCCATAAACAAATGTTTGTTTATTACTTTAATTGCATATCTTTAAAACGCCTTTCAAATGATTAATCGGTTTAGAGCGGGTTATGTCGAGTGTCTTCCGCTCGATTTTGTAATCGAACTCGATATAATCTCTCGGTGCATTAATTCAAGAACACGAGCTATTGAATCTCAAGTTGGTTGAACTCGGTGTGGAATGACAACCCACCCCCGGAATCGATCCTGACAAGTGGTATGAGAGCCAGGTTGTTCTTGGAAAGCATTTTAACCAATTTTTTTAGCGGATATCTTTTAAAATCATTTTCAAAATTTTTCATGAGCATGAAATTATTTTCATAAGCATATTTTTCAAAACTTGGTGTATGAAAATTTTTAGCATAAAAATCAATTTCATTGCATTGATTTTGCACGAAAATAATTTTAAAATCTATTTTTAAGGTTTAATTTTCGTTCATTATGTTCTAAACTCATTTTAAGTTTATAATTTTATTTTGAGATTTTATCTAACAATTTTCGAATCATTTTAGTTTTTCTGGCAGCTTGCAGCGACTTTGGGAAAATTGGCATAACTTCTTGCTCGTATGTCCAAATGACAAACCGTTTTTTGTGTTGCAAACTAGACTCATAGAGGATCGCAACGGTATAGGTCTTGCAGCCTAACTCTTCACGAAGAGATACAGTTTATTCTGAAATTTGGACTAAGTGTGCTGCCACCGCTAAAAGATGAAATGGACATTGTTGAGTTTTGTCAAGAAATTCAAATTTGTTGCCAAGTATGCTACATGCATCATCAAAAGAGGTTATTTTTGTTCAAAAATTAATGTGCATTGCAATTTTTTAATTTGTTTTAGCCTACCCCATTTGCCCCTCACTTGCTCAAATTTTCAAACATTTTAAAATTAAGGGGGAGAGTTTAATCTCAATCCTTGAGGGGGAGTAATTTTATTTGTCTTCCTTTTTGATTCACACAAAAAGGGGGAGAAATATGTTGTTTAAAAAATATGGTTTTTTCTTGTTATGCAACATTGTGCTTTAATGTTCATATTTTTATTCAAGTTTTGTGATCATCAAAAAGGGGGAGATTGTTGGGTTTTGGAAACCCGAATAATCTTGGTTTTGATGTTAACAAAACTTGTTATTGTGTTGCTAACATATTTCATCAAGTGTGCATTTCATAGATCATAACTTAGAAGCTTGATGAATTACAAAGAAGTAGCTTGAAAATATCAAGTTGGACCAAGACTGAAATTCTGGTAGAGCCTATTGTTTCGATCATATCTCATATCTCGAATATCGAAATGACGTGCTTCCAAAGAGGTTGAACAGCCAACTCAAAATACTAAAAGTCATATTTCACAACAGATCGGCTAGTTCGAATGTTATCAAGGAGAAAAGACGCCTGCAAGATCGAGCTGTACCGCGAAGAAACAGCAAGCTGTTTCAGCAAGCAACTGTCAGTCTGTTGGGCATAACTCTTAGCTAGATTATCGGAACGGAACGATTCAGTATGTATTGGAAAGCTACAACAAAGATCTACTAGTTATATTTGGAAGTCAAAGACTGAATCGTAAGTTAAGATGTCCAAATAGCTTCTGCAAGTCACGTCATGTGATGCCTGTAAGATCGAGCTGTTACAGCAAGCGACTGTCAGTCTGTTGGCCATAACTCTTAGCTCGCTTATTGGAACGGAACGATTCAGTATGGGTAGGAAAGCTAAGACAAAGATCTACAAGTCATCTTTTGAAGTCAAAGACTGAATCGAACGTTAAGATGGCCAAAAAGCTTCTGCAAGTAACGCCATGTGCTGCTGCATCTATCAAACAGATAGCAGGAGCATCACCTCGTATATCAAGCATAACTCTCTGATACAAACTTGAAATCGAGCGATTCTTGATTCCGTGGAAAGCTAAGAGAAAGGGCTACAACTTTCATGTGGATTGCTTTGCCCAGAAATCAAAGAATGAAGAGTTACAAGCAACAGATCGAAGAGCAAGTTTATCAATCTGTTTTTGTATCAAGCTGATTGTCCAGACTGATCCGGACCAGACTGATCCGGACCAGACTGATCTGCCCTTGCTGATCTGGACCAGACTGTTATACCCGTGCTGATCTGCCAGACTGATCTACCATGCTGATCCGGCCAGACTGATCTGCCCAAGCTGATCCGGCCAATCCGATCCGAAATACAAAGAGCCCAGAAACCAGAATACGACCGTTGCAATCTCGAGAATGGTGCAGAACCTTTTCCAACGGGCATATTCTTGTGTCTAACGTATATATCATTACTTGGGGCTATATATACATGATTTGGAAGCTCAATAACAGCTGATTGAAGATCAATCCAAGCCTTCCAAAGCAAGCCCACTTGGGATTCAATTGAGGAACTTAAAAGACAAAAGCTACTAAATGAAGAGCACTACTCAAACCTTTGGCACCACTTACCTTGCTATATCAGATCTAGTTAGAGATCATTTGTGCCATATATATTCACTCTATTCATTGTATATGAGAGCTTAATAGATAAGTGAATATCATTGTAACGATTGATGATTTATCAAAACCGATGAGAGGTCTTTGTATGTGAGACATTAAAGAACATACATAGTTGAGTTGCTAGGAGTTCTAGTTGGATGGGGAATTCCCAACTGGATCGAGTTTGTACAACGGGATTGTATAAATCAAAGTCTTCTAGTGGAATCCTTCCATGAGGTGGAAGAAGGGGAGACGTAGAAGGATTACACCACCTTTGAACTTCCATAAACAAATGTTTGTTTATTTACTTTAATTGCATATCTTTAAAACGCCTTTCAAATGATTAATCGGTTTAGAGCGGGTTATGTCGAGTGTCTTCCGCTCGATTTTGTAATCGAACTCGATATAATCTCTCGGTGCATTAATTCAAGAACACGAGCTATTGAAGCTCAAATTGGTTGAACTCGGTGTGGAATGGCAAACCACCCCCGGAATCGATCCTGACAAGTGGTATGAGAGCCAGGTTGTTCTTGGAAAGCATTTTAACCGATTTTTTTAGCGGATATCTTTTAAAATCATTTTCAAAATTTTTCATGAGCATGGAATTATTTTCATAAGCATATTTTTCAAAACTTGGTGTATGAAAATTTTTAGCATAAAAATCAATTTCATTGCATTGATTTTGCACGAAAATAATTTTAAAATCTATTTTTAAGGTTTAATTTTCGTTCATTATGTTCTAAACTCATTTTAAGTTTATAATTTTTATTTTGAGATTTTATCTAACAATTTTCGAAGCATTTTAGTTTTTCTGGCAGCTTGCAGCGACTTTGGGAAAATTGGCATAACTTCTTGCTCGGATGTCCAAATGACGAACCGTTTTTTGTGTTGCAAACTAGACTCATAGAGGATCGCAACGGTATAGGTCTTGCAGCCTAACTCTTCACGAGGAGATACAGTTTATTCTGAAATTTGGACTAAGTGTGCTGCCACCGCTAAAAGATGAAATGGACATTGTTGAGTTTTGTCAAGAAATTCAAATTTGTTGCCAAGTATGCTACATGCATCATCAAAAGAGGTTATTTTTGTTCAAAAATTAATGTGCATTGCAATTTTTTAATTTGTTTTAGCCTACCCCATTTGCCCCTCACTTGCTCAAATTTTCAAACATTTTAAAATTAAGGGGGAGAGTTTAATCTCAATCCTTGAGGGGGAGTAATTTTATTTGTCTTCCTTTTTGATTCACACAAAAAGGGGGAGAAATATGTTGTTTAAAAAATATGGTTTTTTCTTGTTATGCAACATTGTGCTTTAATGTTCATATTTTTATTCAAGTTTTGTGATCATCAAAAAGGGGGAGATTGTTGGGTTTTGGAAACCCGAATAATCTTGGTTTTGATGTTAACAAAACTTGTTATTGTGTTGCTAACATATTTCATCAAGTGTGCATTTCATAGATCATAACTTAGAAGCTTGATGAATTACAAAGAAGTAGCTTGAAAATATCAAGTTGGACCAAGACTGAAATTCTGGTAGAGCCTATTGTTTCGATCATATCTCATAGCTCGAATATCGAAATGGCATGCTTCCAAAGAGGTTGAACAGCCAACGCAAAATACTAAAAGTCATATTTCACAACAGATCGGCTAGTTCGAATGTTATCAAGGAGAAACGACCCCTGCAAGATCGAGCTGTACCGCGAAGAAACAACAAGTTGTTTCAGCAAGCAACTGTCAGTCTGTTGGGCATAACTCTTAGCTAGATTATCGGAACGGAACGATTCAGTATGGATTGGAAAGCTACAACAAAGATCTACAAGTCATATTTGGAAGTCAAAGACTGAATCATAAGTTAAGATGTCCAAATAGCTTCTGCAAGTCACGCCATGTGATGCCTGTAAGATCGAGCTGTTACAGCAAGCGACTGTCAGTCTGTTGGCCATAACTATTAGCTCGCTTATTGGAACAGAACGATTCATTATGGGTTGGAAAGCTAAGACAAAGATCTACAAGTCATCGTTGGAAGTCAAATACTGAATCGGACGTTAAGATTGCCAAAAAGCTTCTGCAAGTAACGCCATGTGTTGCTGCATCCAGCAAACAGACAGCAGGAGCATCACCTCGTATATCAACCATAACTCTCTCATACAAACTCGAAATCGAGCGATTTTTGATTCCGTGGAAAGGTAAGAGAAAGGGCTACAACTTTCATGTGGATTGCTTTGCCCAGAAATCAAAGAATGAAGAGTTACAAGCAAAAGATCGAAGAGCAAGTTTATCAATCTGTTTTTGTATCAAGCTGATTGTCCAGACTGATCCGGACCAGACTGATCTGCCCTTGCTGATCTGGACCAGACTGATATACCCGTGCTGATCTGCCAGACTGATCTACCATGCTGATCCGGCCAGACTGATCTGCCCAAGCTGATCCGGCCAATCCGGTCGGAAATACAAAGAGCCCAGAAACCAGAATATGACCGTTGCAATCTCGGGAATGGTGCAGAACCTTTTCCAACGGGCATATTCTTGTGTCTAACGTATATATCATTACTTGGGGCTATATACATGATTTGGAAGCTCAATAACAGCTGATTGAAGATCAATCCAAGCCTTCCAAAGCAAACCCACTTTGGATTCAATTGAGGAACTTAAAAGACAAAAGCTACTTAATGAAGAGCACTACTCAAACCTTTGGCACCACTTACCTTGCTATATCAGATCTAGTTAGAGATCATTTGTGCCATATATATTCACTCTATTCATTGTATATGAGAGCTTAATAGATGAGTGAATATCATTGTAACGGTTGATGATTTATCACAACCGATGAGAGGTCTTTGTATGTGAGACATTAAAGAACATACATAGTTGAGTTGCTAGGAGTTCTAGTTGGATGGGGAATTCCCAACTGGATCGGGTTTGTACAACGGGATTGTATAAATCAAAGTCTTCTAGTGGAATCCTTCCATGAGGTGGAAGAAGGGGAGACGTAGAAGGATTACACCACCCTCGAACTTCCATAAACAAATGTTTGTTTATTTACTTTAATTGCATATCTTTAAAACGCCTTTCAAATGATTAATCGGTTTAGAGCGGGTTATGTCGAGTGTCTTCCGCTCGATTTTGTAATCGAACTCGATATAATCTCTCGGTGCATTAATTCAAGAACACGAGCTATTGAAGCTCAAGTTGGTTGAACTCGGTGTGGAATGGCAACCCACCCCCGGAATCGATCCTGACAAGTGGTATGAGAGCCAGGTTGTTCTTGGAAAGCATTTTAACCTATTTTTTTAGCGGATATATTTTAAAATCATTTTCAAAATTTTTCATGAGCATGAAATTATTTTTATAAGCATATTTTTCAAAACTTGGTGTATGAAAATTTTTAGCATAAAAATCAATTTCATTGCATTGATTTTGCACGAAAATAATTTTAAAATCTATTTTTAAGGTTTAATTTTCGTTCATTATGTTCTAAACTCATTTTAAGTTTATAATTTTTATTTTGAGATTTTATCTAACAATTTTCGAAGCATTTTAGTTTTTCTGGCAGCTTGCAGCGACTTTGGGAAAATTGGCATAACTTCTTGCTCGGATGTCCAAATGATGAACCGTTTTTTGTGTTGCAAACTAGACTCATAGAGGATTGCAATGGTATAGGTCTTGCAGCCTAAATCTTCACGAGGAGATACAAGTTATTCTGAAATTTGGACTAAGTGTGCTGCCACCGCTAAAAGATGAAATAGACATTGTTGAGTTTTGTCAAGAAATTCAAATTTGTTGCCAAGTATGCTACATGCATCATCAAAAGAGGTTATTTTTGTTCAAAAATTAATGTGCATTGCAATTTTTTAATTTGTTTTAGCCTACCCCATTTGCCCCTCACTTGCTCAAATTTTCAAACATTTTAAAATTAAGGGGGAGAGTTTAATCTCAATCCTTGAGGGGGAGTAATTTTATTTGTCTTCCTTTTTGATTCACACAAAAAGGGGGAGAAATATGTTGTTTAAAAAATATGGTTTTTTCTTGTTATGCAACATTGTGCTTTAATGTTCATATTTTTATTCAAGTTTTGTGATCATCAAAAAGGGGGAGATTGTTGGGTTTTGGAAACCCGAATAATCTTGGTTTTGATGTTAACAAAACTTGTTATTGTGTTGCTAACATATTTCATCAAGTGTGCAGTTCATAGATCATAACTTAGAAGCTTGATGAATTACAAAGAAGTAGCTTGAAAATATCAAGCTGGACCAAGACTGAAATTCTGGTAGAGCGGATTGTTTCGATCATATCTCATAGCTCAAATATCGAAATGGCGTGCTTCCAAAGAGGTTGAACAGCCAACTAAAAATACTAAAAGTCATATTTCACAACAGATCGGCTAGTTCGAATGTTATCAAGGAGAAAAGACGCCTGCAAGATCGAGCTGTACCGCGAAGAAACAACAAGCTGTTTCAGCAAGCAACTGTCAGTCTGTTGGGCATAACTCTTAGCTAGATTATCGGAACGGAACGATTCAGTATGGATTGGAAATCTACAACAAAGATCTACAAGTCATATTTGGAAGTCAAAGACTGAATCGTAAGTTAAGATGTCCAAATAGCTTCTGCAAGTCACGCCATGTGATGCCTGTAAGATCGAGCTGTTACAGCAAGCGACTGTCAGTCTTTTCGCCATAACTCTTAGCTCGCTTATTGGAACGGAACGATTAAGTATGGGTTGGAAAGCTAAGACAAATATCTACAAGTCATCTTTGGAAGTCAAAGACTGAATCGTACGTTAAGATGGCCAAAAAGCTTCTGCAAGTAACGCCATGTGCTGCTGCATCCAGCAAACAGACAGCAGGAGCATCACCTTGTATTTCGAGCATAACTCTCTCATACAAACTCGAAATCGAGTGATTCTTGATTCCTTGGAAAGCTAAAAGAAAGGGCTACAACTTTCATGTGGATTGCTTTTCCCAAAAATCAAAGAATGAAGAGTTACAAGCAACAGATTCAAGAGCAAGTTTATCAATCTGTTTTTGTATCAAGCTGATTCCAGACTGATCCGGACCAGACTGATCTGCCCTTGCTGATCTGGACCAGACTGATATACCCGTGCTGATCTGCCAGACTGATCTACCATGCTGATCCGGCTAGACTGATCTACCATGCTGATCCGGCTAGACTGATCTGCCCAAGCTGATCCGGCCAATCCGGTCCGAAATACAAAGAGCCCAGAAACCAGAATATGACCGTTGCAATCTCGGGAATGGTGCAGAACCTTTTCCAACGGGCATATTCTTGTGTCTAACGTATATATCATTACTTGGGGCTATATATACATGATTTGGAAGCTCAATAACAGCTGATTGAAGATCAATCCAAGCCTTCCAAAGCAAACCCACTTGGGATTCAATTGAGGAACTTAAAAGACAAAAGCTACTAAATGAAGAGCACTACTCAAGCCTTTGGCACCACTTACCTTGCTATATCAGATCTAGTTAGAGATCATTTGTGCCATATATATTCACTCTATTCATTGTATATGAGAGCTTAATAGATGAGTGAATATCATTGTAACGGTTGATGATTTATCACAACCGATGAGAGGTCTTTGTATGTGAGACATTAAAGAACATACATAGTTGAGTTGCTAGGAGTTCTAGTTGGATGGGGAATTCCCAATCCAATCGGGTTTGTACAACGGGATTGTATAAATCAAAGTCTTCTAGTGGAATCCTTCCATGAGGTGGAAGAAGGGGAGACGTAGAAGGATTACACCACCTTCGAACTTCCATAAACAAATGTTTGTTTATTTACTTTAATTTCATATCTTTAAAAAGCCTTTCAAATGATTAATCGGTTTAGAGCGGGTTATGTCGAGTGTCTTCCGCTCGATTTTGTAATCGAACTCGATATAATCTCTCGGTGCATTAATTCAAGAACACGAGCTATTGAAGCTCAAGTTGGTTGAACTCGGTGTGGAATCGCAACCCACCCCCGGAATCGACCTGACAAAAACCCATTAGAGATGTGTAATTTTCAGCCTGTGGGTGAGCCCGTGGGGGCAGTGGATAGGGATGGCAATGGGACGGGTCCAGACCCGGACCCGCATTGAATCCGACCCGCCGGGGCGGGTCTGGACCCGCTTCAACCGGGTTTGGAAGCGGGGCGGGGCGGGTCCTGGGATTGAATATACATTTTACTTCTTTGATTGAACAATAAAGTTACATTATTTAATTTTATATCAAAATTCATGTGTTCATGTGAAAGAAGTTGGACATTTTGAAGAAAATGAGAGCAAATTAATAAATATTTAGTAGCTTAAAGATAGTTTTACAATGATTATTATAAATATTTACTAGAGAGAACATAAAATTTAATCACAAAACTCAACTTTTGTGTTTCAAAAATGATTTCTAACTAAATATTTTTTAAAAAAAAAATAAAAAATAAAAAAAATGTAACCGGGGCGGGGCGGGTCTAACCCGCCGGGTTCGCGGGTCTAAGCGGGCCGGGCGGGTCCAGGTTTTATGTGTGGCGGGGCGGGTCCTGGGATTGGCCAAACCCGTCCCAAACCCGCCCCGTTGCCATCCCTAGCTGTGGAGTATAATACCCTGCACTATCGAAAACAGTAGATGGACCAGCAGCAATATCAAATCTACCAGAAGGACCAACATATGCTGAAAATCCACCAGAAGGACCAGCATATGACGCAAATCCATCGGATGGGCCAGCATATGATGCAAATCCACCGGATGGCCCAATAACATCAAAACCACCAGAAGCATCAAAACCACCGGAAGCATCAAAACCACCGGACGGGCCAGCGGTGTCAAAACCACCGGACGGGCCATCGGTGTCAAAACCACTAGACGAGCCAGCAGTGTCAAAACCACCAGATGGGCCAGCAGGAGAAAAACCACCAGATGGGCCAGCAGAAGAAAAACCACCAGATGATGTGCCATTCGCAAATCCAACAAATTGGTGGAAACCAATCCCATGTACGCGAGACGATATAACCCTTACAATGATTCTCTCGTACCACTGCATGTAGTCATCGTCTGTTGAGTTTGACCTACCACATGGTTCACCAGTGGAGACATTTCTTAGCCTCCTACGCCACGTCCGAAGATGTATTTTGTGAAATTTGGCCCAATCCATATTACGATGACCAGTTCGGGTGACATCATGTAGCTCATTATCGTCAAGTACAGGTGATGGAATTGACTGGCATATATTGAACTGTCACATCACCCGGTTAGGACGATGAATCTCCACTATTTGGAAGCAGATAAGAGGGCAAACGCTTCTCCAAATATCATTATTATAGGTAGTAATAATGGAGTTAACATCAGCGGCCTCGGTGTCATACACGATCCAGTTAAACTGCACATTGTTAAAATTAAAAAAAATGGGTCAATCAATATATTGAAATCGTCATAAATTTTCAAAAATCAATTACATAATTTAAGTTTACCTCGTCATTACTCATTTGATCGAGAGAATGTCGTATAATTCTGACCGAATGTGTTGCTATATGGCTGTGACGAAACAAAGTGTTCCACCTATTATAAAAAATGTTAAATATTGTAATGTTTTATCATTTTAATAGTAGTATAAAATAACAATAATTAATTATTACCGTGCACCGTAGGGAGCAACAGGAACATTCTCAGGGACAACCAAAGTTTTTAACTGTCGGTCAGGGTTCAAACATTTTATCCTACTCCATGCCCAAATCTGCCAATAAACATAAAAAATATTTTAAAATAATAAACGGATAAGATATTATTAGTGAGAGAAAAATATTACATATACCTGCAAAATATACAAAGGGCCAGTGATAGTGCATTTTCCTATGGTTGATGCATTGCACATTTCACGGTATAAGTAAGCCAATACCGCACTGCCCCAACTATATGTGTTTACCTCTTCCAAATCTTCGAGTAGCTGCAAATACATGAGTTTTACAGCGCTACTATTATAATCTGGAAGCAAAATTCCACCTATAATCATCAAAGCTATACATCGAGTGTACTTTATTACATCCATCTCTGAGCTCATATCAGAGATAGGATTAGCTCGGCAGTGATCGTCTAGAGCGGTCATTCTTAGGTGACCGCCTTTAAATTTTGCTTCGGGAGGCTCAAATCCCAGTAACTCAATACATGTTTCTTGCCAGTCTTTCACACGTCGTGAATCATCTACCCCACTTACTGGTTCACCATCAACTTTCAGACCCCAAATTATTGAAATATCTTGTAAAGTAATGGTAGCCTCACCAAATCTAAAATGAAATGTATGGGTCTCAGGCCGCCATCGTTCAACAAGAGCGGTAATCAAATGATTATCGTACATACAATAGCCAGATTGTAAAACACCGTAAAATCCCATATCAATGATATGCCTCCAAACACGATCGTGTATCACTTTCTCATTATACAACCCCCAGATAAGGTTATCTGTACGCTTCACTTTTAAATTCCTATCAATATTCTTGGAACAAACAACACTCGAGATATGCGTAGATTGTAGATATAATACAGTTGAATCTTCGGACCTCTATTTAACGCAATCCTAAAAATAATAAAAAAAATAACACATATATCAACCATTTAAAATATTAATAAAAATTTATTATACGTACATATTAAAAAAAAATAATGAACAACCATTTAAAATATTAATAACAATTTATTATACGTACATGTTTAAAAAAAAATAATGAACTTTTTGATGAGAGAAATCATATATAAGATTTTTAATAATGAGCTTTTTAAAGACAGAAAAATAATAAAAATAATATGAATAATATATAAGATTTTTAATAATTAACTCACCTTTAATGTAGGTGGATGAATAGAGATTAATGGATTATTGAAGAGAGAAACAAAGCTCTGAATTTAGGTGGATGAACAGAGACTAAGGGATTATTGAAGAGAGAAACGAAAGGTCTGAATTGCAGAAAAGAAGAAAGAAAAGTTTTTAAGGTATAGAATATTTTGAGAATGGATATGAATTTATAGATGGATTTCATTGGTATCAATTAATGGAGTAGGTATCAATTAAATAATGTAGGTGGATTTTGATTGGTATGGAGTAAGTATCAATTAAATGGAGTAAGGTGGGTTTGGATTGGTATGTAGTAGGTATCAATTAAATGTGTTTGTATGGATAATAGCCACACATATCGAATAATATTGAGTAGCCGCCTACTTAGAAAGCGGCTACTCAACGTTGAGTAGCGGCCTCCTAAGTGGGCGGCTACTCAACGTTGAGTAGCCGCCGACTTAGTGGGCGGCTACTCAACGTTGAGTAGCCGCTTCTTCAAGTAGCGGCTACTCAACGTTGAGTAGCCGCCCTCCAGAACAGCGGTTTACAGTACTTTTGTACTCTTTTATATTTTGATGTATTTTTGAAATATAAATTGTTTTCCAAATTATTTTTTAAAAAAACCCATCTATAACTCACAACTTTATTTTAGCGAAGATTTTACGTCAAAATAGCGCAATTTTTGCGCCCAACACAAAATTCATCTCCAACCAATCTACCCCAAACTTTACTTTAAAATGAATATTCCCTACGATATTCATTTTAATTTCATTTACAATAATTATGAATCAATTTTCTATTTACAAATTTATTAATATATTTACACATTAAATTTATTTTTAAAAATTTACTTAGATAATTAATAATAATTAAATCATTCAGATTTAATCAGTCGTTAGTTTACTTGAATGCAATTTATCATTTATTAAATATATAATAATTGAATATTAGAGTGAATTAAATACTATACAACAATAAATTAGAAACATGATAACAAATATTACAAATTTTACTTGAAATGAAAAAAAAAGAAAAACAAAACATAGACATTAATTTAATTATTTGAATTACTATATTCATCACATTAATGATCAATCAATGCACCACTTAGTGTGATATGAGCATCGTTATTATTCATATGTCTATGCCAAATTGTTGAAATCTTAAGTTTTCATTTCAGCCATTTCTTCCATCGGAGCTGACGCTTCCATCGCAACTTTGATTGGTGCATCAAGATTACGGCCATTTTCGATAATCATTTTGTGCATTATGATGCACACAATCGTTATATCATGCAAATGTTTTTCACCAAAAACATGCAGGGGATGCCACAATTTTAAATCGTGATTGAAGAACTCCAAATATAAGGCATCGCTTATTAGAAACAAATATACTCAACTAATACGAGGATTTTAAAATTTTTGACAATAATTCCAACGTAATTTGGACCATCCAAATTACACAACAATCCAAACAATCCTCAAAACATAAATCCTAACAATCATTGTAATCATAAAATATTTAATCAAGAAAATGACAATGAATGATTACTGAAAAATATATTACAATCTCATACGAATGTAATATACTAAGAATACTATGACAAGTAAACCAACTCAACTTGACCCTTCTAAGCCTCTGACTCAGCAACTCTAACATCTCGAGATCTCTGACAGCTACACTGACCCCTGTTTCCACGGAAACAACCTCACACGGGATGAGCACACCAATAAACAGGTAAACAACAAAAACACAAGTATAACTTGTACAATATAAAGTTATAAGAGATAAAGAGTTACTCCGTGAGTAATCCACAATGCATAGAATACTGTCTACTACCATTAGCTCTTCTATATGCACCTGTTATAACAATACACTTTACAAATATACCACAATCACATATACGTCTGTCCATGATAGTAAATCACATGTCATCAGTATTACACTGATTTACATCTCATAATCCCTGCATATAATTGCATGACAACAACAATGCAATAATATATTATTAACACAACTGATCAACAACAATATATATATATATATATATATATATATATATATATATATATATATACATAGATCCATACATCCATGTATATTCTCGTACGACCCTCAATGGTGGTGCAACTCATTACAATTCTCATCGCCCATAAAACTGGCTGCATAATAATATTAGTTCCCTCGCCTATACGGTGGCGGCATAGCTAATATTAATCCCATCGCCCTTTATAGCCGTACAACTCAATACAATTCTCATCGGCCACAAACTGGCGGCATAATAATATTAATCTCATCGCCCTCTATGGCGGTATAACTCAATACAATTTGCATCGCCCAGAAACTGGTGGCATAATAATATTAATCTCATCGCCCTCTATGGTGGAACAACTCAATATAATTCTCATCGCCCACAAACTGGCGGCATAATAATAGACTCAAGAGCTGACTCACATGTATGTAGCACTTCTGTGGTGCCCCGAAATTAATTATATGCAATTTGTGCATTAATGATGCTTATATGATTAATTATGATGATAATGGATTTATGTGTTGAAATTAATTATCATGTTGAAATGCTTAGTCGCATGGTAGGCGTGACCCGGGGTTGCATTTCAGGGTGCATGTTATGCATGTAGGGAAATGGGGAGTTAACATGATTTAATTGTATTGATTGTTAATTATGAGGAAGATATGAATTTAGAGGAAGTTTGTTGCATTTTTGGAAAATGCTTTTAAAATACCATGTTCGGGTATTTTATACATCATGTTAATTGTTGGGGTACAATTTTAATTAACTTTATAACCCCACTATACACCCCTTTTTACCTCACTTTATTCACTTTCCACATCACTCTTTTAAATCCCCAAATTCATCCCCCAACCCTAACCCATTTGCTATTTTCGATTTTGGCATAAAGTGGAAGGAGAAATCTTCACAAAACCTTTGTTTGTGAGATTTATTGTAGGATTTGGAGTCCTTAAGAGGTATGGTGTAAGGACCCCATGCTCTTAACCCGTTATTAGTGTATTAACCCCCGTACTTAGTGCATACGATCATGTTATTAAAGGGAAAGTGATTACATGCAACTCTAGCATGAATACCGTCTATAAAATTCCTTTACATTAATCGTATAATGTCTATACTTTCCCAACATATTCCATAAAACATATGATGCACCTTTAAACATACACTAACATGCTCTCAATTCATTTTGCAGTTCATAATTAATTGCATACAACACAAATGAAGAGAGAAAGGCCCTTGCCTTCTTTATACATTCCATATACACATAATACTGCTCACATGCGAGCATCAAATAAGTAGGCGTGTATCTAATGTATAAAGTATCATGCTCAATACTGTCTCGTGTACCTCGATCCTGGAATCACCTCAAATCTACAGCTCGAGTTCAACTCCAAGCCATCGATGTACCTAATAACCTGTCCCAACAGAGACAGCCCCCACACGTGTACCTTTGATATCAGCAATCCGAATGTCGCGTTTGTTAGAGCGTGGACATGCGGGTTATTTGATTCATGCCCTTGATATCACTGAACAGAAACTAGAAAGGAAAGTGGAGGAGATACCAGTGGTTGCAGAATATGCAGATGTGTTTCCAGATGAGATACCTGGATTCCCACCGAGTCGAGAAGTGGAATTTGGTATTGATTTGATACCTGGTACTTCTGCAATTTCATGGGCTCCTTATCGGATGGCACCAACTGAATTGAAAGAGTTGAAAACTCAATTGCAAGATTTATTGGAGAAGGGGTACATACGTCCTAGTGTATCGCCTTGGGGTGCTCCGGTCTTATTTGTTAAGAAGAAGGATGGGACAATGAGATTGTGTATTGACTATAGACAATTGAACAAGGTAACGATAAAGAATAAATATCCTCTTCCTCGTATTGATGAATTGTTTGATCAGTTGCAGGGATCAAAGATTTATTCTAAGATTGATTTGAGGTCAGGATATCATCAAATACGTGTGAGGGAAGGAGATATACAGAAGACAGCATTCAGAACTCGTTATGGGCATTATGAGTTTATGGTGATGCCATTTGGCGTGACAAATGCTCCCGCTGTCTTTATGAGTTTAATGAATCGTGTGTTTCAGGAATACATTGATCGATTTGTCATTGTCTTTATTGATGATATACTGATCTATTCGCAGAGTGGTGTAGAACATGTTCAACATTTGCATATGGTATTGCAATTGTTGAGGACACATCAGTTGTATGCCAAACTCAGTAAGTGTGAGTTTTGGTTGACTAGTGTCGGCTTTTTGGGACATGTAATATCAGAAGAAGGTATATCAGTTGATCCAAAGAAAGTGGAAGCAGTGTTGAATTGGTCAACACCTACTTCTGTGCCAGAGATTCGTAGTTTCTTGGGTTTGGCTGGATATTATAGACGGTTTGTTGAAGGATTTTCAGCGATCGCCAAACCATTAACACATTTGACACAGAAGGGAGTATCATTTCAATGGTCAGAGACTTGTGAGCGTAGTTTTCAGGAATTGAAACATCGATTGACTACAGCTCCAGTCTTGATCATTCCATCTGAGCATGACAGGTTTGCATTATATACGGATGCATCATTACTTGGTTTGGGTTGTGTATTGATGCAGGACAAACATGTAGTGGCTTATGCATCACGACAGTTGAAGCCACATGAAATGAGATATCCAGTGCATGATCTGGAATTGGCTGCCATTGTCTTTGCATTGAAGATATGGCGACATTATTTATATGGTACGTCGTTTACCATATACACAGATCATAAGAGTCTAAAATTTCTATTCACTCAAGCGGAGTTGAATATGAGACAAAGAAGATGGATGGATCTGTTGAAAGATTATGATTGTGAAATTGAATATCATCCAGGAAAGGCTAATCTTACAGCAGATGCTTTGAGTCGAAAGGTACATCATACGGCTGATGAGATGATTCATTTATCTGCCTTGATGACTTCTTGTTGTACTTTGGGTTATGATTTTGATGTGGAAATAGTGCCAGTACGGGTATCAACGTTGTTGGTTGAACCCGACATTTTTGAGAAAATCAGAACGGCACAAATGACTGATGATGAAGTACAACAGTGGAAGGAAAGGATAAGTCAAGGACAAACATCTCAATTTGTACTTACAAGTGATGGAACTTTGAAATACAGAACTTGTTGGGTAGTACCTGCTTCATTAGGACTACGCCAAGAACTACTACAACGTGCTCATTGTAGTAGATACAGTATACATCCTGGAGGGAAGAAAATGTATCATGATTTACGTACACAATTTTGGTGGAAACGTATGAAACAGGATGTATTGAGCTTTGTGAAACGATGTTTGATCTGTCAACAAGTGAAAGCGGAAAGACAGAGACCAGGAGGTGAATTACATAGTTTGGAAATTCCTCAGTGGAAATGGGAACATATCACGATGGACTTTGTGACTCATTTGCCATGGACGTCTTCTTGGTGCGATGCTATTTGGGTGATTGTTGATCGACTCACCAAAGTATCTCATTTTGTGCCATATTGTATGACATTTACATATCTGAGAATGGCACAATTATACATTCAACATGTAGTGAGACTACATGGTATTCCAGTTTCCATTGTATCGGATAGGGATCAGAGATTTACTTCTCATTTCTGGGAAGGGTTACAGACAGCGTTGGGAACTGAAGTGCGGTTGAGTACAGCATATCATCCTCAGACAGATGGACAAACAGAGCGTACATACAGACGCTTGAGGATATGTTGCGTGCCTGTGTATTAGAGTTCGATACCTCTTGGCAAGAGTCGTTGCCATTAGTGGAATTTTCATATAACAACAGTTATCAGTCTAGTATACAGATGGCACCATTTGAGGCTTTGTATGGGCGACGATGTAGATCGCCATTATATTGGGATGATGTGGATCAGTCTTCCTTACATGGACCGGATATGATTCATGAAATGGAAGAGAAAGTGAAAGTAATTAGATTGAAACTTAAAGCTGCTCAAGACAGACAGGCTGCGTATGCCAATAAGCGACGTATACCACTTGAATTTCAAGTTGGTGACCGTCTGTTCTTGAAAATCTCACCTTTTAAAGGTATAGTACAGTTTGGTAAGCGTGGAAAATTGTCTCCACGGTATGTTGGTCCGTATGAAGTATTACAACGTATTGGTACATTGGCATATCGATTGGCACTACCACCGGCCTTGAGTAGTATTCGTGATGTCTTTCATGTTTCACTGTTGAGGAAGTATGAACCAGATCCGAGTCATGTATTACAGTTACCTGAGGTACTGTTGGATACAGATGTGTCGTATGAGGAACGACCGGTTATGATCTTGGATCGAGCTGAACGCAGGTTGCACAATAAAGTGATTCCTATGGTTAAGGTACAGTGGGACAGACGGGGTGTCGAAGAGGCAACGTGGGAGACGGAGCAGCATATGATGCAACGGTATCCGGATTTGTTTTCTGGTATGATTTTACAGTTTTATGATACTGTTGGTACATACGTACTGTACTGTTACATACATGATCATGTTCTCGCTTCATGTAGTAGGATTGTTGAGTTGCATATCGATACATGCATGTTTGCATATGCAATTTCGAGGACGAAATTCAATGAGTGGGGGAGAATTGTAATGCCTCGATTTGCTTTATACACGTGTGATATGATTATATCGTTATTATGATTAATTCCGATATGATATGAATTGGGTTTGGGTTGAACCAAGGATGGATTAATACATGTATAAAATGAAACATATGGCATATTACCTTGATGTGCATTTACCCTACATTTGAGGAGATGTGAGGGGATGTACATGTGAATTTGAGTTTGAATGGGGTGTGTTTGTGAGTTTGAGTTTCATGTCCATGTGAGTTTGGATGAGCTGCTATTAAAAAGCAAATTAGCTTGATAAGCTCACACTACACCAAATCACACCTACTAAAATCCTACACAAGCTCCTCTCCAACTCTTTGAAGTTCCTCTTGGTTTAAGCTTGGAATTCATTTGAGAATTGAGCTAGGAAGTGAAGTGAAGTGAATTTATACAATATTGGTAAGGAATTTATAGTTTTGAACTTGAATTGTGTAGTTGGTAATGAAGTATGTGCATTGGCATATCAAGTATTCTTATGTCAAATCATAACTTGTTTTTATGCCAAGATATTGATACTATAATATGAGAAACATGTTTATATGATCCTAAGGTTTTCATGAACTGTGGTTAAAGGATAGGAAATGCATTGTGGAAGAAATACCATGAAGAATGTTGAAAATCGCCATGTTTATTTTCTGAAACAGAGGAGGCGATCGATCGCTGTGTTTTAGGCAATCGATCGCCTATGGCTAAACATGGGTAAGTCGGTGTTTGAGCGATCGATCGCTTCAAAGTAGGCAATCGATCGCCTTGAGGCAGTAGGTTTTTCAAAGGAGAGGCGACCGATCGCTTGAAATTAGGAGATCGATCGCCGAAGATCAAAACGTTAGGCAATCGATCGCCTCAAAGCATGAGATCGATCGCCATGGTTAGGTTTTGAAAAATGTTATATTTCGTTGAATTTGATTTTAATGCCTATGATAACATGATATATTGTTGGCATTGTTGTAGCATCATCTCAGGGGACGGGACAACGAGGCACTTAGCCAGTGACGTCTAATTCATCTCGTTTGTGTCGCAATACAGGTACGTGTTGACGTACGGAGTATAGATATGATGTGATGATGATGTTGTGGTTTTGATATCATATGATTTATGTTATCTTGTGTCATATGATTGGTAGTTTCATATGCATGTACATACATGGATTTCATATGATTGGGATGGATGCCTTGATAGATATGTGTATATGCTTTGGTAAGATCAGTGCCTTGATAGATATGCCTGGTGTGGTATATGCTTTGGCTGGGATCGTTGCCACGATAGATATACTACATATGCTTTGGCTTGAGAGATATACACCTGGTGTGGGTATATACTCTGGCTATTATCACAGATGAGTATGGTACTATGATATGTGCTGCTAATATGAAGATGTGATGTGGTTATCCACTGACATATTGAGCTGAATAGGCATATCATATGGGGCTCGTGATAATAGGGTAATTGGTGAGACATGTCATGACATAGTGCATTTGTGGATGCATGATACAGAACATTCATGTTAGATGATTTATTGTGCTTTATCATTGATATTGATATTGTGTTTTGATATTGCACTGAGATAGTTGTTCTCTATACTCATTGTGTGAATGTTTCTGTAGGGACTCATAGACGTGGGGAGACGGGATGTGAGTCATTTTCCGCTGCGAGCTGAACCACTGCCTAGGAGTTATCTTGTAGTAGGTTGTTGTTGTACATATGATGTGTAATTGGTAGGTTTTGAGAAACCCTGTAACAACTTAACTAGTAAGATACTCTTAATCAGTGTATGTTATTACTTAATTCAGACTCACAGATGTATGTTAATCGAATACATAATGGATTAAGTAACGAGGACCCCACATTAGTGGTATCAGAGCAGTGGTTCGAGAACGGGGTGAACATGGGTAGAGGAAGTGTATTAGGGAGTTACCTAAACACTTTGAGAATGGTAATAACATGTTAGGATTTGGAATATGATGTTATTCTCACATGTTATATCATTGTGAATGTTATTGTTAACCCTTGATCTACAGCTATGACAGACAGAGGGTATCATGAGGATGTTGGGGATGCCATGAGTGGCAATGCTAGTGTGAGGATGGCGCCTGTGCCACCACCACCGATTGAGCAAGGGCCAGTGGAACAGGTACTGTTGCCTGGAGAATTGACGTTGACGCAGTTTCTGAGTTATCAGCCACCCAGGTTTGAGGGGACTGAGTCAGGGGAACTGTCAGAGGAGTGGCTGGAACGTGTCGAACAGATATTTGTATCAGCACCGTGTGCCAAGACAGCTTGGTTACGTTTATCTAAATTTCAGTTAGCGAAGAAAGCTATGATGTGGTGGAAATCCACAGTGCTTGAGTTGAGGGCTCAAGGACAGACAGTTAACTGTGATGTGTTTAGAACGAAGTTCCTAGAGCATTATTTCTCTGTTGCTGCAAGGCAAAGGAAAGAGGATGAATTTACAAACTTGAGACAGGGATCAATGACAGTATCTGACTATGTTGTGCATTATTCTTCTTTGCTCCGGTATGTGCCACATATCGCTGTAAACACAAAAGCAAAGATCAGACAGTTTGTGAAAGGGTTGAGGCCTGAATTATTTGATAGGGTAATGTCCAATAACCCTACATCATATAAAGAAGCGTTGACTAGATCCGAGATGGCTGAGATTGTTGTAGGGGTATATACAGATGTTGGACAAGCCCAACCACCTACATCTGACAGTATGAGACCTAGAGGGGAACCATTTAAATCACCACGAGGTGGTGCATCTTCATCTAGGTTTAGTGGGAAACGTTTTGGACCACGGAAAGGGGATGACCGAAAATCTAAGGGACAGTCCCAAGGAAGTAGTAGTAGTAGTGGACGAGGATTACAATGTTTTAAATGTGGAGGGCCACATTATCAACGAAATTGTCCACAGTTTGATACGGTGGTTTGTTTCCGTTGTGGGAAGCCAGGACATGTGATCCGTGATTGTCCTCAAGTGGGTGGACAACAGAGGAGAGGACCCATGTCAGAGAATACAGTGCAGCAGAGACCACAGGGTGTACCACAGTCTGGTGGAGGACAGAGGACATGACCACCTCAGGCTCAGGTGTATGCACTGAACAGGGAGGAAGCAGAGGCAGCTCCTGATACTGTGATAGCGGGTAAGTGTACTTTGTTTACTTATCCTGCTTTTCTGTTGATTGATACTGGTGCATCACATTCTTTTATTGCACAAGATTTTATTGATCAGTATCATATATGCTCGTCTCCACTGTTAATGCCTCTTTATGTTTCGACACCCATGGGGAACTACTGTGATGACTTGTCAGAGTGTGTCTAATTGTGATATTCAGTTTGAGACTGAATATGGGCTACAGGCTGATTTGATTGTGTTAGACATGTCATATTTTGATTGCATCATTGGAATTGATGTGTTGAGTACATATCAATCTGTTGTGGATTGTAGTCAGAAGATAGTGAGATTTCAGTCTGATACTGGAAATCAATGGTTCTTCTATGGCCAGGGATCAAGGGCACGGATTCCTTTGATATCAGCAATCCGAATGTCGCGTTTGTTAGAGCGTCGACATGCGGGTTATTTGATTTATGCCCTTGATATCACTGAACAAAAACTAGAAAGGAAAGTGGAGGAGATACCAGTGGTTGCAGAATATGCAGATGTGTTTCCAGATGAGATACCTGGATTCCCACCGAGTCGAGAAGTGGAATTTGGTATTGATTTGATACCTGGTACTTCTGCAATTTCACGGGCTCCTTATCGGATGGCACCAACTGAATTGAAAGAGTTGAAAACTCAATTGCAAGATTTATTGGAGAAGGGGTACATACGTCCTAGTGTATCGCCTTGGGGTGCTCCGGTCTTATTTGTTAAGAAGAAGGATGGGACAATGAGATTGTGTATTGACTATAGACAATTGAACAAGGTAACGATAAAGAATAAATACCCTCTTCCTCGTATTGATGAATTGTTTGGTCAGTTGCAGGGATCAAAGCTTTATTCTAAGATTGATTTGAGGTCAGGATATCATCAAATACGTGTGAGGGAAGGAGATATACAGAAGACAGCATTCAGAACTCGTTATGGGCATTATGAGTTTATGGTGATGCCATTTGGCGTGACAAATGCTCCCGCTGTCTTTATGAGTTTAATGAATCGTGTGTTTCAGGAATACCTTGATCGATTTGTCATTGTCTTTATTGATGATATACTGATCTATTCGCAGAGTGATGTAGAACATGTTCAACATTTGCATATGGTATTGCAATTGTTGAGGACACATCAGTTGTATGCCAAACTCAGTAAGTGTGAGTTTTGGCTGACTAGTGTCGGCTTTTTGGGACATGTAATATCAGAAGAAGGTATATCAGTTGATCCAAAGAAAGTGGAAGCAGTGTTGAATTGGTCAACACCTACTTCTGTGCCAGAGATTCGTAGTTTCTTGGGTTTGGCTTGATATTATAGACGGTTTGTTGAAGGATTTTCAGCGATCGCCAAACCATTAACACATTTGACACAGAAGGGAGTATCATTTCAATGGTCAGAGACTTGTGAGCGTAGTTTTCAGGAATTGAAACATCGATTGACTACAGCTCCAGTCTTGATCATTCCATCTGAGCATGACAGGTTTGCATTATATACGGATGCATCATTACTTGGTTTGGGTTGTGTATTGATGCAGGACAAACATGTAGTGGCTTATGCATCACGACAGTTGAAGCCACATGAAATGAGATATCCAGTGCATGATCTGGAATTGGCTGCCATTGTCTTTGCATTGAAGATATGGCGACATTATTTATATGGTACGTCGTTTACCATATACACAGATCATAAGAGTCTAAAATTTCTATTCACTCAAGCGGAGTTGAATATGAGACAAAGAAGATGGATGGAGCTGTTGAAAGATTATGATTGTGAAATTGAATATCATCCAGGAAAGGCTATCTTACAGCAGATGCTTTGAGTCGAAAGGTACATCATACGGCTGATGAGATGATTCATTTATCTGCCTTGATGACTTCTTGTTGTACTTTGGGTTATGATTTTGATGTGGAAATAGTGCCAGTACGGGTATCAACGTTGTTGGTTGAACCCGACATTTTTGAGAAAATCAGAACGGCACAAATGACTGATGATGAAGTACAACAGTGGAAGGAAAGGATAAGTCAAGGACAAACATCTCAATTTGTACTTACAAGTGATGGAACTTTGAAATACAGAACTTGTTGGGTAGTACCTGCTTCATTAGGACTACGCCAAGAACTACTACAACGTGCTCATTGTAGTAGATACAGTATACATCCTGGAGGGAAGAAAATGTATCATGATTTACGTACACAATTTTGGTGGAAACGTATGAAACAGGATGTATTGAGCTTTGTGAAACGATGTTTGATCTGTCAACAAGTGAAAGCGGAAAGACAGAGACCAGTAGGTGAATTACATAGTTTGGAAATTCCTCAGTGGAAATGGGAACATATCACGATGGACTTTGTGACTCATTTGCCATGGACATCTTCTGGGTGCGATGCTATTTGGGTGATTGTTGATCGACTCACCAAAGTATCTCATTTTGTGCCATATTGTATGACATTTACATATCTGAGAATGGCACAATTATACATTCAACATGTAGTGAGACTACATGGTATTCCAGTTTCCATTGTATCGGATAGGGATCCGAGATTTACTTCTCATTTCTGGGAAGGGTTACAGACAGCGTTGGGAACTGAAGTGCGGTTGAGTACAGCATATCATCCTCAGACAGATGGACAAACAGAGCGTACGATACAGACACTTGAGGATATGTTGCGTGCCTGTGTATTATAGTTTGATACCTCTTGGCAAGAGTCGTTGCCATTAGTGGAATTTTCATATAACAACAGTTATCAGTCTAGTATACAGATGGCACCATTTGAGGCTTTGTATGGGCGACGATGTAGATCGCCATTATATTGGGATGATGTGGATCAGTCTTCCTTACATGGACCGGATATGATTCATGAAATGGAAGAGAAAGTGAAAGTAATTAGATTGAAACTTAAAGCTGCTCAAGACAGACAGGCTGCGTATGCCAATAAGCGACGTAGACCACTTGAATTTCAAGTTGGTGACCGTGTGTTCTTGAAAATCTCACCTTTTAAAGGTGTAGTACGGTTTGGTAAGCGTGGAAAATTGTCTCCACGGTATGTTGGTCCGTATGAAGTATTGCAACGTATTGGTACGTTGGCATATCGATTGGCACTACCACCGGCCTTGAGTAGTATTCATGATGTCTTTCATGTTTCACTGTTGAGGAAGTATGAACCAGATCCGAGTCATGTATTACAGTTACCTGAGGTACAGTTGGATACAGATGTGTCGTATGAGGAACGACCAGTTATGATCTTGGATCGAGCTGAACGCAGGTTGCGTAATAAAGTGATTCCTATGGTTAAGGTACAGTGGGACAGACGGGGTGTCGAAGAGGCAACGTGGGAGACGGAGCAGCATATGATGCAACGGTATCCAGATTTGTTTTCTGGTATGATTTTACAGTTTTATGATACTGTTGGTACATACGTACTGTACTGTTACATACATGATCATGTTTCCTCGCTTCATGTAGTAGGATTGTTGAGTTGCATATCGATACATGCATGTTTGCATATGCAATTTCGAGGACGAAATTCAATGAGTGCGGGAGAATTGTAATGCCTCGATTTGATTTATACACGTGTGATATGATTATATCGTTATTATGATTAATTCCGATATGATATGAATTGGGTTTGGGTTGAACCAAGGATGGATTAATACATGTATAAAATGAAACATATGGCATATTACCTTGATGTGCATTTACCCTACATTTGAGGAGATGTGAGGGGATGTACATGTGAATTTGAGTTTGAATGGGGTGTGTTTGTGAGTTTGAGTTTCATGTCCATGTGAGTTTGGATGAGCTGCTATTAAAAAGCAAATTAGCTTGATAAGCTCACACTACACCAAATCACACCTAATAAAATCCTACATAAGTTCCTCTCCAACTCTTTGAAGTTCCTCTTGGTTTAAGCTTGGAATTCATTTGAGAATTGAGCTAGGAAGTGAAGTGAAGTGAATTTATACAATATTGGTAAGGAATTTATAGTTTTGAACTTGAATTGTGTAGTTGGTAATGAAGTATGTGCATTGGCATATCAAGTATTCTTATGTCAACTCATAACTTGTTTTTATGCCAAGATATTGATACTATAATATGAGAAACATGTTTATATGATCCTAAGGTTTTCATGAACTGTGGTTAAAGGATAGGAAATGCATTGTGGAAGAAATACCATGAAGAATGTTGAAAATCGCCATGTTTATTTTCTGAAACAGAGGAGGCGATCGATCGCTGCGTTTTAGGCAATCGATCGCCTATGGCTAAACATGGGTAAGTCGATGTTTGAGCGATCGATCGCTTCAAAGTAGGCAATCGATCGCCTTGAGGCAGTAGGTTCTTCAAAGGAGAGGCGATCGATCGCTTGAAATTAGGAGATCGATCGCCGAAGATCAAAACGTTAGGCAATCGATCGCCTCAAAGCATGAGATCGATCGCCATGGTTAGGTTTTGAAAAATGTTATATTTCGTTGAATTTGATTTTAATGCCTATGATAACATGATATATTGTTGGCATTGTTGTAGCATCATCTCAGGGGACGGGACAACGAGGCACTTAGCCAGTGACGTCTAATTTATCTCGTTTGTGTCGCAATACAGGTACGTGTTGACGTACGGAGTATAGATATGATGTGATGATGATGTTATGGTTTTGATATCATATGATTTATGTTATCTTGTGTCATATGATTGGTAGTTTCATATGCATGTACATACATGGATTTCATATGATTGGGATGGATGCCTTGATAGATATGTGTATATGCTTTGGTAAGATCAGTGCCTTGATAGATATGCCTGGTGTGGTATATGCTTTGGCTGGGATCGTTGCCACGATAGATATACTACATATGCTTTGGCTTGAGAGATATACACCTGGTGTGGGTATATACTCTGGCTATTATCACAGATGAGTATGGTACTATGATATGTGCTGCTAATATGAAGATGTGATGTGGTTCCACTGACATATTGAGCTGAATAGGCATATCATATGGGGCTCGTGATAATAGGGTAATTGGTGAGACATGTCATGACATAGTGCATTTGTGGATGCATGATACAGAACATTCATGTTAGATGATTTATTGTGCTTTATCATTGATATTGATATTGTGTTTTGATATTGCACTGAGATAGTTGTTCTCTATACTCATTGTGTGAATGTTTCTGTAGGGACTCATAGACGTGGGGAGACGGGATGTGAGTCATTTTCCGCTGCGAGCTGAACCACTGCCTAGGAGTTGTCTTGTAGTAGGTTGTTGTTGTACATATGATGTGTAATTGGTAGGTTTTGAGAAACCCTGTAACAACTTAACTAGTCAGATACTCTTAATCAGTGTATGTTATTACTTAATTCAGACTCACAGATGTATGTTAATCGAATACATAATGGATTAAGTAACGAGGACCCCACAGGGATTAACACCATTAATCCCCGGACATCACAATCATCCCACACTAATAAAATTTCGTCCTCGAAATTGCACCGGTGTACTCCACGTAACACCAGGGCTACACAAACAAAACAAGGCCATGACCCCGATTCTAAACCACATTATAATCTAATTAACAACTGCGAGAATACCAGTCTCCCACCAAGCCCTAAAATAGAGAAGACGCCAAAATCCATACAAACCCAAAAATAACAACATACCTCGATGTGAATCATCCCAGAAGTCAGTCCACCACGACTACAAATCAACCAAAACTCCCTTGGTTCCGACATAGATGTCATTCCGTGATCTTCACCACTTGCCCACGATGCTTGACACGCACCGTCATGATGGGGACCACTAGTATACAACAGTATACTCACAGAAAATCCGGTTTTCGCTTTCCAGCCCATCTCCTTCAAAGGAGTAGTTGCAACATTTGCAACCTGGATCGGGTGACCCACGGTCACTGATCCACACAAAACACATCACTACAAATGTCTACAACCATGTGTTCCAAGAAATCCCATCTTGGTCCAAAAACACACTATCGAGACTCCACAAGGTCTCAAGTTCCACAGGGGACATGTAAGACAAGCAATTGTATTCCCACACACGTGTCAACCATGACACTAAACAAATCCGAATCCTGGCCACCCCTCATTTATCCTGGGATTCAACAATCCTAGAACAGGGAGGCTATCGAATCGACCAGTAAGAATTACCACGGTCCTAAAACACGACAAGTCCTCACAAGGGAAGTCAAACGGACCTCACGATTATTCTTCAGATTACATTGTGCCATCGAGATTACCAATCTCAAATTGTCACAATCTCCCACCGGAGATTCATCAAACCAAGCACACTAAATCGACGTTCAACAAGGAACGAAATAGAGTTGGCATTCGTATACACACACGGCATACATGCCCATACACCAACACAACCTGCATACTCAATACAATAGACTCGGGTATCTTCAATCATACCCAAATCCCAAAACCAACTGTCAAACCTCGATTATTCTCACCCCACGGAGAATGATGGTTGACAAACCAAAACCAAAGGGTGTGATTTCAACATCAACACCACACGAACCAAAACAACAAATCTCCTAAAAGATTCAATCGACAGGCATATCAATACCGCCTTTCCGACAAGGAAAATGTCATGAACTCATGAATCTCCAACTTCGAACCACCGTTCGGAAACCTGGATATATCTACCAAAACATAACACAAAACCAAAAGTACGCAATCGGTTCAAATAGTGCATCAAAGCAACTATTACCAAAATGAAACCCGTATACGCCATGTATACGCAAACTAGAGATGCTCTGAACCGATGCTATAGTACTCCACAAACTCGAGCATTTCCCCGGAGACGTCTCCTCGAGCGTCTCACTGAAAGTATGAAGCCATCACTTAGTCCAACACTAGTAGGGCTTACCCCGGTTGATTCTCAATCACCCCCAACCAATACTGGTTGTCTCCATGACAGCGCCATCTAAATTCTCCAAGAGATAAAATCGGTATAGTGGTGTTACCCCACTAGCTATATCTCACAATTCCAATTATGATCCCCGTTGCATTCTACACGCAAGGATGCTCAACCAGAGCTCAGAACGACTTGTTGATACTCACGTGGTATTACCAACAAAATTGAGTTGTCCCAATACAAGTCCTTCAAAACAAAAGACGTATAAACGTTCTCGTGAGGTGTCACATGCCTCAAACATCATGCTACAAAGGGACAATCAAAAAGCCTGTCAATAGTCTTCATCGTATCATCATACGATTCACCAAACTCGGTCCCAACGTGCAGTATAATGGCTCCAACAAGCACACTATATCACTACCACGATATCTGGCTAGCAAAGCGCTGCCTCCATAGGCTCATATCAAGCCCACCAACAAGCCATACGTTCCATCTCGGTATGCCATACCGTACAAACCGTTAGAGTAGTGGGTCATCACCCATTATATCTCTAATACCAATGCACAAAGGACATCCCAGTGTCCTTGCTCAACCACGAAGTAATCCTAACCCATTAGGACTTATCCCACACCCTCAGGGTGGGTGTGATCATGCCTACCATATGCCACCTTGGCATAAGCAAGTAGTTTCCTCACAAATACTCCTGTTACCAGTTACTTGGCTTAATCATACCAACGAGTACACTCAAAGGTACCACTACTCGTAAAATATAGACTTCAAATATGTGCTGCGGTACAATTCCTGTACGGCGCACCCAACAATTCTTCGAGCAGCCTGCTCGGCATAATGGTCTCGTCAACTAGTGACCCAGACACTATCCTGTGTTCGCCATCAGTACCCAACTATGTAATCAAATACATATACATAAATGTATTAATCATCAAAATGACGCTACACGTCTACATAGAACATTCACTATGTCATCGTTATCCCATGAAGGTACCTGTCAACATATGACATTCGAAATAACATCGTCGACTCGTGACGGTATATGTCGATACACGACGTCCATAGTCTCATCGTCAAACACATGACAGTATAAGTAATCAACACATGATATCCACAATAATGCTAAATAAACAGTAATACTCCATACCTCATTGCTAACAATATAGCGGCATACCTGTCTCCGTCGTCTAACAGTGGTACGCAATCAGCACCCATCGCTCGTAGGTGGCGTAATCCAGCGTCATGTACATAGCGGCATAACCCGTCGCTATAGAATCAGTGGCATAATCCCTTGTCATAGAGTCAGCGGCATAAAACATCGCTATAGATATCTGGCGGCATGAACCATCGCCATAGATGTAGCGGAATGTACCATCGCTATGAACACCCGGCGGCATGAACCATCGCCAATAGAATAGCGGAATGAACCATCGCTATGAATACCCGGTGGCATAAACAATCGCCAATAGAATAGCGGAATGAACCATCGCTATAAATACCCGGCGGCATGAACCATCGCCAATAGAATAGCCGATCCCTAGTCATTGTTACGGTAGTGTATTTTAATGCCCCTCGCTCAAATGCGACATGCGGCACTCCCACCCCTCGCTTTACATATAGGCGTCATAGAATAACCTCGCTTCAATGGACATGCGGCGCTCCCACCCCTCGCTTCACATTTTATCGGCAAATATTCTTTCCTCACCTCATATGATAACCACGCTTCAATGTGACATGCGGCGCTCCCACCCCACGCTTCACATTTAGCGGCACAAAACAAACAAATAGCGGCAAGCATTTAAGATCATCACTCATCCATAACAATGACTCATGGGATATTCACCAAGTATTCCATCTATACCTGCAACACAAGCATATTCCATATCCCAACATACATCATTATGAATGTATTTTAATGCACCTCGCTCAAATGCGACATGCGGCACTCCCACCCCTCGCTTCAACATTTGGCGGCAGTGCATTAAAATCATCACTCCATTGTACACATGCAACCAGAATGTATAAACCATGATGTATATAAAATGCAGGTTACCGTCTCGTGTCTTTCAACCCTGGCGTTAGCCTTTCGCGTCATAGTGTCCCTACATGAACAATCCCAAACCATGAGCATACGATAATCCATATTTACCACAATATGATTATAATGAGTAAATGCATAAACTATGAGTACACAGTACTTCCTGTATCCCGATGCATTTCAAAATGCTCCCTTTGGCTGTCCCTATGTCACAACTCACAATCATATTCAACAGATTACAGTATGATTCTATAGATGTCATGACATATAATTGTCTTACTATGATCGCATATCACAAATGCACATAAGCAAAATAGTTGTGTCACACAACACTAATTACTATCATGCATAAATATGTGCTACCCATCCCTATCAGCGTGTTCCAGGCCTCCAACAGTCCCGAAGAGCTAACCACTGCTCTGATACCACTAATGTAAGGACCCCCATGCCCTTAACCCGTTATTAGTGTATTAACCCCCGTACTTAGTGCATACGATCATGTTATTAAAGGGAAAGTGATTACATGCAACTCTAGCATGAATACCGTCTATAAAATTCCTTTACATTAATCGTATAATGTCTATACTTTCCCAACATATTCCATAAAACATATGATGCACCTTTAAACATACACTAACATGCTCTCAATTCATTTTGCAGTTCATAATTAATTGCATACAACACAAATGAAGAGAGAAAGGCCCTTGCCTTCTTTATACATTCCATATACACATAATACTGCTCACATGCGAGCATCAAATAAGTAGGCGTGTATCTAATGTATAAAGTATCATGCTCAACAGTAGTGGCGTCACAATTGATGTTCGCTCAAAGGCGACAACATCTCAATCATTGCTCGCTCAAAAGCGGCACCATATAATTCCCAATGTATATATGTCCATTCATAGTGATTACCATAAACCATGCAATTCAATATACATTTATTGTAGTATAGCGTACCAGGCACTCACAATTGCAATTACAATAAAGGGTCATGCTCGTACGTCGTACGTACCTTAAGTCTCCGCAGCCCAAGCCAAACCTTGCTTGAATCCCATTCATCAAGAAGTATGTGCTAAAACACAAATAATTCACAATCAAACATAAGCATGCAACCACGTGCCGAAGCACGTTCATAGCTCCCAATCATATCGTCAATCCATGACGATTACCAAAATAAAAGCCCTCCGGCTAAGCATGCATAATACCCAAAATATACCGTTTAGCAAGTTTAAAGGATAACCAAGAATTCAACCGGGAATTCAATTTATTAAACTTTGGCCTCAACCAATCCATTTTAAAAGTATAACATTCCCATTGGAATGTAGACATTGCCCTGGAAACGGCCCCTTTAAACCTCGGTTCCAAAATCCCGACATTTTCCAAAAATTTCAAAAAAACAAATTCCTTCGGGTGGCGATCGATCGCCACCTTTATAGCGATCGATCGCCACACTCCAGTGGCCAACCAGTGCCTTCTCGCGATCGATCGCCAATCCTCGCGATCGTTCGCCGAGACCTCGCGATCGATCGCTAGCACTGCTCATCGCCTTCAAAAATTGGACTGCTCGTCGCGATCGATCGCTACCCCTCGGCGATCGACCCCTCGGCGATCGATCGCCACCTGCGATTTTCTGAAAAGTTCGAGCTTTCATGGTGTTTTTGACACCCAAACTCAAAACCAACACCCCCTACACCACCAACACCTCGAATACAATATTTAAACTCCATAAAAACACTAAAATCGACATTTTAGATTTTAACCCAAAAACCCCCAAACACCAAACCAACCCAAAAGCTCAACCATAACACACCATATCACTATCAAATCGAAGACAATGACGAGGGGGAGAAACTTACCAACTTATCTTCGAGAAATCCGGCTCCTAGGACGAGACTCCATCGATTTTGCCCATCAAAGGGAAAGGGGAAGGGTTTGGGGTGAGAGAGTGGCGTGAGGGAGAGGAGAGGAGAGGAATGGATTCCGAATGACGGAATCCCGAGTCCAACTGGTATATATAGCAAAATTGCCCCAAAATACCAATACCTCCACAAATACATCATGATTCATTAGAAATCATTTGCTTTCAAAAACTCACTCTCCAACAACAAATCCCCATACAGGCCCCAACACAAGGCACCCCGGACACCAAGCCCCACTAAAAAACCTCACTCATAGGTTTTCCACCAAAATGAGAATATAATCTCAACCTTTGGATCCAACGGTCCCAAATGCCCGATTTAACAACCTCGGGAGACCCAACACCGCAATTAATTCCTAATTGCCACAATTAAAAATCCATCAAGGATTAATACCACACCGGGATTAACACCATTAATCCCCGGACATCACATATGGAACCCTTCCTAAAGTTTTAATGATGTTTGGTTTTGAAATGGGTTGGTTTTTTGTGTTTTTATGTGGGTTGTTTTGGGTATATGTTGTTTGTGGTTGGGGTATGATTTTTGAAGTGTTTTATGTGGGTTTTGGTGAGTTATGATGATGTTTGTGTTGTTGGAAAGTTTGGGTTTGAAGGGTATGAGGATAAGCTTGAAAAATGCTCAAAAATGGTGAAGGATCGCGCATACAGCAGGTGGCGATCGATCGCCATGTATGAGGCGATCGATCGCCGAAGGCCAGTAGCAAAAAATTGCTACAGGCGATTGATCGCCATATTTTAAGCGATCGATCGCCGTGAGGCAAATAGTCAGGCGATCGATCGCCATATTTAAAGCGATCGATCGCCGCTGTTAAAAAAATGGAAAATGATGATTTTTGTTGAATTTTTGGTGTTTGGCTATTGTTTAGCTTCTAATATTGATTTGTATGATTGTGTAGAACAATCCCAGGTACCCACAACATCAAGGAGATAAAGTTCTCCAACTTCTCCACTTTTGGGAATTAAGGTACGTAAGAAATGTACGGGCATCGGACGGTAAAACACATTCCTATACTATGACTACGCAATGATTGCATAAGTATTTATGATGTTTATGATGATGATTATGATAAGTAAGTTTATGATGATGATGTCTATGATGAGTAAAGATGATATGATGTTTATGAGGACATTTATGATAAGATGATGATGTTTATAAGATGATGATGTTTACAAGATGATGATGTTTGCAAGATGATGATGTTTATAAGATGATGATGTTTATAAGATGATGATGTTTATGATATGATGATGATGATTCATGTTTAACTATGTTATTGAGAATGGTTGAGTGTTCTGGTAGTTGTTATGGGAAAGCGAGGAAGGTACTTACCGCTGACATAGCTAGCGAGGAGATTACATCCGCTATCAAGGTGTAGCGAGGGTTAATCACAGTACCGCTATATGTCGAAGCGAGGGGACCAATTGTTCCGCTGACATAACAAGGCCAGAAACATCCCCATTTCTAAATAACATTGTTGATTATGAGCATATATGTGAAGTATGATTTTAATCATTTATGTCAAGAACTAATGATTATATGCATGACTATGAAACAGGGACAACCAAAGTGGGTTAATGCGATTAACCAGGAAGTATATGTTACGATTATTTTCATGCATTTATTTATATGCCTTTATCTCTATGATGTTAAGTAATGATGTACATGCTCATGATGGGTTGTTCCTGTAGGTACGCTTTTGGACTGAAGGGCTAAGGGTCGGGTTGAGGCAGTGAGCTAAAAGGAGCATGAATGAATATATGATACAGGATTTTGATAGTCTCTACTCTAGGAGTAGTGTAAATCTATAGCTTTAACATTCTTTTTGGGAATGTAATTATTAAGTTTGAAATTCTATTTTTGGCCTGTAACTCTATTAGCTCAAAGTTAGAACCGGTACCCTAAGATGTTATGAATGCATGTTTAGTCCATAATACGTTATTAATATGATGTTAAGGTAGGAAGACCCTACAACTTCGCTCCTTTCGGACTCAAGAGGTGACTCACATCATATGCAGCACTTTGCTCCTATTGGACTCAAGAGGTGACTCCAATATATGTAGCACTTTGTTCCTTTCGGACTCAAGAGGTGACTCACATCACATGCAACACTTGGCTCCTATTGGACTCAAGAGGTGACTCATATGTATGTAGCACTTTTCTCCTTCCGGACTCAAGAGTCGACTCACATCACATGCAACACTTTGCTCCTTTCTCACTTATTCATCAATGATCAAACTTATCATATCACCACGCATGTTCAACAGTAGCAGCATCACATGCTCAATACCGGCATCACAATAATTCATAGCACCATCCAATTGAGTACCCTCAATACTTTACAACACATTAATCAATAATTACAATTATTCAATACTTGTACGTCTCTACGTACTATTTCAAGAACAACATGAATATATTATACATGCACATAACAATAATATTTTTGCCTATGCTCGTATGTCTTACGTACCTTATAGTCCAAATGTAAGAGTCGCTCCTTGCCTTCGCCCCGAGATCCGGTGAATTATTCGCTACAACAATCAATAATTCATGATCGATTACGTGCACACAAACATATACCCATGCACGTACTCAACCTCTAATATATCATCAAATCATGATGGTCAAACACATAAAAGACTAGAGCAAAACGTACGTCGACACATCAACATCAAAATATTTTTCAATAAATCTCTTCTACCGATCGATCGGTCCATACCCACCGATCGATTGATAGCAATCAAAAATCACAATTGGCTACGCACTTCGACCGACCGATCGATCGCTCGCCTCAACCGATCGATCGCTCGAGTCTCCTGATTGATCGATAGAATGCCAAAAAAATTACCTTTCGCTACGGCCTTGCACCGATCGATCGATACAATGCAACCGATCGACCAGTCGCTGCACATAAAAAAAAAACGCCATTTTCAAAACTCCAAAACCTCATCCAACCATACCACAACCTCATACAACTCGATTCCCCCCACAAATACACATCCTTGGACACTCAACCAGGATTATTACACATTTTATTTCAAGAAAAAAAATAAGAATCCAAGATTCTTCAAAACCCCCAAAAATCAACCCAACTCAAAAACCATAACCAAAACTTACAAAAATTCTATCAAAACAAAGATAATCAAGAGGGGAAGAAGAATACCCAACAATTTGCTCAAGAATCTGGCACATAATCGAGCTCCATCGATTTCTCTCCCTAGGGAAGAAATAGAAAGGGGGAAAGAGAAGATGGAGCAGGCGGGGAAGATGAGAGAGAGAGAGAGAGAGAGAGAGAGAGAGGAGTGCAAAATGATTTAACATCGAGTCTACTTGATATTTATAGTATCAAGGCTCCAAAAAACACGAGTCTCAAATACTCACCAAAACTCTACAATAACAAAAATGTGTTCAATGAATTATCTCAAATTGCTCAAAATCATTTCATACCTCAATCCAAAACACCCAACTCAAAATCTTACTACCAACATGATTCCAAGGTTCAACCCACCAACGATCATAAAACTCTCGAACATTGAATCCAACAAATCCAACACCGGATAATAATCCCCCAAATTCTCAATTTGATAATTATTTCATAATTACCACAATTAAATCAACTAATGATTATGATTAAATATGAGATTACTATAACTAATTTCTGGGTATCACACCAAATGCACATTCTACATCTTTTCTACAAGACTCTTGTTTCATTGTGAAATATTTCTTTTTCGGACCACGTGAATCATGAATAGTTTGCACAATAGTTGACCATTTCAGATAATTATTATCAGTTAAATAATAATTTGTAATATATTCTCGACCTCCAATAATATAGTGTGTTGGAGGAGCAATAGCTTGTGTGGATTCGAAAACAAACTAGATGCTTCCAATACGCTAATGTAATCCAGAGATCATACTCATCTACTGCTTCTAAAATAATGGTAGGAGATCAACTACGACCAGCATATTGTCCTGCCCAAGTAGTGGGGAAAAATGGGACAAATTTCTACCTCCAATGCATACAATCGAGGCTTCCTAACATTCAGGAAAGCCGCGTTGTTTACCAATATGCAGTTGTCTAGCAACATCATTGGCAGTAGGTGATCGTAGATACTACTCTACAAACACGTCGACAATAGCACTACAAAATGATGCGTACATTGAATCGTAGTAGACTCTCTGATTTTGATATATTCGTCTGTAGCATCCGCTGGAAGAACGTATGTTAACATTTGTAATGTTGTTTTCTGATTAGTAGACAACACACGTCTACCGAAGCCATCACTTCTTTGTGTGAAGTAATTGTCATGATTCTTCATGGCATCGACAATATGAATGAATAGATTTTGAGGCATTCAAAATCATATTCGAAACATTGCTTCATTGTATCGGGTTTTCAACAAAATAATCATTGAACATATTATGATCAACGAGATACGACCACGATGGATGAATATATGACAAGGAAGTGACCCTCGATGAACGGCTTGGTAATTGTGTGGTTGGCATATGCATCAAGTAATTGGTTGTTTAAACCAATAAGTCGTACGATTTGTTCTTCTCTTTGGTTCATGGCTTCTATCTCATTTTCGAGCTCTATATCTAGTTCATTATTGTCATCGGATAATGAAGAAGAGTTAGAGGATGATGCATGCAATGGATCGAAAGTTTTGGAATTCATTTATTAGAAGTAGGGAAAATTATATATTTTAGAATAAATAATTTTCAAGACGAGTTTCTTGGTCGTACAAATGTCAATAAAACCATTTTATCATATAGTAGTATTTGAAGATAAGATAAGGATGCATTCGCAATTCTGATCTAAGCTACAATCGGTTGGATGAAATTCATTAAATCTAAACCATTTGATTATTATCTTCTTATCCCATGAATCTTATACAATCTACAACTGTCGGATAGATTTAATTTAATCTCAACCATCAGACCTGTATCTTCTTATCTACGAAAAATCTTATCTAATCTGCTGGTCATTGAATGGATTTCATCAATCACAACCATCAGATTCCTATTTTATTATCTACAAAAATCTTATCAATCTGCGGGCCGTTGGATGGATTCTCATCAATTACAATCATCGGATTCCGATCTTCTTATCTACAAAAAATCTTATCTAATCCTTGGATCATTGGATGAATTTCATCGATCCCAACCATCGGATTCCGATCTTCTTATCTAATTTTTTTTAACATCCGTGGGTTGTTAGATGGATTTCATTATTCAATTTAATCGGATTCCTATATTCTTATCTACATCCAGTCTATAAATAACATATCACACCCTTTAATTCTAACTCTGTGATGCCCGGGGATTAATGATGTTAATCCCGGTGTGGTAATAATCCTTAATGGATTTTAATTGTGGCAATTATGAATTAATTGTGGTTTTGGGACTCTAGGGGATTTTTAAATCCGGTATTTGGAGTCGTTGGATCCAAGGGATGAGATTGTATTCTTGTCGTGGCGATAACCTTGGAATTTGGTTTTTGGTGGGATCTGGGGTCCGGAGTACTTTGTACTAGGACTGATAATGGAATTTGAGTTGAAGAGATAATTATCAAAAAGAGATGATATTTAATGAATCATGATGTATTTGTGGAGGAGTCGGTATTTTGGAGCTTTTGGAGCTATATATACCAATTAGACTCGGTGTTCCGTCATTGCACGGAATCTCCTCTCTCTCTCCCCTCTCTCCCCAGCGATCCCCACCCCTCTTCTTCCCTCTTTTCTCCCTTGATGAAAAATCGATGGTTGCTTGACTTGGGAGCCAAATTTCTCGAAGATAATAAGTATTATCCATCCCCTCGCATTTGTCTTCGATTTGATTATGGTATTGTGGTGTTTGTGAAGGATTTGAGTTGGGTTTATGAAATTGGTTTTTAAAGATTTTTGGGTTGTTGGGTTTTGGGGTTGGTTTATAGCCCATTGTTAAGGATTTATGTTGTATTGGGTGTGAGGATTGTTGTTGGGGAAGATTTTGCAAGAAAAACGCCATTTTTGGCTGTTACAGGTCGAGGCGATCGATCCCTAGGGCAGGCCGATCGATCGCCGATGTTGTTGAAATTTCAGGAAGATGAACAGTGAGGCGATCGACCGCCTCAAAGGAAGCGATCGATCGCCATGAGGCAGTAGCCAAATGCACTGAGAGGCGACCGATCGCCTGGACATGGAGCGATCGATCGCCCATGCCATTTTTACGAGCGATCGATCGCCTGGGGCGATGCAATCGATCGTCAGTGCCTGTTTTTGGAGAATTATTTCGTGTTGAGTTTTCGATGCATGCTTCACCCGCGGTCTTTTAAAATGGTTATCGTCATGGATGACGATATAATTGGGGTTTGTGAACGTGCTTGGACACGTGGTTGCATGCTTGAATTTAATTGTGGATTATTAATCATGTTTAGCACATAATCCATCGTTCACGGGACCAAGGCAAGATTGGAGTCGAATTACGGGAATATAAGGTACGTATGACGTACGAGCATAGTCCTTTATTATTTATGATTGCAATTGTTGAGCGCATGGTACACTGTATTGCAATAAATGTATATGGAAATGCATGGTATATGGTATTAGCAATAAACGGATATTGAAATGCATGGTTTATGGTAATTGCTACAAATGGATATATATATGCATTGGAAATTATATGATGCCGCTTTTGAGCGAGCAATGATTGTGTTATCGCCTTCGAGCGAATATCGGTTATGACGCCATTGCTGTTGAGCATGCGTGAGAATGAAATGTCGCTAGTGTAGAGCGAGCAATGAAATAGAACTATGGAACCATAAGTGAGATATATGAAATATCTGTAATCATTGTTTAATGATTTGATATTACTGATTATGATATCGGTATGTGGCAAATGGATTTGTTAATCAATGTAATGATTAACTGGCATTTGGAAATTTGATGGTTTCAGTTATTTTGAGAACAGGGACAGTACAGGGAATCCCGGATGAGGATGATATCATCCAGGGAGCATCTTTATATTTCATAGCATTTACATTTTTGTAAATTATGAATTGTATTATTGTGATTATTGGATTTGAGATATTGGTATGCTCACCCCGTGTGGGGGCTGTCTCTGTTGGGGCAGGTGATTAGGTACATCAATGGCTTTGGAGTTGAGCTCGAGCTATGGAATTGAGGTGCTTCCAGGGATCGAAGTACCAGTGACGGTATTGAGCATCGTGTTTTATACGTTTGATATACACATACTTATTTGATGCTCGTATGTGAGCACTATGATGTGTATATGGGTTGTATAAAGAAGGCATGGGTCTTTCTCTTTTCATTTATGTGTTGCATGCAATTATTTATTGAATTGCTAAATGAACTGAGAATATGTTAGTGTATTATAATGGTGCATGATATGTATGAGGACTTGGTTGGGGGAAATTAGACATTATAGGGAATAATGTAAAGAAATTTTATTATTGGCATGGTTTGCTATGATGTCAAGTGGGTTTTCCCCTACATATATAATTACATGCACTAAATACTTAGGTTGATACACTAATAACGGGATAAGGGCATGGGGGTCCTTACATTAGTGGTATCAGAGCAGTGGTTTGCTCTTTGGGGCTGTTGAGGGCCTAGGACTATATTGATGGAAATGAGTAGCACATAATTAGACACGATGGTAGTTAGTGTTGTTTGACACAACTATTTTGCTTATGTGCGTTTTTGATATGTGATCATAGAGGAACAATTATATGTCATGACATCTATGGAATCATAATATAATCTGTTGATTATGATTGTGAGTTGTGGCACAGGGACAACCAAAGGGAGCATTTTGAAATGCATTGGGACACAGGAAGTACTTTGTACTCATGGTTTATGCATTTACTCATTATAATCATATTGTGATGAATATGGATTATTATATGCTCATGGTTTGAGATTGTTCCTGTAGGGACGCTATGACATGAAGGGCTAAGGCCAGGGTCGAAAGACACGAAACGGTAACCTACATTTTATATACATCATGGATTATGCATTGTGGTTGCATATATATTGGAGTGATGATTTTAATGCTTTGCCGCTAAATGTTGAAGCGATGGTAAAATTTCGCATGTCACATTTGAGCAAGTTGCATTAAAATACACTCATAGCGATGTATATTGGATTATGGATTATGCATTGTGGTTGTATATATTGGAGTGATGATTTTAATGCTTTGCCGCTAAATGTTGAAGCGAGGGTATTGCCGCATGCCACATTTGAGCGAGGTGCATTAAAATACACTCATTGTGGTTGTATATATTGGAGTGATAATTTTAATGCTTTACCGCTAAATGTTGATGCGAGGGTATTGCCGCATGTCACATTTGAGCGAGGTGCATTAAAATACACTCATTGTGGTTGTATATATTGGAGTGATGATTTTAATGCTTTGCCGCTAAATATTGAGCGAGGAAATACACTCATGGTGATGTAAATTGGGATATGGAATATGCATTCTGTTGCAGGTATAGATGGAATGCTGGGTGAATATCCCATGAGTCGTTGTTATGGATGAGTGATGATTTTAAATGCTTTGCCGCTGTCACTTGACGCGATGATAGAATACTTGTCGATGTCATATCGCAGCGAGGAAAGAATATTTGCCGCCAAATGTTGAAGCGAGGATATTGCCGCATGTCGCATTTGAGCGAGGTTATTCGATGCCGCTAATATGTTGAAGCAAGGGGTATTAGTGCCGCGGTCATGACAAGCGAGGTGCATTAAAATACACTACTATAAAAAGACTAGGGATTGGCTATTCTATTGGCGATTGTTTATGCCACCGGGTATTCATCGCGATGGTTCATTCCACTATTCTATTGGCGATGGTTTATGCCGCCGGGTATTCATAGCGATGGTTCATTCAGCTATTCTATTGGCGATGGTTTATGCCACTGGTATTCATAGCGATGGTTCATTCCGCTATTCTATTTGGCGATGGTTTATGCCGCCGGGTATTCATAGCGATGGTTCATTCCGCTATTCTATTGGCGATGGTTTATGCCGCCGGGTATTCATAGCGATGGTTCATTCCGCTACATCTATTGGCGATGGTTCATGCCGCCGGGTATTATATAGCGACGGGTCATTCCGCTACATCTATGGCGATGGTTCATACCGCCGAATATTTATAGCGATGTTTTATGCCGCTGACTCTATGGCGAGGGATCATGTCGCTGATTCTATAGCGATGGATTATACCGCTATGTACGTTGCACTGGATTACGCCGCCTTCGAGCGATGGGTGCTGCTTGCGTACCACTGTTGGACGATGGATACAGGTATACCGCTATCTTGTTAGCGATGAGGTATGGTATATTACTGTTTTATTAGCATTATTGTGGATGACATGCATTGATATACATATACCTTCACGTGTTTGACGATGAGATTATGCATGTCATGTGTTGACAGGTACCGTCATGGGATGACGATGACATAGTGGATGTCTATGTAGACGCGTAACGTTGTTTCGATGAATAATACATTTATGTATATGTATTTAGTCGTATGGTTGGAGTGACGATGGTGGGCACAGGGTGTCTGGGTCACTAGTTGACGGGACCATTATGCCGAGCATGTTTGCTCGATGGATTATTGGATGCATTATACCGGTGAGTGTACCACATCATGCAATATAGGTAAATATTTGTCGAGTAGTGATACCCTTGGGTATACTCGCTGGAATGGCTAAGGCCAAGTGATTGGTGGTAAGAGTAGTCATTGAGGAAACTACTCGCTGGTCGTTGTGGTGTGGTAAACATGGTCACACCCACCCATGAGGGTGTGGAATAAATCCTACGGAATTAGGATGCTTTGTGGTTGAGTAAGGACACAGGGATGTTCGTAGTGCTTGGTGTTTTAGAGAAATATCGGGTGATGACCCACTACTCTAAATGGATGTTACGGTATGGTATATCGAGTGGAACGTATGATACGTTGGTAGGCTTGATATAAGCCTATGGAAGCAGCGATTTGCTAGCCAGATATCGTGGCGATGATATAGTGTGCTTGTTGAAGCCATTATACTGCACGTTGGGACCCAGTTTGGTGAATCGTACGGTGATACGATGAGGGTTTATGGTAGACCGTTGTTGTCTCTATGTGACATGATGATTGAGGCAGGTAGTACCTCACGGGGACGTTTATACGTCAAATGTTTTGAGGGACTTGTACTGGGACAACTCAGTTTTGTTGGGAGTACCAACGTGAGTGTCGACAAGTCATTGTTGGTTCTGGTTGAGAATCCTTGCATATGGAATGCAATGGGGGACACAATTGGAATTGTGGGATATAGCTAGTGGGGTAACACTACTATATTGATTATATCTCTTAGAGAGATTTGAATTGTACTGTCATGGAGACAGCCGATATCGGTCGCCATGGTAAGCATTACTGGTGTTGGACCGAGTAATGGATTACTTACCTTTTGGTGAGACGTTCGAGGAGACGTCTCCGGGAGAATGCTCGAGATTGTGTAGTACTATGGTATTAGTACAGATCATTGTTAGAATGAGTATACGTTGTGTATACGGATTTTGTTTTGGTAATAGTGGCATTGATGCACTATACTGGACCAGTTGTATAATTTATTGGTTCTGGGATATGTTTTGGCATAAATATATCCAGGTTTTCCGAACGGCGGTTCGAGGTTGGAGGGTCATGAGTTCATGACATTTTCCTTGTGAGGAAGGTGGTATTGATATACCTACCGATTGAGAATCTTTATTCAATGAGTCGGTTTGTGTGGTGTTGATGTTGGAATCACACCATTGGTCGTTGGTCTGTCAATCATTATTCTCTGCTAGGTGAGAATAGCTGGGGATTGACAGTTGATTTGGGACTTTGGGTATGATTGGAGATACCTGAGTCTATTGCATTGTGTATGCATGTTGTGTTGGTACTTAGGCATGTATACCAGTGTGTATACGAATGCCAACAATTATTTGGTCCTCGTCGAGCATCAGGTTAGTGTGCTTAGATGAATGAATCTCCGGTGAGAGATTGTATCACCTTGAGATTGGTAATCTCGATGGCACGATTTATTCTGAAGAATGATCGTGAGGTTTGGTTGACTTCCTCCGAGGAGGAATTGTTGTACCTTGGGGTCATGGAAATTCATTTCTGGTTAATTCGATAGCCTCCCTGTTTGGTTGACTTCCTCCGAGGAGGAATTGTAGTACCTTGTAGAGTCTCGATAGTGTATTTGGACCAAGATATGATTCTTGGAACACCCGGATGTAGAATTCTTTGGAGATGTGTTTTGTGTTGATCGGTGGCCGTGTTGTTGCCCAATTCGTGTTGCAATGTGGTGCAACTACTCCTTTGATGGAGATGGATTTGAAAAGTGGAACCGAATGTTATTTAGGTACACTGTTGTGTACTGGTGGTCACTTTGGTAACAATGTATGTTTAACATCTTTGGCTATGTCATGGAGATATCATCGAGGCGATATCTATTTTGGAATCGTGAATGATTCGTTTGATTTGCAGTTAGGGTTGGCTGACTGCTTTTGAGACAGTTAGCATTGGAGTATGCTGACGTTCTATTGCGGTTGTAATGGTTTGGGAGGTTTACCCCATTCCAGGTTTTGGTGCGAGGTTGGTATCCTCGCGGTTGATGTGTCGTTCATGACATGTTCATGATTCGACGATGTGAATCCGTTTGGATTTTGTAATCTCGGCAATACATGGAGTACGCCGTGCAAATTTCGAGGACGAATATTAGTGGGGGATAATTGTGATGCCCGGGGATTAATGGTGTTAATCCCGGTGTGGTAATAATCCTTAATGGATTTTAATTGTGGTAATTATGAATTAATTGCGGTTTCGGGACTCTCGGGGATTTTTAAATCGGAGTATTTGGAGTCGTTGGATCTAAGGGAAGAGATTGCAGTCTCGTCGTGGCGATAACCTTGGAATTTGGTTTTTGGTGGGATCTGGGGTCCGGAGTACTTTGTACTGGGACTGATAATGTAATTTGAGTTGGAGAGATAATTATCGAAAACATATGATATTTAATGAATCATGATGTATTTGTGGAGGAGTCGGTATTTTGGAGCTTTGGAGCTATATATACCAATTAGACTCGGTGTTCCGTCATTCCGCGGAATCTCCTCTCTCTCTCCCCAGTGATCCCCACCCCTCTTCTTCCCTCTTTTCTCCCTTGATGAAAAATCGGTGGTTACTCGACTTGGGAGCCGAATTTCTCGAAGATAATAAGGTATTATCCATCTCCTCGCATTTGTCTTCGATTTGATTAAACAATTGGTCCCCAGGGAAAGAAGTTTGAAGGATCTGATCGAGTACAATTTCAATTGGAAATAAACAATTTAGTTGGCTTTATGATGTTTTCTTGAGTTATGATCTGCATTGTCCTTAAATCTGCGGATTTAACAATAATTCAGCGGCGACTAAATATGATATTTTTAGTCCTCCATCAACTTTTGAGAAACACATCAGTATAATTGCTTCTCAAATGTGAGGGTTGCCCTTTAATTTCCCTCTTCCTTAATGAGTTGTGCTGCTGCATTTTGTATATTAGATGGAGATTTCTTATGAATGTCCGTTTAAATTGTTGTTTTAGTTTTATTGGGTGTGTATCTTAGGAATGTAGCAAGCACAACAAACGGCTTTTTAATAAGAATGCCGAGGCGAGATTTATAATCTCTGTCCTTAAGACAATATTGCCCCGCTACGGTGCTAACGGTTTACTATGGCAATTTGTCTCCCAAGATACAACGACTATGATTTGTGATAGGAGCACTCCAAATAACAAATCCTTTAAACCACAAAGCTCTAAAAACGCTCAACCATAACAATGATGAAGACTCACAAAATTACTCAAATTTTGATCTTCAAATATGATGTGAATTTCCAAAATTCCATGTCTAATTCATTCAAGGGTTGTTTCTTATATAGTATATCAAGTGGTGTCATCAAGAGACACAATTTGGAAGCATCCATCATGAAAAATTGCATCCCAACATGAATGGACACACCATTTAATTTTGAAGCAACTAATCATGAAAAAGGCACCCCAACATGAATGGACACACCATTTAATTTGACTCAAATTTCCAACAATCCCCCAAATAAATTAAATTAATGCATATATGTAATTGAGCGCTTTTAACGCACTATTATGGCATCGGGAGAGATAGCTTGTGACTTTGAATCTTCCGTAGTAGTATTCAATCGGATTTACTTGACTTAATAGTGAACTTATAGTCTTGAACTATTTAGTCGTTGGTGTAAACCAAGACAATTGAACCCACACCATAATAATTCTAACATTCGTATTGGTTTCTTACGGTTGTGTCCGTTTCGGCCATGGACCACGCTTGGTTTCATAAGTGCTTTTCATCTTTGAAGCGGCCACACTTCGCACTTACGTAGGTGATCTCCTAGAAGAGTATCCCGCTATACTCCAATATATTCTTATATGTCTTAGGAATCATTAAAGGCCTTTTGCCTATCCTCGTACCCTTTTTGCAGGCTACACCCCTTATCATAGGAATGGGTCGGAGATTAATTCTCCAAGGTGTTTATACAATCTCATAATTTAGTTGTCCCTTTTGAACCTAGATCTTGGGATCTCCAGTCAACAATGTTGGGTATCCACTATGAGATTTTGATTATAGGGTTTTAACCCCATTCCCCTCGATAAACTTCCACATGATATCTCGGTTAACCAATTTATATGTGGATCCGCGGTTTCATATAATCACTCATGATTATGCCACTAGAGATCATTTTATCAAATAGCATTATCGCAACACATTTTAGTTGCACACACCGGATTTTTCTCTAACAACTTATAAAGCAACTCGTCCGAAGAAGCTTTATATGTTTTCCATAGAGAATTTTGCACAATAATATATCTTCAGTTTTGATAATCACATTACCTCTTTTGCATCATTTTATCCTTTTAGGATATTTCCATCATCGAATTTTAAGCGTTGTTAACGCGTTATTTCAAAATTCGAGACCAGATCAAAATACTCAACTTTAATTCACAATTCAAAATTTTTAAGCACATAAAAATTACAAGTTCAAGATTACATTTCTTGCAAACTTGAAATTTAAACACAAAGCTTAAAATTTGAAACTCGAATTAATCCTTGAGATTTCGTTCTTCAAGTGTCTTGGAAACTTCATTCCAAACATTATTCTTGATGCACACATGTCAAAATATTTTGTCAACATTTTTTCTTTTGTTACTTGATGATTTCTAAATTGCTTCTCCAATGAGCATATCATCAATACACAAGCATACATATGCTTAGGTGTGTACACATTTGTCACACTCATTAATATATTTGACAACATGATTTGTCAAACTCTTCATGTCTTTTATTTGGTTTTTATTATGACTTTACTTTGGCCTTCATTTCTAATTTAGCCAAGTACCCCCACATTTCAAATATTGTAGGAAACTCTATTTTCCTTCAATCACAAGGTTTTCGTCCTTGCCTAAATGTGTTAAGTGATTGAATCCTAGAATTGCAACCCCCACAACTTCGGGCAGTAACGAAGTGCACTGGCGTTCAAACTTTCGTGTTTCAAGTTCTAAGAGTTATAGTCTTACAAATCCAAATTCAAGTTTTTATTTCTTGAAAATTTCGGATTTAAGCGTACTTGATTACAAAAGTTGAAACTTGGATAGTATTCTCAAACTCGGTTCACATTTTGCAATTTAAGCGCAATAACTTAGAAAACTTGAATTGAAGTTTTTTAAAACTTCCAAATTCATGTTATAAGCGTACTAGCTTAGAATTCAAAATGAACCAATTTGAGATAGTACAACGCCTAATCAAAATTTGTGGTTTCGATTTATCACTTGTGTTTTAAGCGTACAAGCTTAGAAACTCGAATTCAAGATTTATAGTCTTGCAGATTCAAGCTTAAGCGTCAAATTCTTAGACAACACAAGTATAATCTACTCACAATTTCCCATAGCAAAACTCATTTGCTAAATTTTATTGCAATCTCATTCTTGAAGTGTTTAAACACCTCACTGGCCTCGTTTTTGCTTCATAGCAAAAAAGTCACAACAATATCATGTGCAAATATTGATAAAGTAACAAATTACTTTTCTCACATCTCTAGTTTGCACAATCTTTCCATCACAAACATCATTGTGAGTAACCTTTCGGAAATTTTGTTGTCCTCTTCGATTCTCAAGCGAATCACAAGGTCTTCAAGATTCATCTATTTTCGCTTATGCTTGAGATAATTCTTGAAGTCCTTCCATGACGGAGGCAACTTTTCAATCATGGCGGCCACTTGGAATGAGTCACTTAGAATCATTCCCTCCGCATGAATTTCGTACATGATTACTTGCAAATCTTGCACTTGTGCTATCACAGGCTTTGTATCAACCATTTGAAATCCATGAATCGCCCAACGATGAATTTCTTCATGCCGGCATCCTCGGATCTATACTTTTTCTCCAAGGATTGCCACAATTCCTTGGCCGTCTTCACTAGACAATACACATTGTATAATGTGTTGTCCAAGTCCATTTAGAATATAATTCTTGCACAGAAAATCGCTTTGATTCCACGCATCATCCGCAACTCTCTTTTGGTTGTCGGTTTCACTCTCCATAATAGTAGGAGCATCCTCATTGAGGAATCTTGCCAACCCCAAGGTTGTCAAATAAAACAACATCTTTTGTTGCCATCGCTTGACATCGTTCCCATTGAACTTTTCAGGCATTTCACCATGATGAACTGGAGTCGTTGTTGCACTCGATGAAGCCATTTGTTGCTAATTATTGTCTTAAGATTGTTGTTTTAGTTTTATTGGGTGTGTATCTTAGGAAAGTAGCAAGCACAACAAACGGCTTTTTAATAAGAATGCCGAGACGAGATTTATAATCTCTGTCCTTAAGACATTATTGCCCCGCTACGGTGCTAACGGTTTACTATGGCAATTTGTCTCCCAAGATACAACGACTATGATTTGTGATAGGAGCACTCCAAATAACAAATCCTTTAAACCACAAAGGTCTAAAAACGCTCAACCATAACAATGATGAAGACTCACAAAATTACTCAAATTTTGATCTTTAAATATGATGTGAATTTTCAAAATTCCATGTCTAATTCATTCAAGGGTTGTTTCTTATATAGTATATCAAGTGGTGTCATCAAGAGACACAATTTGGAAGCATCCATCATGAAAAATTGCATCCCAACATGAATGAACACACCATTTAATTTTGAAGCAACTAATCATGAAAAAGGCACCCCAACATGAATGGACACACCATTTAATTTGATTCAAATTTCCAACATAAAGTGCCTGTTATTCTGCTACTTAACATTATTATTTTGACTATTACTTCTCATCAAATGTCTCTAATTGAAGAAGAAAGTGGTTTCCTCCCTTTTTTTCAATATTTAAATGCAGAAGGTTGGTTTTATTGCTGCAAGCAAAGGAACTGGTCGTCATCGTGTCAAGCTGCTGCTACTGCCTCCAAGGCTTATAAGACAGTTTGCTGTGTAGTGGATGATGAATTTAATTTCCCCATTATCGTTTGCTTTGATTTGTATGACTCGGAGTTTGGTCATCAATTGGCGTAAGAGTGCCAACGGCTATGAGAGATGTTGAACGACTTCAAATTATTATTTTCTTTCCAATTGTACTTTTTTTGAATTGTTTTTTAGTTGGGTACAATCTTGGTGCAAGTTACACGTAAAATTGGTATGAGTTTATAAAATTTTGGTACTAATAACACTTCAAAATAGTATTAAACCTATATAGTTTTGGTAGAAGTTACAAATTAAGTTGATATCATATCAAACCTATACAATCTTGTTACTAATTACACGTGAAATATGTATTAAACATATATAATTTTGGTACTAGTCACACTTCCATTTGATATTAAACATATACACTTTCGATACTAATTACATTTGAAATTGATATTGAATATATAAAATTTTGGTACTAGTTGCACTTGAATTGGTATTAAACTTATATAATTTTGGTACTAGTTACACATGAAATTTGTATTAGACTTACAAAATTTTGGTACTAGTTACACATGAAATTGATATTGAACTTATACAATTTTGGTACTAGTTACACAAGAAATTGGTATTAAACCACATAACTTTTGGTACTAATTACACTTGAAATTGATATTAAACGTATATAATTTTGGTACTAGTTATAATTGAAATTGATATTAAACATATACAATTTTGTTACTAGTTACACATGAAATTGATATTAAAAATATAAAATTTTGGTACTAGTTACATTTGAAATTGGTATTAGAATTATATAATTTTGGTACTAGTTCCACATGAAATTGGTATTAAACCAATATAATTTTGGATAATAGTTACATCTGAAATTTGTATTAAACCTATTCAATTTTGGTATTAATTACACTTCAAATTGGTATTAAAAATATATAGTTTTTGTAATAGGTGCACTAGAAATTAGTATTAAACATATACAATTTTAATACTATTTACACGTGAAACAAGTATTAAACGTATATAATTCTGGTACTAGTTACACTTCAAATTTGTATTAAACCTATACAATTTTGGTACTAATTACATTATAAATTGTTATTAAATATAAAATTTTTTGGTACTAGTTGCACATGAAATTGGTATTAAACTTATATAATTTTGGTCCTAGGTACACATGAAATTGGTATTAAACTTATACAATTTTGGTACTAGGTAAACAAGAAATTGATATTAAACCACTAAAATTTTGGTACTAGTTACACTTGAATTCGGTATTAAACGTCTATAATTTTGGTACTAGTTACACTTGAAATTTGTATTCAACTTATATAATTTTGGTACTAATTACACATAGAAATGATATCAAACCCATACAATTTTGGTTCTTATTACACTAGAAATTGATATTAAACTTATGTAAATTTGGTACAAGTTACACATGAAATTGGTATTAAACATATATAATTTTGGTACTAGTTACGCATTAAATTGGTACTAAACCTAAACAATTTTGGTAATAGCTATACATTAAATTTGTGTTAAACCTATACAATTTTTGTACTAGTTACACTTGAAATTTGTAGTCAACATATACAATTTTGATATTAGTTACACTTCAATTGGTATTAAAACTATATAATTTTGCTACTAGTTACGCTTGAAATTAGTATTTAATCTACACAATTTTGTTCGATATCGAAGATTAACAACAATATAGAAAATTCTATAGAAATATTTTTGTTAAGTTTGAAATTTGTGTGTTTGAAATGGGCCCTTTTTCTTGTTTGAATAGAAGATCAATATCAATATATAATATTATATAGAAATATTGTTAGTTCTATTTGAAAATGGTGTTGTTTGAAATTTTTAATATTTGTTTTTTTCTATCGAAATATTGTTAGTTCAATTTGAAATTTGTGTTGTTTGTTCATGTGTAACTAGTACCAAAATTGTATAAGTTTAATATCAATTTAATGTGTAAATAGTAGCAAAATTGTATAAGTTTAATACCATTTTCAACTGTAACTAGCACCAAAATTGTATATATTTGATACTAATTTAATGTATAACTAGTACTAAAAATGTATATGTTAAATACTAATTGAAGTGTAACTAATGCCAAAATTGTATAGGTTAAATATCAATTTTATGTGTAACTAGCACTAAAATTATATATGTTTAATAAAAATTTCATGTGTAACTAGTATCAAAATTGTATATATTTCATTCCAATTTCAAATGTAACTACTACGAAGAATACATACTTTTAATACAAACTTTAAGTGTAACTTGTACCAACAATGTATAGGTTTTAGACACAATTTCATGCATAACTAGTACCAAAATTATATAAATTTAATAGCAAATTCAAGTATAACTAGTACCTAAATTGTATATATTTAATATCAATTTCATGTGTAACTACTACCAAAATGTTATAGGTTTAAGACCAATGTGAAGTTTAACTAGTACCAAAATTGTATAAGTTTAATATAAATTTAATATGTAACTAGTACCAAAAATCTATATGTTTAATACCAATTTAATGTGTAACTAGTATGAAAATTGTATAGGTTTAATACTAATTGCATGTGTAAGTAGTACCAAAATTATATAAATTTAATACCAATTCCAAGTGTAAGTAGTATCAAAATTGTATGAGTTTAATACCAATTTCATGTGTAACTAGTACCAAAATTTTATAAGTTTACTATCAATTTTAAGTGTAACTAGTACCAAAATTGTATGAGTTTAATATCAATTTCATGTGTAACTAGTACCAAAATTATATAAGCTTACTACCAATTTCAAGTGTAATTAGAACCATAAGCGTATATGTTGAATTTGAAGTGTAACTAGTACCACAATTGTATGAGTTTAATACCAATTTCATGTGTCACGAGTACCAAAATTATATAAGTTTAATACCAATTTCAAGTGTAACTAGTACCAAAATTTTATAGGTTTAATATCAATTTTAAGTGTAATTAATACCAAAGTTATATAGGTTTAATACCAATTTTAAGTTTAACTAGTACCAAAATTGTACATGTTTAATACCAATTTCAAGTTTAATTAGTATCTAATTATATATGTTTAATACCAATTTTAAGTGTAATTAGTACCAAAATTGTATAGGTTTAATACCTATTTCAAGTGTAACTAGTATCAAAATTGTATAAGTTTAATACCAATTTTAAAGTTAACTAGTACAAATTCTATATGTTTTATACTATTTTCAAGTGTAATTAGTACCGAAATTATATAGATTTAATATCAATTTCAAGTATAACTAGTACCAAAATTATATAAGTTTAATATAAATTTCAATTGTAACTAGTACCAAAATTGTATAAGTTTAATACTAATTTCAAGTGTAACTATTACCAAAATTATATAAGTTTTATGCTAATTTCAAGTGTAGCTTCAAGTGTAACTAATACCAAAATTGTATAGGTTTATACCAATTTCAAAAGTAATAAGTATCAAAATTGCATAAGTTTAATATCAGTTTTAAGCGTAATTATTACCAAAATTATGTAGGTTTAATATCAATTTCAAGTGAAACTAATACAAAAATTGTATAAGTTTAATACAAAAATTTCAAGTATAACTAGTACAAAATTCTATATGTTTAATACCAATTTCAAATGTAATTAGTAGCAAAATTATATTAGTTTAATACTAATTTTAAATGTAACTAATACCAAAATTGTATAGGTTTAATACATATTTTAGTATCAGAATTTTATAAGTTTAATACTAATTCCAAGTGTAACTAGTACGAAAATTATATAAGTTTTATACTAATTTTAAGTGTAACTAGTACCAAAATTGTATAGACTTAATACAAATTTCGGGTATTTCTAGTATCAAAATTGTATAGATTTTATAACAATTTTAAATGTAATTAATACCAAAACTATATAAGTTTAAAACCAATTTTAAATGTAACTAGTACCAAAATTGTATAGGTTTAATGCCAATTTAAAATGTAACTAGTACCAAAATTTTATAATAATTTCAAGTGTAACTAGTACCAAAATATATAAGTTTTATATTAATTTCAAGTGTAAATAATGCCAAAATATGTTTAATACCAATTTCAAGTGTAACTAGTACCAAAATTGTATATTTTAGTACCAATTTTCAAATGAAACTAATACCAAAATTATATAAGTTTAATATTAATAATAGTATTTTATACCATGATAGTTGAGATTTTTTTGAAGCAAACGTAGACATATAGTATTTAAATGTGTCAAACGGGCCGAGTGCCACGAGACATGACATGAGCATGAGATGCCACTAATAGTGTTACAACTGTGTTGCGGCCTGTCTAGTGCAACATGCTTCGAAAGTCTACACTTTCTGACCAGCTTATCCCCAATTTCACATGCCAATAGTTCATCCCAGTCCCCTAATAATTCAAAATTCAAAAATTACACCCCACACTTCATCATCACCATACCATTTAAAACTAAAACATACACGTCCCAACTTCTTTGACATCAGTCACTTGAATAATATAATTAACCCAACCATGCGAATTAACCCAACCAGGCTTGTACTGGAATATCTTAATCCCTCTCTCAAGAACCTGAACTCTCCACCTCAAGAATTTCCTCAGCTTGTCATCATCCCCAAAAATCCTCTCGTACATTCCTTGTGATGCCTGAGAATTATGGTGTTAATCTCGGTGTGGTAATGATCCTTTATGGATTTTTAATTGTGGCAATTATGAATTAATTGCGGTATTGGGAATCTCGAGGATTTTAATCCGGTATTTGAAGTCGATGGATCCAAGGGATGAGATTGTATTCTCATCGTGGTGATAACCTTGGAATTTGGTTTTTGGTGGGATCTGGGGTCCGGGGTACTTTATATTGGAGCTGGTATTGGAAATTGAGTTGGAGAGATAATTATTGAAAACAGATGATTTTTAATGATTTATGATGTATTTGTGGTGGTATTGGTATTTTGGAACCTTGGTTCTATATATACCAAATGGACTCAGTGTTTCGTCATTGCACAAAATATCCTCTCACTCTCTTCTCTCTCTCCCCTCGCTTCCCACCCATTTCCCCCAAACCCCTCTTTCTTTTCTCTTCGAGAAAGATGGCTGGAAGCTCAGCTCAGAGCCGGATTTCTAGAAGAAAAAGTTGTTAATCTTTTTCCCTTCGCCTTTACCTTCGATTTGATTATGGTATTGTAGATTTTGGTTAGGTTTTGGGTTGGATTTTGAATTTGGGGATTTTTAGTTAAATTCCAAAGTTGAGTTTTCAGAGTTTTTACTGGTTTTAAATGGAGTATTTGAGGTGTTGAAGGTGTATGGGGTATTGGTTTTGAGTTTGGTTGTGAAAAACACCATTAAAGCTCGAATTTTTTGGAAACCCGCATATCGCGATCGATCGCGGCTTGGCGCCGATCGATCGCGACATGTTACTGATTTTGGGAAGGCGATGAGCAGTAGCGGTGATCGATCGCGAAGAGTGGGCGATAGATCGCGAGGGCCTTGGCCATCGATCGCGAGATTTGGCGATCGATCGCGGCTGGCAGTGTTTCGGGGTTTAGTTAGCCGATTTTTGGGACAATGTCTACATTCCAATGGAATGCTATGCTTTAAAAATGTAGTGGTTGGAGCAAAGTTTTAATAAAGATTGGAATACTCGATTTAATTTTTGGTTAACCTTTGAACTTGTAAAATGGAATATTTTGGGTATTATGCATGCTTAGCCCGGAGTCTTTTAAATGATTAATCGTCATAGATTGACGATGTGTTGGAGGTTGTGAACGTGCTTGGGCACGTGGTTGCATGCTTATATTTGATTGATAGTTATTTATGTGTTAGCACATAATTCATTGGATCACAGGACTCGGGCAAGGTTGGACTCGGACTACGGAATCATAAGGTACGTATAACGTAAGAGCATAGCTTTTTATATTATTGCAACTGTGAAATGCATGATTATTTGTATTTGCAATAAATGGATAGATATATTGGAAATTATATGGTGCCACTTTTGAGCGAGCAATGATTGGAAACATGTCGCCGTTGAGCGAACTTCAGTTATGACGCCGCCGCTGTTGAGCAGTGCGTGGGATTAAAATGCCGCTATTGTGGAGCGAGCAATGAAATAGAACTATGGAATTATTAGTGAGATATATGAAATATCTGCAATCATTGTTTAATGATTCGATTTTGTTGATTATGGTATCAGTACATGGGGAACTGATTTGTTAACCAATGTAATGATTAACTGGCTTTGGGAATCTGATGGTATCGGTTATTTTGAGAACAGGAACAACACAGGGGATCCCAGATGAGGATAGTGCCATCCAGGGAGTGTCTTTTAAATAATTCATAGCCTTTACATTGTGTAAATTATGAATTGTAATATTGTGCTTATTGGATTTGAGATATTGGTATGCTCACCCTTTGTGGGGGCTGTCTCTTTTGGGGCAGGTGAATAGGTACATCGATGGCTTTGGAGTTGAACTCGAGCTATGGATTGGAGGTGCTTCCAGGATCGAAGTACCATTAACGGTATTGAGCACATTGTTTTATACATTTGATATACATATACTTATTTGATGCTCGCATGTGAGCACTATTATGTGTATATGGTTTGTATAAAAAGGCAAGGGCCTTTCTCTTTTCATTTATATGATGCATGCAATTATTTAGGAATTGCAAAATGAATTGAGAACGTGTTAGTGTATTACAAGGGTGCATTATATGTTAAATGGACTTGGTTGGGAAAGGCTTGATATTAATGAAGGGATGCAAGAAATTTTATACATGGTATTTTATGCCATGGTTGCATGTAGTCTTTTCCCTGATAACATAATTGTATGCACTAATTGCATGGGTTAATACGCTAATAATGGGTTAAGGACATGGGGGTCCTTACAATAGTGGTATCAGATCACTGGTTTTGCTCTTTGGGGCTATTGAGGGCCTAGGAACATGTTGATGGAAATGGGTAGCACATACTTATGCATGATAGTAGTTAGTGTTGTTTGACACAACTATGTTGCTTATGCGCGTTTATGATATGTGTTCATAATTGAAATATGTTGTTGCTAACCATGGTGGTTGCAGGGTCATATGGAATTATGCATTGTGGTTGCATATATATTCGAGTGATGATTTTAATGCTTTGCCGCTAAGCGATGGTAAACTCCGCATGTCATATTTGAAGCGAGGTGCATTAAAATACACTCATAGCGATGTATATTGGGATATGAATTATATGCATTGTGGTTGCATATATATTCGAGTGATGATTTTAATGCTTTGCCGCTAAATGTTGAAGCGGTGGTAAATTTTGCATGTCACATTTGAAGCGAGGTGCACTAAAATACACTCATAGCGATGTATATTGGGATATGAATTATGCATTCTGGTTGCATATATATTCGAGTGATGATTTTAATGCTTTGCCGCTAAATGTTGAAGCGATGGTAATCTGCATGTCACATTTGAAGTGAGTTGCATTAAAATACACTCATAGCGATGTATATTGGGATATGGATTATGCTTTGTGGTTGTAGGTATAGATTGGATGCTTGGTGAATATCCCATGATTCGTTGTTATGGACGAGTGATGATTATAAATTCTTTGCCGCTGTCATATAGTAGCGAGGAAAGAATATTTGCCGCCAAATGTTGAAGCGAGGGTATTGCCGCATGTCGCATTTGAGCGAGGTTATTCAATGCCGCTGATATGTCGAAGCGAGGGGTATTAGTGCCGCGGTCATGACAAGCGAGGTGCATTAAAATACACTGCTATAACAAGACTAGGGATTGACTATTCTATTGGCGATGGTTTATGCCGCTGGATATTATATAGCGATGGTACATTCCGCTATTCTGTTGGCGATGGTTTATGGCGCCTGATATTATATAGCGATGGTACATTCTGCTATTCTATTGGCGATGGTTTATGCCGCCGGGTATATTGATAGCGATGGTTCATTCCGCTATTCTATGGCAATGGTTCATGCCGCCGGGTATATTGATAGCAATGCTTCATTCCGCTACTCTATGTCGATGGTTCATGCCGCCGGGTATTTATACAGCAATGGTTTATTCCGCTAGTTCTATGGCGATGATTCTTGCCGCCGATTGTATAGCGATGATTTATGCCGCTGATTATATAGCGATGTCTCATGCCGCTGATTATATGGCGAGGGTTTATGCCGCTGATTCTATAGCGATGAATTATACCTCTATGTACTCAGCACGGGATTGTGCCGCCCACGAGCCAGGAGTGTTGATTGCGTACAACTATTGGACGATGGAGACAGGTATGCTGCTATCTTATTAGCGATGAGTTACAATATATTGCTGTTTTGTTAGCATTATTTTGGATGTCATGCGTTGATATATGTACCGTCACGAGTTGACGATGAGATTATGGATGTCATGTATTGACATATACCGTCACGTGTTTGACGATGAGATTATGGATGTCGTGTATCGACATATACCGTCACGGGTTGACGATGATATTGTGGATGTCTTGTGTTGACATGTACCGTCAAATGATGACGATGACATATAGGATGATCTATGTGGACGGATGCCATCATTACGATGATACATTATATGGTTTGAGTGCCAATGGTGGGCACATGGTAGTGTCTGAGTCACTAGTTGACGAGACCATCATGCCAAGCAGGTTGCTCGATGAATTATTGGGTGCGCCGTACAGGAAGTGTACCGCAGCACACATTTGAGGTGAATGTTTTACGAGTAGTGGTACCTTTGGGTATTGTTAGGATCGGGGTTAGTGTTTAGAAGGGCGGTTGAATAAACACTAGATTCAATTTCGATTTTACTTGATTTACTGCAGACTATTAGGTACTGCAGTAGCTTCTCAATATATTGCAAGTCAGCAGACACTGATTATAGTGCGGAAGACGTCTGCTGGACTTGTGAGTGGTAATAACTGAATGGTAAATTGCAGTAAGTAAATGACACAAATATTGTTTCTGGAAGTTCGAAGCACAACACTTCTACGTCTCCCCTTCTTCCTTTGCAGGAAGGTTACACTAGAAGACTTTGGTTTACACTTTACAGTATACAACCTACTTAGGAACTCACACAGCTTGGCCTAAACTCCTAGCAATCACAACTTTCTAGGTTGTTTACAATATATTCTGTAACACTCACATTAGATATGAACCTATTTTGCTTCGAGTGTTCCTTGAGCAGCAGACTCAGTTGTAATTGATCTTTCAGGGTTTCAGTAGTGGTTCTCTTCTGCTCTTGCTGAAACTTTAGAATATATCAATGATATGATTTGCTTTGACGTTTGATGTTTCTTGTGTTTGATCAGATGGTTCAGCTAACCTCTTCATTCTTCACTTGGACGTATTTATAGACTCACTGGTCTAACGACAACTTTTCTATGTTAGGAAGAGATCAATTTTCTGTCCTCATTCCAAATTCTGATTGTCTTCTTTCCTATTTTGTAAGCAACGGCTCTTTTATTCTGATGCTAATGGTGGCGGAGATATAGCAAGGTGCGGCGCTCTGTTGTACCTTTGTCAGAATAGGTTGTACTTGTTTTGTCTTGTTGCTTTGTGCACTTACTGGATAGTTAGACGTCTGCTGGTTTTCTTCTTTCAAATGATCGTTCATTCTTCTGTACTCAGTAGATGTCTTTGTTCAGTAGATGACTATCCAGTAGATGTCTGTCCAGTAGATGTCCGTCCGATAGATGTTTGTCCAGTAGATGTCCATCCAGTAGATGTTTGTCCAATAGATGTCCATCCGGTAGATGTTTGTCCAATAGATGTCCATCCGGTAGATGTTTGTCCAGTAGATGTCCATCCGGTAGATGTCCATCGGGTAGATGTGTATCCAGTAGATGTCCATCCGGTAGATGTCCATACAGTAGATGTCCATCCGGTAGATGTCTGTCTCCAGTAGATGTCTTGTAATCACCAAAACTTAGAAATGTTTTCCCAACAATTTTCCTCTTTTTGGTGATGACAAAACTTCGCACTGGAGACTCTTGCTTGATTATATGAACATCAACTTCTGTTAAGAATTAGAAACAAAACAAACGTAGACTTGCAATTTGTTAGATAGATAAGCAGATTACAAGTAGTAATCAAACTGAGTATATGAAAGAATGTCATTTTTATATAAAATGAATTCTGATTACAGAGTACATCTTACAAATCTTTCAGCAAACCTATTTCTACAATCTATCCAAATGGAGAAACATAGCCAGTATGAAATTATCCGAGCCAGCTAGTTTCAGATTTGTTGACAAAGGGAGGGGGAGAGAAAGTGCATACAGAGTGGCTTAGAACAAAAGAAAACCTAGAAAACCAACTTTATCTTCAAAGTAGTCCTTTGTTCATTTATCAAGATCTCTGTCTTCAATGAAAATTCTCTGTCTTCCCCCTTTTTGTCATCAGCACCCAAGCATCTGCTGTTCAAATTCCAAGCTGGTGGAGAACACCAGGACTGGTTCAAGAAGCTGGAGTTAGCAGACGTGGATTAGATAAGTAATCAACCCATGAAGGGTTGATTTAGATAAGTAATGAACCCATGAATATGTGTTGCAGAAAAACTTGAAAGATTAGTAAGAATCTCAGTTAAGAGTAGCATGATTGATGAGTTAAGTTAGAGAACTTAACATGCTATTTATAGTGAAAATTAGCAAGTTGCAGTATGAAATGTCATGTCATGCGTAAAGGAGTGCAGATAAAGATAGATAAGAATTGACAACATCATGACTATTGATGATAAACATATAATAGTGAAACACAAAAAGACAAAGAAAATGGTACTGTTTTCTCCCTAACCAATGTTGGGAGTTGTAAGGACCCTAGTTCCTTAAGTGCGGACTAAAGGCGTAATTAAAAATTTCCATGCATAAACAGAGTATAAAGGTTGTGACAATGCTCTGAGCTAATAAATTACAGTGCCAAAATAAAGATCCAAAATGGATTAATTACATTCTTAACTATGAATGTTAATCCTATAGTTTTACACTACTCCTAGAGTAGATACTATACAAAAGAATGTGCCTACTACAAGAGCACTCCGCACTAGCTCACTGCACCAACTCGCCTTAGCCCTTCCGCCCAAAAGTACCTACAGGAACAATCCCAAAACCATGAGCATGTATAAAATCATATACACAACGATATGACAGCAATTCAAATGCATAATTATAAATGTGATTCACTTCCTGTATGTAACACATTTAAAATGCTCCCTTGGTTATCCCTGTACCAAATGATAATCAGTAGATTATATTACCAACAATGTATGTCATGACATGCACCGATTCCCATATATGTGTCGTGTTCAATCCCGAGTCTTATTATATCAGTGGCATAATACCCTCCCGCGTTATCATGACAGCGGAAATACCCCTCGCTTAAGACAATACCAGCGGCACTAATATCCCTCGCTATAAATATGACAGCGGTCGTGTTCTTCGCTTCATATTAGCGGCAAATATTCTCTCATCGCTACGGTATGACAGCGGCAAGTATTCACATCGCTACGCCACTAGCGGTAGGTATTCTTCATTACTGGAATATAATTCCTGACTCACAATCACATGCAACAATGCATCCAATATACACATGCAACCAAAATGCATGACCAATCATGTATACAATCCATGATGTATAAACATTACCCCATATGCAACCACAATGCATAATCAATTCCATGTGCACAACCATAGTGCATAATCACTACAAAGCGTAATAGATACATTTTACCGTCCGATGCTCGTACGTCTCACTACGTACCTTGGTTCCAAAAGTGGAGATATTGTGGAACTTTATCTCCTTTGTTGTGTGGCTACCTGGGATGGTTCTACACAATCACATGAATCCATATTAGAAACCCATAATTGAACCATTACCAAAAACATCAATATTTAGAACAAAATCCCAAAATTCACATTTATAAGCCTTCCGATCGATCGGCCCCAAGTGCCGATCGATCGCCAAGTGAAGGAAAACAGGCATCCAAGTACTGCCTCCGCCGATCGATCGAGAGTTTATCTCGATCGATCGAGATTACACACACCGATCGATCGGGACAAAATCTCGATCGATCGGTAAGCTCATTCCTCGCCTTGGGCAGGCACTGCCTTGCTCGATCGATCGGAACCCATTTTCCGATCGATCGAGACGCCCTGTTCACGCGAGAAATTTCCTTAAATGAGCTTCTATCAACATCTACACTCAAGCACAACCAAGAACAACTACCATGCTCAACTTAAAGCCATAAAACAACCTTAAAAATGCAACTTCCAAACATAACAAGATGTTGGACCAAGATCCACCCTTAAATCCCCAAAAATAAGCTATAAACCCAATCAAAACTCAACAAAACTCAACCAAGGTGGTAACTTACCCTTTGAGCTCCAAGTTTCTAGCAAGAAAACACCAAATGAACCCTTTCACCAAGTTTTCCCCTTTCCATATGATGCAGAAACGAAAATGGAAAGTCTTTCTTGCAAGAGAGATGGTGTAGGTGGGTTTTGACTTAAAGGTGATGGAAAGGATTTGATATAAAGTGAGCAAGTGGCTCATATCATGCCATGGTTTCAAATGATGTTATGGTTTCAAATGTGTAACAAGACACAAGCATGGTATATAATATACCTCAACATGATATTTTAAAAGCATTTTACCACAATGCACCAAAAATACCATTAAAATCATGTTTTACCTAAATGAACACAATCCATATTATTTAAACCATTTTAACACCCAAAATTCCTCACATGTATAACATGCACCCCGAAATGCTCTACCGGGTCACTCCTACCATGTGACAAGCATTGTACCAAGATAATTAGTCCCAACATATAATCTAATTATCACCATAATATCACATAAACATAATTAATGCCCAAATTGTACTTAATTATTTCGGGGATATCACAATACTCCCCTACTTACAAGATTTCGCCCTCGAAATCGCATGCACTTACCCAAATCAAAACTAAACATAAATCACATACCAGAGAATAATTCCGGGTAGTGCTGCACCATATGCTGCTCCGTCTCCCACGTGGCCTCTTCGACACCCCTGCGATCCCACTGTACCTTTACCATAGGTATCACTTTGTTCCGAAGCCTGCGATCAGCCCTATCTAGAATCCTGACTGGCCGTTCCTCGTAGGATACATCAGAATCTAACTGAACCTGAGAAGGCTGCAATACATGCGACGGATCCGGCTCATATTTCCGTAGCATAGATACATGAAACAGGTCGTGAATGCCAGACAACGACGGTGGTAGTGCCAAACGGTAAGCTAAGGTACCAATGCGTTGTAAAATCTCATACGGTCACACATACCTCGGAGACAGTTTACCACGTATGCCAAACCGAACCACACCTCTGAAAGGTGAAATCTTCAAAAAGACCCTGTCTCCCGCCTGAAACTCTAACGGTCTCCGTCGTTTATTCGCATAGGCTGCCTGCCTGTCCTGGGCTGCCTTCATTTTCTGTCGGATAACTTTTACCTTATCCTCCATCTCCCGAATCAATTCGGGTCCTCCCACAGCTTTACTGGTCAAGTCATCCCAGTATAATGGCGACCTACAACGCCTACCATACAAAGCCTCAAACGGTGCCATCTGAATACTCGTCTGATAGCGGTTGTTGTATGAAAATTCTACCAAGGGCAAGGAATCTTGCCATGAAGCATCAAACTCCAATACACAAGCTCGCAGCATGTCCTCAAGCGTCTGAATAGTACGCTCAGTCTGCCCATCCGTCTGGGGATGATATGCCGTACTCAATCTCACCTCAGTACCCAAAGCTGACTGAAGACCTCCCCAGAAATGAGATGTGAACCGTGGGTCCCTGTCTGACACAATAGATACTGGAATCCCATGTAGTCTCACTATGTCCCGGACATACAACTGAGCCATCCTCAAGTATGTGTACGTCATACAATATGGAATGAAGTGAGCTACCTTCGTCAGTCTGTCAATGATCACCCAAATGGCATCACAGCCCGAAGTAGTCCTCGGCAGGTGGGTCACAAAGTCCATAGATATGTGTTCCCACTTCCACTCCGGTATCTCTAAGCTCCTTAGCTCGCCACCGGGTCTCTGCCTCTCTGCCTTAACTTGCTGGCAGATCAAACATCTCTTGACATAAGCGATCACATCACGCTTCATCCGCTTCCACCAGAACTGATCACATAAGTCCTTATACATTTTCTTCCTCCTGGGTGGATGCTAAATCGGCTACTATGAGCCCGTTCTAAGATTCCTCTACGCAACTCCGGCGTATTTGGAACTACCCATCGGTTACCGAGTCTCAAGGAACCATCCTCAGCCACTCTGAACTTTGATGGTTGCCCTTGAAGTGCCAAAGATGACCATCTCCGAATCTCACCATCTGTCCTCTGAGCTCTCCTGATATTCTCATAGATATCTGGCTCAGCTAATAAGGTCGATACCCAAACCGGTGATGCGTCCACATCGAAGTCATAGCCCATATGGCAACAAGAAGTCATCATAGCCGACAAATGCATGACATCCACAGCAGTATTCCTCACCTTCCGACTCAAGGCGTCTGCTGTCAAATTGGCCTTCCCCGGATGGTACTCTATTTCACAGTCATAATCTTTAAGTAGGTCCATCCATCTCCTCTGACGCATATTCAATTCCGCCTGAGTAAACAAGAATTTCAGGCTCTTATGATCTGTATAAATGGTGAAGGAGGTACCATACAGATAATGCCTCCATATTTTCAGGGCAAATATAATAGCCGCCAACTCCAAATCGTGGACTGGGTACTTAGCCTCATGCGGTTTCAACTGCCTTGATGCATAAGCTACCACGTGCTTATCTTGCATCAATACACATCCCACGCCCTGAAGTGACGCGTCAGTATACAGAACAAACCTCTTATTCTCTGAGGGAATTACCAAAACAGGTGCCGTGGTCAACCGGTGTTTCAGTTCCTGGAAGCTCTGCTCGCAAGCCTCAGACCAATAAAACGGTACCCCTTTCTGAGTCAACTGAGTCAGTGGCTTAGCAATCTTAGAAAATCCCTCGACGAAGCGTCGATAATAGCCAGCCAAACCAAGGAAACTCCGAATCTCGGGTACAGAAGTGGGTGCAGCCCACTCCATCACGGCCTCAATCTTCCTGGGGTCCACAAAAATCCCACTGCTGGATATGACATGCCCCAGAAATACTACTCTACTCAACCAAAACTCACACTTGCTGAGCTTGGCATATAATTGGTGATCTCTGAGGATCTGGAGCACTGTCCTCAAGTGTTTCACGTGCTCTTCCTCGCTCCTGGAGTAGATGAGTATATCGTCAATAAATACGATGACGAATTGATCCAGATAGGGTTGGAACACCCGATTCATCAAGCTCATAAAGACAGCCGGGGCGTTCGTCACACCAAACGGCATTACTAAGAACTCGTAATGTCCATACCGAGTCCGAAATGCTGTCTTCTGTACATCTTCCTCCCTGACCCGTATCTGGTGGTACACGGATCTCAGATCAATCTTGCTATAAAGTCTGGTACCTTGCAACTGGTCAAACAGATCATCAATCCTTGGAAGAGGATACTTGTTCTTTACCGTAGCCTTATTCAGTTGTCGGTAATCGATGCACAACCTCATCGAGCCATCCTTCTTCTTTACAAAAAGAACTGGTGCGCCCCAAGGCGATACGCTAGGGCGTATATATCCTTTATCAAGGAGTTCCTGCAACTGCTCCTTCAGTTCTCTTAATTCTGCCGGTGCCATTCGGTAAGGGGCACGAGAAATAGCGGATGTCCCCGGTAATAACTCGATTCCAAACTCGACTTCCCTAGTCGGTGGGAATCCTGGAATCTCCTCCGGGAACACATCAGCAAATTCCGCTACTACTGGTATGTCCTCCACTTTTAACTCCTTGCTTTTTCCCAACAGATCCACGGCATAAATGAGATAGCCCATGTGTCCACGTTCCAATAGTTGGGACATTTTGATTGCCGAGATCAACGGAATCTTCGCACGAGAACCGTTGCCATAGAAAATCCACTGAACTCCCAAATGAGATCTGAACCGTACTGTCCTCTGTCGGCAATCCACTACTGCCTGATATCTGTTCAGAATGTCGATGCCCACAATGCAGTCGAAATCTGACATGCTCAGAACAATCAAATCTGCCTTCACCTCATTGCCCTCAAAATAAATGAGGCAGTCCATTAGAAACTGATCCGCAACAACTTTCTTTCCAGTGGGTGTCGAGACCAAGAGAGACGTGGGTAACGGAGACGTGCACATATGATGTCTCGCCACAAAGTCCGCAGACACAAAGGAATGGGAAGCACCTGTGTCTATCAAAATAAAGGCGGAATATGTAAATAATAGGCACGTACCAGCTATAACCTCCTCTGGAGCTGCATCGGCCTGCTCCCTGGTCAATGCATAGACCTGTCCCTGGGGTGGCCCCATCACCTGTCCTCCCCCCTGACGAGGTACCATCGGTGGCCTCTGCTGTGCTGTCCCGGTAGAAAACCTCCCTCTGCCTCCTCTCAGATCTACCTGACCATCACTATTCTGACAAAACCGGGATATGTGGCCCATCTGGCCGCATTTATAACAAGCAGTACAGTCTCGCATGTGATGCGGTCCTCCACAAAAATGGCACTTCACCACTCCACTCCTATTCACTTGAGTCTGCCCTCTGTTGTTAGGCGCACCGCCCCTCCTGTTATCCATTCTTCTCCCACCAAACCGAGAAGATGAAGAAGAAGCCCCACGAGGTTTAAATGATTCTCCTCGTGGCCTCAGATTATTAGACATTGGCCGCGACGGTGGGACTTGTGGGGGTGTAACGTCCGGATAGGCGCCGACCCCGATCTCTGCTAGCTCCGCTCTGGTGAGGGCATCATCAAAAGAAGTGGGTTTGATGGAAATAACCCGATCAAAAAGTTCCGGTCGCAGTCCCTTCATGAAATTCCTCATTTTGGCATGCCCATTGGTGGCAATATGTGGAACATATCTCAGTAACGAAGAGTACTGCGTGGCATAGTCGGACACTGTCATGCTTCCTTGTTTCAAACTTGCAAATTCATCCTCCTTCGTCTGTCTTGCTGCTGCCGAGAAGTACCGGTTCAGAAACCGGGTTCTGAAAAGCGTCCAATCAATCACTGCACCTTGTGCTTTCTGTTCCATTACAGTGCTCCTCCACCACATCAGAGGTTTCTTGGCTAACTGAAACTCTGCTAGCCTCAGCCACGCCGTAACAGCACACGGAGCCGATACAAAGATCTGTTCTAACCTTTCCAACCACTCTTCAGCCTCTTCTCCGGACTCTGTCCCCTCAAACCGGGGCGGATGATAAGAGAGAAATTGTGTCAAGCTAATCTCACCCGGTAGCAATAACTGAACCACTGGTTCCATTCCCACAGCCGGTGGAGGTAGAGGGTTTGTCTGTCCAACACTAGCATTCATGCTCCCCATATCACCGACTTCCTCATTAGCAGCCATGCTGTAACACAAATGTTAACAACAAGTCCAAAGCAATAGATGTGTTATGCCGTTAGATAACAGGAATGAGAATAAGCACGTTAGTATAACAGAATATACATCAATATGCACCACATGCATAAACATGCTTCAAATGTAAGCACCTAGCCAACCATGCTAAGGCTACCCTTCACTCGTTCCCGGGTTCTCTAACCATTGCTCTGATACCACTAATGTAAGGACCCTAGTTCCTTAAGTGCGGACTAAAGGCGTAATTAAAAATTTCCATGCATAAACAGAGTATAAAGGTTGTGACAATGCTCTGAGCTAATAAATTACAGTGCCAAAATAAAGATCCAAAATGGATTAATTACATTCTTAACTATGAATGTTAATCCTATAGTTTTACACTACTCCTAGAGTAGATACTATACAAAAGAATGTGCCTACTACAAGAGCACTCCGCACTAGCTCACTGCACCAACTCGCCTTAGCCCTTCCGCCCAAAAGTACCTACAGGAACAATCCCAAAACCATGAGCATGTATAAAATCATATACACAACGATATGACAGCAATTCAAATGCATAATTATAAATGTGATTCACTTCCTGTATGTAACACATTTAAAATGCTCCCTTGGTTATCCCTGTACCAAATGATAATCAGTAGATTATATTACCAACAATGTATGTCATGACATGCACCGATTCCCATATATGTGTCGTGTTCAATCCCGAGTCTTATTATATCAGTGGCATAATACCCCCCCCGCGTTATCATGACAGCGGAAATACCCCTCGCTTAAGACAATACCAGCGGCACTAATACCCCTCGCTATAAATATGACAGCGGTCGTGTTCTTCGCTTCATATTAGCGGCAAATATTCTCTCATCGCTACGGTATGACAGCGGCAAGTATTCACATCGCTACGCCACTAGCGGTAGGTATTCTTCATTACTGGAATATAATTCCTGACTCACAATCACATGCAACAATGCATCCAATATACACATGCAACCAAAATGCATGACCAATCATGTATACAATCCATGATGTATAAACATTACCCCATATGCAACCACAATGCATAATCAATTCCATGTGCACAACCATAGTGCATAATCAATACAAAGCGTAATAGATACATTTTACCGTCCGATGCTCGTACGTCTCACTACGTACCTTGGTTCCAAAAGTGGAGATATTGTGGAACTTTATCTCCTTTGTTGTGTGGCTACCTGGGATGGTTCTACACAATCACATGAATCCATATTAGAAACCCATAATTGAACCATTACCAAAAACATCAATATTTAGAACAAAATCCCAAAATTCACATTTATAAGCCTTCCGATCGATCGGCCCCAAGTCCCGATCGATCGCCAAGTGAAGGAAAACAGGCATCCAAGTACTGCCTCCGCCGATCGATCGAGAGTTTATCTCGATCGATCGAGATTACACACACCGATCGATCGGGACAAAATCTCGATCGATCGGTAAGCTCATTCCTCGCCTTGGGCAGGCACTGCCTTGCTCGATCGATCGGACCCATTTTCCGATCGATCGAGACGCCCTGTTCACGCGAGAAATTTCCTTAAATGAGCTTCTATCAACATCTACACTCAAGCACAACCAAGAACAACTACCATGCTCAACTTAAAGCCATAAAACAACCTTAAAAATGCAACTTCCAAACATAACAAGATGTTGGACCAAGATCCACCCTTAAATCCCCAAAAATAAGCTATAAACCCAATCAAAACTCAACAAAACTCAACCAAGGTGGTAGCTTACCCTTTGAGCTCCAAGTTTCTAGCAAGAAAACACCAAATGAACCCTTTCACCAAGTTTTCCCCTTTCCTTATGATGCAGAAACGAAAATGGAAAGTCTTTCTTGCAAGAGAGAAGGTGTAGGTGGGTTTTGACTTAAAGGTGATGGAAAGGATTTGATATAAAGTGAGCAAGTGGCTCATATCATGCCATGGTTTCAAATGATGTTATGGTTTCAAATGTGTAACAAGACACAAGCATGGTATATATTATACCTCAACATGATATTTTAAAAGCATTTTACCACAATGCACCAAAAATACCATTAAAATCATGTTTTACCTAAATGAACACAATCCATATTATTTAAACCATTTTAACACCCAAAATTCCTCACATGTATAACATGCACCCCGAAATGCTCTACCGGGTCACTCCTACCATGTGACAAGCATTGTACCAAGATAATTAGTCCCAACATATAATCTAATTATCACCATAATATCACATAAACATAATTAATGCCCAAATTGTACTTAATTATTTCGGGGATATCACAGGAGTAGTCACGTGTGGACGAGGGAGTGTCAGCATGAGGTTGTCGTGGACTGTGAGACCGTTGCTGGGAGGGAGGTCTTGACCGACTTGATGCTCCAGCTGCAGCAGATGATTGTTGAGCTGGATTCGGTTCTCGCTGGTTCAAGCGAGTAGGTCTGCTGGACTCCGGTAGGCGTCTAGTAGTTTGAGGAGCAGCTGGGAGACTGTTGCTCAAATCCTGGATCTATGAAGCAAAGGCCGTGTAAGACCCCATAATCTCACACAACAACTAATGCTAAATGACGAAGAAAGATTTAAAATTTCTTTAACATCATTATAATATGCCAGTTCTCAAAATCCACATAAAGTTTAGTTAAAAAGAAACGAGTGTTCAAGACTTTACTTTGAGCATCGGGGAAAGTATTATACAACTTGTACAATAAAACAAAATGCTACTTAAAACAAATGACTAGTAGCTCCATAAGTCTTCTGATACTCCCTAAGCATAACACTCGATCATTCCCAAGTTCTTCAAAAATCTACCCCAAAAAGATGAACCTACAGGACAACATCCACACAGGGTGAGCACATCCATTAAATTCATAATCGTAAAGAACAACAATACGTAACTTCAACAGTAAGTTATAGAATACTACCTGTACACAACGGATTTACACATGATCCTTCGGATTTGTCCCTGTTCTCAACATTTAATATTCTCGCAGAATACAAACTCATATTATGCTCATACCAGTACTCATATCAATATACGTATCAATAAACTCATCGCTATAATAATAGCGGTCCTGTAATACTCATCGCTATAATAATAGCGGTCCTTTAATACTCATCGCTATAATAATAGCGGTCCTTTAATACTCATCGCTATAATAATAGCGGTCCAATTATACTCATCGCCATAATAATAGCGGTCCAATGATACTCATCGCTATAATAATAGCGGTCCAATAATACTCATCGCTATAATAATAGCGGTCCAATAATACTCACCGCTATAATAATAGCGGTCCAATAATATTCAATAACATTTATCTCATAGTCACCACAAACTAGCTTACACATTTAAGCATATCTCAACATTATCGCTATGCTCGTACGTCACTACGTACCTTGTTATCCAATAATTGTATTAAGCTATCCTCCCCTCTGTCCAGAGGTTTGCGCAGGATCGACATGGATAATCAATACAAAATGAAATTCATTAACAAGCCTTTAAATCAATTTAGTTCACTTTCTTCTTGCATCACTTATACTCAATCACAACATCTCAAATTCAAGTAATAATCATCAAAAGAGTATTACCAACAATAATCAACACCATGATTTAAATTCTGAAATCACATTTTATTTTTCAAAATTCTGTCTTCGACGATCGATCGCCCCTACCTCGCGATCGATCGCCACATTAAAAATTTTGGGCAGAACACTTTGGCGATCGATCGCCAATAACTCAGCGATCGATCACTGATTCACAGAATTCGTTGCCAAAGTCTACTGGCTGCTCGCGATCGATCGGTGCCATTCTTGCGATCGATCGCGAGCCCTGAACACTTAAAAACATCACCATTTTTCATACCATCAAACCTTCCTTAACTCAACAATCTACAAAACAAAATCAACCCCAACAAACACAAGTTCAAAGGAGAGTCATCTACTCAAACTAACTCCAAAATGGTAAGTAAACATAACAAAAGTTACTTGAAGAACAAACCCAAGGAATCCTACACCAACAAGGTTTCTTCAAAGGTAACCTAAAGTAAACATGCTCAACCTTCATACATCAACAAAACATGAATAATAAACACAATATATACACTAAAATATACACCATGAACACATGCCATCAAAACCCATCAAGTAGAGTATTTTTTTCTCAAACTCCTCTACAAGAGTTACTTTAAAATCTTCTTTACCAAGTTCATCCAAACATTACAAAAGTGAAATACATAACTCACCAAGTGCTTCTTCAACAAGAATCCAAATGCTCAAGTCAAGAGAGCCAAAGGGGGAGAGGGGCGATTTTCTTGGGCTAAGGGATGGAGGATAAGAGCAAATGTGTGGTGGTGTTTTGAACATCAATCTCAACCATGCAATAAAAGTACCATTTTGCAATTAAATCCTTCCATCTTCTAAAATGTGAACAAGGTCCTCAACCTCAAAATATTTATACAAAGGCACACTCAAGGTAATTGCACTTAAACCCCATTAAACACACTTAATTTTAATGTTGCAAAACCAGCCACAAAACCCGCAAAACACATTTAATTCGTTTAACAAATTAATAGGAAACCCGAGCATCACAGGCCGCCTGCATATTAGCCAATTGATCGGATATTGCTTTCTTGGCATCCTCAATTTTATCTTCAAGTGTAAGGACCCTAGTTCCTTAAGTGCAGATTAAAGGCATAATTAGAGCTAACATGCATTATCAGAGTTTAAAAGTTCATGTTGAGACTTTGAGCCTTAAGAATTACATGCCAAGTTAAGGACTATCAAAAGGATTAGTTACATTCTTAAACAAATGAATGTTATTTCCTATAGCTTTACACTACTCCTAGAGTAGATACTATACAAAATATCCTGTCCTTCATATCAAAAGCGTTCTTCACGAGCTCACCGCCTCAACCCGCCTTAGCCCCTTTATCATGCCAAAATGTACCTACAAGGACAACCCCCAAAACATGAGCATATAATAATTCATATCCAACACAATATGAATATAAGGCGTAAATGCATAAACCATAATAAAACACTTCCTGTTTTTTCTAGGCATTTTAAACGCTCCCTTTTGGTTGTCCTTGTACCATAACTCATGAGTATAATCAATAGATTATTTAATGGTTCACACATGTCATGACATAACACCATTCCATTATCACCAATTACCAATCCCTAGTCTGTTCATCACAATGTATTTTAATGCCCCTCGCTTACATATAAGCGGCATAGAATAACCTCGCTTCAATGGACATGTGGTACTCCCAACCCTCGCTTCACATTTTAGCGGAAAATATTCTTTCCTCGCCTCATATGGTAACCTCGCTTCAATGTGACACGCACAAAATAAATCGCGGCAAGCATTAAAATTATCAAGGTGATAACCATGACTCATGGGATGTGCACCAATAATCATCATATGCATATACAATCATCATGCATAATTCAACATGTTTGCATCCACAATGCACAATTCCATATATACTCGCATCCACAATGCATAATCAATGAGTATAATAGATACATGTACCGTTGGGTGCCCGTACGTCTTCTACGTACCTTTCCAAAAGTGGGATTTTATATGGCTTTACTTCCTTGGTTGCGTCGCCACCTGGGATGGTTCTACACAATCACAAAACCCAATATTAGAAGCCAAATAATAGCCAAATACCAAAAATTCAACAAAAAACATCATTTCCCACTATTCTGTTGCTGGCGATCGATCGCTACATCGAGGCGATCGATCGCGAGCCTTACCGATCGATCGCTTCGATGCAGCGATCGATCGCCAGACCTCACTGGCTCGCGGCTATTGATCGCGCCATATATGGCTATCGATCGCCTGCCTTGCATTTCGCCACTGCCCTTCGACGATCGATCGCCACCTGCTGTGTGCGCGATTCTTCACCATTTTTGAGCATTTTCCAAGGTCTACCATAAGAACTTCAAACTCAAACATTCCAACAACTCAAATACCATCATAACTCACTAAAACCCACATGAAACACCTCAAAAATCAAACTCCAACCACATACAACACATACCCAAAAACAAACCCACATAAAAACTCAAATACCAACCCATTTCAAAACTAAACACCATTAAAACTTTAGGAAGGGTTCCATACCTTTTGAGGACTCCAAATCCTACAATAAATCCCACAAATAAGACTTTTGCAAAGATTTCCCTTCCACTTTATGCCAAAAATCGAAAATGGTGAGAGTTAGGGTTGGGGAGAGTGAGTTGGGGGATTTTGGTAAAGTGATGGGTATAGTGGGGGGTTGTGGGTTAAATGGGTTTTTAATTAGAATTGTACCCCCACAAATACCATGATGTATAAAATACCCCAACATGATATTTTAAAAGTATTTTACCAAAATGCACCAAAACTCCAATTAAAACCATGCTTCACCAAATAATCATTAACCATCATATTTAACCCATGAAAACACCCAATTACCCAATATGCATAACATGCACCCTGAAACGCTCTACCGGGTCACGTCTACCATGTGACTAAGCATTTCACCGAGATAATTAATTCCGACACATAATTTAATTATCACCATAAATAATCACCTAAACATAATTAATGCCCAAATTGCAAGAGTGTTGGCCTGTTGAGATTCTGAGATCATGAAGAGCATGCTCAGCCATATCTAGCTTGGGTCCTAATGCATTTAGAACAGCCCGATCGTGATTTGCTGTGCCAGAGTCAATGTTGAACTACTGGAGCCTCGAATGAACAAGAGCTTGAAGTTCTCCCAAATAATTCATCATGCGGAAGAGATCACGAAGCTTCAAACTCCTCTCAGTGTCAGGGATCTGAAGGTAGGCCAGGATGAGTTTCTCATCTTGCCGTGCTTGTTCAAGAATGGGAGTGAAGTCATCGAAACAAATTTTTAGACGCACCTTTACCCATTGATCAAGATTTCACTCTGCGGTTTCAGCTTGGCTTCCACTTCATCCATGACCATTTCAATTTCAAATGCTACTGGGGTGGACAATGGTCCCATAACTGCTTCTGGTGGTGGTGTCCTTAGGATGACAATAAGGACATGTAGACTTTGGTTTTTGGAAGCTGATAGAGCTAGGTGCTTGTTGAGAGCTCACAAGTTTGGAGGAGTGGTCAGTTGGAGCGGCTGGTGCAGTGAGTACCATGGCCAAAGAGACAGCTGATGCAGTTGGTTCCTCTGGTGGAGGATTTTTGGGACTTGGCTCCCTAGAAGTGGTGGTAACTGCTGCTGGAGCTGCAGTATAGATGGTATCAGCGGCAGTTGAGGTAGTAGCAGTAACTAGCTGCTTGAGGATAGGAGGAGCCCCTTTTCTGGTCCTGGGGCTTTTTAGGGGGGTGGGGGTGGGGGGGGAGGAGGTGATGACTCAGCGGACTCTGATATCGTCTGTTCAGAGTCACTTAAGACTTGAGTTGTCCGTCGCTTCGTCAGACCAACTTCTCTACCAACCCGTTGACGGTGAATCTGGAGGTATTTGGCAGTGACAAGTCTTCCTGGATGAAGTGTGGATGAAGCCCCCACCTTAATGTGTTTACTGTCAAAGATGGGACTGGGAGGAAGAGCAAAACCCGATTGACCCTTCCCTGATGTTACTAGTCCGATAAGAACCTGAAACATAACACTGGCCAATTTACATCTAACCCTTTGATAATGGCACTCATGACATCAAACTTCTCTGGGGTGATGACATCAAGGATCCAACTTTGTACAGGAGACCTTTGGAGATGACATCAGCCAGTTGGCGGAAATGACTCTTCATTAAAACCTTTTTAAAAGGAGGACGTCGCAGACGAGCGTCAGAGTCTGAGAAGATGGTGCACATTTCTTCCCGAGTATGTTGTAACAGTGGAGAAGTCCGTGAGTCCAGTAAAGGGAAGACATAGGTGGGTGGCAAGGTCCAGTTGAGTAATGGTAACAAGTTGACCAGAGATGGACGCCACCACTGAGTCGTCTACAACTTTGGCAGTGGCGAAGAATTCATGGAGAGCTTCTTTGTAGTATGTAAGAGCTTGACTGAGTATCACCAGAAGTCCAAAGGTATCCAGTTTGTGAAAAACTTCTTTGGTATCTTCATCAGAGTTGGTGGAAATCGAATGAAAATCCACGTGAATAGCATTTGTGACGAAACTGGGATGGGTATTCTTTGACATTTTGGTGTAGATACAGAGAATCAGATGTCCTGCAGAGTAAGAGTTTCTGGGGAGAAAGTTAACGCAGTAAATTTGGAAAAGATACGAGTAAGAGAAAAGAGAGAATGTTAAAGGCAGTGAAAGAATGAGTAGATGTAACGTCATACTGTAGATGGGCGGACACACGGATACGTGGAGGTCATCTAACCATTTAAAAATTTAAAAAAATAAATAAAAGTACAAGATTTGGGCGGGATTGAAATAATTTATTTTTATATAAAATTAAATTTGAATTCCGACATTCCAGTAGACTAATAGTTATCGAAGGTTATTTTTGGCAAAGCATACTTAGTAAAGTCTGCTGATATGTAGAGTCCGACTGGTAAGGTAACATCTAATGGTATGCAGAGTCCAACTGGTAAGGAAGCATCTACTGCAGCAGACTATTGTTTTACCAGTTGAGCTTCGATATACCTTTTTAAAAAAAATCTCTAACTGAAATCCCCCCTTAATTCATGGAGTTTCTACTAAGTAATTCCCCCTGAATTCATCATACATAAATAATAGTAATCAAGGGTTTATTTCAATTAAGCCAAGAATATTTCGAAAATAGGAGAACTTAGCGTCAGGTAGGGGTTTTGTGAAGATGTCTGCTGCTTGTTGTTCGGTGGATATGTACTCTAGCCGAATCTCTTTCTTCATAACGTGATCTCTAATGAAATGATGACGGATGTCAATATGCTTGGTGCGAGTATGAAGAACCGGGTTGTACGTGATGGCTATGGCAGACGTATTATCACAAAATATTGGTGCCTCAGTGGATTCAATTCCATAATCTCGCAGTTGTGTTGAATCCAGAGCAGTTGGGCACAGCAGCTTCCAACAGCAAGGTACTCTGCCTCTGCAGTAGATGTTGCTATGGATGTCTGCTTCTTGCAACGCCATGAGATTAATCTATCTCTGAGAAATTGACAATATCCACTGGTACTTTTTCTATCAATTTTCCATCCTGCGTAGTCAGCATCTGAATATCCAATCAGATTAAACGTTGAGTCTCTTTGATACCATAAGAGAACCACTACTGAAACCCTGAAAGATCAATTACAACTGAGTCTGTTGCTCAAGGAACACTCGAAGCAAAATAGGTTCATATCTAGTGTGAGTGTTACAGAATACATTGTAAACAACTTAGAAAGTTGTGATTGCTAGGAGTTTAGGCCATGCTGTGTGAGTGCCTAAGTAGGTTGTATACTGTAAAGTGTAAACCAAAGTCTTCTAGTGTAACCTTCCTGCAAAGGAAGAAGGGGAGACGTAGAAGCGTTGTGCTTCGAACTTCCAGAAACAATATTTGTGTCATTTACTTACTGCAATTTACCATTTGGTTATTACCACTCACAAGTCCAGTAGACGTCTTCCGCACTATAATCAGTGTCTGCTAACTTGCAATATATTGAGAAGCTAATGCAGTACCTAATAGTCTGCAGTAAATAAAGTAAAATCGAAATTGAATCTAGTGTTTATTCAAACCCCCTTCTAAATACTAACCCCGATCCTCACAAGTGGTATCAGAGCTGAGGTCTTCTCAATCTTGAGAATTACTGAAAACTGATGGCCTCATTCAGCAAGATTCCCATGTTCAAGAAGGATGGATACGATGACTGGAGAATTCGTATGCAAGCACATCTGAGTGCTCAAGATGATAACATGTGGTTTGTCATCACTGATGGACCAATGGAGATCATGAAGATGAATACAGCAGCTGCCAGTACGGGTGGTGAACCTCAGATGGTCGAGAAGGACAGAGCTTCCTGGACAAATGAAGAAAAGAAAAAAGCCAAAGACATATTGTTCAAAACATTGGACAAAAACATGTACAACAATATTAAAATGTGTCCCACTGCTAAAGACATCTGGGAAAAGATTGCTCATCTTTGTGAAGGAAATGATCAAACCAAAGGAAAACAAGCTCACTGTCGCCCTACAGAAGTTCGAAAACAACAAAATGATGTCCGGAGAAACTCTCAGTGAATATGATGAAAGATAACTGGAATCATAAATGAACTCAATAGCTTTGGTAAGGATCTATCCAACAGGGAAGTCACCATAAAGGTCATGAGAGGTCTCCCAAGAGAATGGGATGTAAAAACGATTGCCATGAGAGAATCCAAAGACTTAAACAAGATAGATCTACATGATTTATTTGCTGACTTAAAAGCATATGAGTTTGAATTAGGCATTCGGATTGAAGATGGACCCAGCACCAGTCAACCAACCAAAGCTCTTACTGCATCAGAAGCTCTGCCTACCACAACAGAGAATCCTCCTGAACAAATATGCAATGATGCAATGGCGCTGTTTGTCAAAAAAATTGGAAAATTTATGAAGAAGAATCAAAAGACCTATCAATCTTATCCAAGGAAGAAGAACTTCAAAAATAGATCAGATGAGGATGATCGTGTATGCTTCAACTGTCTTAAGCCATGCCATTTTATCGCGGACTGTCCTAAACCAAAGAAAGATGATCAAAAGAGAGGATCCAAGGACTATAGAAAGTCAAAGGAAAGTAGAAGATCATCCAGAAGGGACTGAGACCAGAAAGTACTGGTGGCTGAAGAAAACAAGAGCAAATGGGATGATTCAGAATCAGAATCAGAAAAATCTACCAGCTCATCCAGTGAGAGTGAAGATGAAGAAGTTCACTGTCTAATAGCCAACGATGACTATGAGAAAACTAGAATCCTTCAAGTTCGGAGCTCAGAGTGGTTTCTGGACAGTGGATGCTCTAGACACATGACAGGGAATGCATGCTTATTGTCTGAATTAATTGACGACCTAGAATAACTTTTGGAGACAACGCGAAAGGTAGAACCGCGGGTAAGGGTAAGATTATCTACGGTAATATTATTATTAAAGATATTCTGTTGGTTGAAAATTTATGTTATAACTTGATTAGCATCAGTCAACTCTGTGACAATGGTCACTCTGTAGAATTCAACCAGTACTCATGTACAGTCAGATCTACTGATGGCAGTACATTGCTTGTAGGAAGAAGGCATGAGACATATAAGATTGATTGGAACATTAATCAGCCTACCTCTTCTACTTGCTTTGCTGCCTTGAATATTTCCAAAAACTGGCTTTGGCACAAACGATTGAGTCACTTAAATTTTAAAACTATTGCCAGTCTGCGTAAACTTGATCTAGTCATTGGACTGCCTCAAATAGAGTTCTCAAAAGACAAGATCTGCTCAGCATGCCAACTTGGTAAGCAAATCAGATCCTCCTTTAAGAAAAAAGGAAGTAAATCTTCTTCTCGGTGCCTAGAGTTGCTGCATATGGATCTTTTCGGTCCTATACCAGTAACAAGTCTAGGGGGAATGAAGTATACCCTAGTGTTAATAGACGATTACTCTCGTTTTACATGGGTATTGTTTCTAAGTGGCAAAGATCAGGCTACTCCAAAGCTGATCAAACTACTGAAAAGACTCCAAAATGAGAAATCGTGTGGGATAGACAGAATTCGTAGTGATAAAAGTACCGAGTTTACCAATCAATCACTCGAATCATATCTAGATGACCTTGGTATTAAACACTAAACTTTGCTGCAAGAACCCCACTGCAAAATGGAGTTGCTGAGCGTAGGAACCGCACTTTGAAAGAAGCTGCGCGAACTATGCTCGCAGAATCAGATATTTCGCAGAGATTTTGGGCAGAAGCTGTCAACACAACATGTTATACGCAGAACAGATCGATGATTTATAAGCGAGCAAATAAAACCCATTATGAGATCTGGAATGGCAGTAAGCCAAATATTTCTTATTTCCATGTGTTTGGTTGCAAATGTTTTATTCACAACAATGGAAAGACTCATCTCACCGCTTTTGATGCCAAATCTGATGCTGGAATATTTCTTGGATATTCTACAGTTAGTAAAGCTTTCAGAGTATTTAATAATAGAACACTTACTGTAGAAGAATCTGTGCATGTAAAATTTGATGAATCTGCTAATTGTACTGTATCTGATTTGCAAATCAACAACTTGAGCAATCGACTGGAAACACTTATATTGATGAAAATGTTGATGATGAGATAGATTACAGAAGCAGAATTGACTGCTCTTTAGAACCAGAAGTTCCTGAAGCACAAGCAGAGGAGTCTGCTGGTCCACAAGCACTACACCTAGCTGACAATGACGATGTTATACACACCCCTGCTGCAGTAGATGGAACTAAAGAAAAAGATGCATCAATCAAATCTTCTGAGCTACCCACTCATATTCATCCAAATGAAGAAATCAATCCTCTTGGACCTCCATTCCGGTGGATGAAGGATCATCCTCCCGGGCAGGTCATAGGTAACCCTGTTGCTCCTCTACGCACCAGAGGACAGATGATTAATGAACTTCTTCATACTGCATTCATATCTCACATAGAACCCAAAAAAGATTGATGAAGCTATGTTAGACCCAAGCTGGGTAGAAGCAATGCAGGAAGAATTAAATCAATTTGAGCGAAACAAAGTATGGTACTTAGTACCACGACCACAACATCACACTATAATAGGTACCAAATGGGTATTTCGAGATAAATTAGATGAAAATGATGTAGTCATAAAAAATAAAGCAAGATTAGTTGCACAGGGCTAAAGACAGGAAGAAGGCATTGATTTCGATGAAACTTTTGCTCCTGTAGCTCGATTAGAAGCAATTCGTATATTTCTTGCATTTGCTATTTTTAAAGACTTTAAAGTCTATCAGATGGATGTTAAGAGTGCGTTTCTTAACGACAAACTCCAGGAAGAAGTTTATGTTGAGCAACCTCCTGGATTTGAAAGCCATCAGCAGCCTTCATCCGTTTTTCGTCTAAACAAAGCTTTGTATGGTCTAAAGCAAGCTCCCCGTGCATGGTACGAAACTCTGTCAAAATATTTGACTGAGCATAACTTTACCATTGTCACAGTGGACAAGACTCTATTCAAATTCACAAAGGGTGACCATACTCTGCTAGTTCAAATTTATGTTGATGATATTATTTTCGGCAGTACTAACTCAAAACTTTGCGAAAGATTTTCCAAAATAATGCAGGATCAATTTGAGATGAGCATGATGGGAGAATTATCATTTTTCTTAGGATTGCAAGTCAAGCAATCCAGTGACGGAATTCTGATAACTCAGTCTAAATATACCAAGGAACTGCTGAAGAAGTATGGGATGAGTACAAGTTCTGCAGCAGGCACTCCAATGAGCTCATCTGCAAAACTCGACTTAGATAATTCAGGAATACCAGTCGAAGTAACAATGTATCGTGGTATTATCAGTCCTTACTTTACTTGACAGGCACCCGACCAGACATCATGTTTACAGTCTGTATGTGCGCTCGGTTCCAAGCAAATCCCAAGAATCACACTTCACGGCTGTCAAAAGGATTCTCAAATATCTGAAAGGCACTGAGAATGTCGGTCTCTGCTCTTGCTGAAACTTTAGAATATATAAATGATATGATTTGCTTTGACGTTTGATGTTTCTTGTGTTTGATCAGATGGTTCAGCTAACCTCTTCATTCTTCACTTGGACGTATTTATAGACTCAGTGGTCTAACGGCAACTTTTCTATGTTAGGAAGAGATCAATTTTCTGTCTTCATTCCAAATTCGGATTGTCTTCTTTCCTATTTTGTTAAGCAATGACTCTTTTATTCTGATGCTAATGGTGGTGGAGATATAGCAAGGTGCGGCGCTTTGTTGTACCTTTGTCAGAATAAGTTGTACTTGTTTTATCTTGTTGCTTTGTGCACTTACTGGATAGTTAGATGTCTGCTGGTTTTCTTCTTTCAAATGATCATTCATTCTTCTGTACACAGTAGATGTCTTTGTTCAGTAGATGACTATCCGGTAGATGTCTGTCCAGTAGATGTCCATCCGGTAAATGTTTGTCCAGTAGATGTCAATCCGGTAGATGTTTGTCCAGTAGATGTCCATCCGGTAGATGTTTGTCCAGTAGATGTCCATGCGATAGATGTCCATCCGGTAGTTGTTTGACCAATAGATGTCCATCCGGTAGATGTTTGATGTCCATCCGGTAGATGTTCATCCTGTAGATGTCCATCTGGTAGATGTCCATCCAGTAGATATCAATCCGATAATGTCTGTCTCCAGTAGATGTCCTGTAATCACCAAACTTAGAAATATTTTCCCAACAGGTATACTCGTTGGAATGGCTATGGCCAAGTGACTGGTAGTAGGAGTAGTTATTGAGGAGACTATTTGTTTATACCGAGATAACATGTTGTGGACATGATTACATCCACCCATGAGGGTGTGGAATAAATCCTAATGAATTAGGATTGCTTTGTGGTTGAGTAAGGACACCGAGATGTCCATTGTGCTTTGGCGTGAATGTTGGGTGATGACCCACTACTCTAAATGAATGTTACGGTATGGTATACGGGGATGAAACGTATGATAGGTTGGTAGGTTTGGTATAAACCTAAGGAGGCAGTGATTTGCTAGCCAGGTATTGTTGCAGTAATATAGTGTGCTTGTTGTAGCCATTATACTGCTCGTTGGAACCGAGTTTGGTGAATCGTATGATGATACGATGAGGGCTATAGTGGACTCTTGTAGTCACTATGTCACATAAGGTTTGAGGCAGGAAATACGTCACGGGGACGTTTATACGTCAAATGTTTAAGGGACTTGTACCAGGGCATCTCAATTTTGTTGGGAGTACAAATATGAGTGTCAACAAGTCGTTGTTAGGGCTGGTTGAGAATCCTTGCATATTGAATGAAATGGAGGACACAATTGGAATTGTGAGATATAGTTAGTAGGATGACACTACTATATTGATTTTATCTCTTAGAGAGATTTGGATTGTACTGTCATGGAGACAGCTAGTATTGGTCGAGGGTTGATTGTGAATCAACCATGGTAAGCATTACTAGTGTTGGACTGGGTAATGGCTTTATATTTTCCGAGAGACGTACGAGGAGACGTCTCCAGAGAAATGCTCGAGATTGTGGAGTACTATGGTATTAGTACGGAGCTTTGTTAGAATGAGTATAAGTGGTGTATACGGATTTCGATTTGGTAATAGTGGCATTGATGCACTATTTTGAACCAGCTGTGTATTTATTGGTTCCGGGATATATTTTGGTATAAATATATCCAGTTTTCCGAACGATGATTCGAGGTTGGAAGGTCATGGATTCATGACACTTTCCTACGAGTCGGTTTGTGTGGTGTTGATCTGGGAATCACACCATTGGTCGTTGATTTGCCAATCATCATTCTCCGTTGGGTGAGAATAATTGAGGATGGACAGATGACTTTTGGGTATGATTGGTCAAACCCGAGTCGATTGCATTGAGTGTGCAGGTAGTATTGGTGCTTAGGCTTATATGCCGGTGTGTGTATATAAATGCCATCATTTTCTTAGTACTCGTCGAGCATCGGGTTAGTATGCTTTGATGAATGAATCTCCGGTGAGAGATTGCGGCACCTTGAGATTGGTAATCTCAATGACACGATGTATTCTGAAGAATGATCGTGAGGTCTGGTTGACTCCCTTGAGGAGGGATTGTCGTGTGTTGAGGCCATGGTAATTTATTTCTGAGTAATTTGATAACATCCATGTGTTAGGATTGTTGAATCCTAGGGTAATCGAGGGATGACCATGATTCGGATTTGTTAGGTGTCGTGGTTGACACGTGTGGCAGGATTGCAATTGATTTTTCTTGCATGTCCTTTTGGGAACTTGCGACCTTGTGGAGTCTTGATGTTGTGTTTGGACCAAGAAGTGATTTCTTGGAACATACGGACGCAGAAATCTTTGGAGATGTGTTTTGTGTTGATCGGTGGCCGTGAGTTGCCCGATCCGTGTTGCAAGGTGGTGCAACTACTCCTTTGATGGAGATAGAATTGGAGAGCGAAAACCAAATTTAGTATAAGTACATTGTAGTGTACTGGTGGTTTCCTTGGTAACGATGTATGTTTAACATCGTAGGGTAAGTCGTAGAGATATCATTGATGCGATATATATGTTGGAATCAATAATGATTCGTTTGGTTAGCAGTTAGGGTTGACTGACTGCGTTTGGGTGGTTAGCATCGGGGTATGCTGACGTTCTTTTGAGATTATGATGGTTTGGGAGGTTTACTCCATTCCAGGTTTTGGTACGAGGTCGGTGTCCTCACAGTTGGTGTGTCGTTCTTGATATGTTCATGATTCGACGATGTAGATCTGTTTGGGTTGTGATCTCGGTGATACATGGAGTACGCCATGCAAATTTTGACGACGAAATTTTATTAGTGGGGGATCTGATGCCCGGGAATTATGGCGTTAATCCCGGTGTGGTAATGATCCTTTATGTATTTTTAATTGTGGCAATTATGAATTAATTACGGTATTGGGACTCCCGAGGATTTTAAATCCGATATTTTGAGTCGTTGGATTCAAGGGATGAGATTGTATTCTCATCGTGGTGATAACCTTGGAATTTGGTTTTTGGTGGGACCTGGGGTCCGGGGTACTTTATATTGAGGCTGGAATTGAAAATATAGTTGGTGAGATAATTATTGAAAACAGATGATTTTTAATGATTTATGATGTATTTGTGGGGGTATTTGTATTTTGGAGCCTTGGTACTATATATACAAAATGGACTCGGTGTTTCGTCATTGCACAAAATATCCCCTCTCTCTCTTCTCTCTAGGGGTGCTTAACGGGCCGGGTCAATACTGACCCGGCCCAAAATCGGACCTGTTAGTCCGGTCCGAAACCGAAATCGGACTAACCGGTCCCGAACCGATCCGGAATCGGTTGATACCGGATCGGTTCTACCGTTCCGGATCCGGTATCTTACCGGTTTCGGACCAAACAGATCCGATTCCGGATTGAATCGGAACCGGATCCGTTTTTTAAAAAAAAAAAAAATTTCCGATAAATCCCTTCGTTTTTTCCTTTTTAAAAAAAAAAAATCCTGTTCCGGGTATCAAACCGTTCTTTCTTTTCTCTTGGAGAAAGATGGCTGGAAGCTCGGCTCGAGAGCCGGATTTCTCGAAGAAAAGTTGGTAATCTTCTTCCCCTCGCCTTTACCTTCGATTTGATTATGGTATTGTAGATTTTGGTTAGGTTTTGGGTCGGATTTGGAATTTGGGGGTTTTTGGTTAAAATCCAAAGTTGAGTTTTTGGAGTTTTTAGAGTTTTTAAATGGAATATTCGAGGTGTTGAAGGTGTATAGGGTATTGGTTTCGAGTTTGGGTGTGAAAAACACCATTAAAGCTCGAATTTTTCGAAAACCCGCAGGTCGCGTGTTGGGATATGCCCTAAGACATATCATTAGATGATTGTTTATGACATACAATGTAATATGATTTTATGAATGGCAATTCATTATTATATATTATTCTTTGAACTGTGTAATATGAATTAATATATATGTTAATGTCCTTAGAATAATATTGTATTATTCTTAAAGATGTCCCTAGTCAAGTATTATCATGAATAGGGATAATGATAATACGTAGAGACTAGTATGTGTTGATTGATGAATTGTTCATTGATATGAGATATCAAATCAACACATGGGTACATGTTAGAGAACGATGTGCTGGACAGACCCACCATGAGAATTCAACATGGATAGTTCTATGATCGTCATATGCAATTCTCATAGTGATAATAATGTATGTAATCCTTACGACTTGTGATCATCAGAGATCCCAACAAAAGGAGTTATGTATCTTGATATCGTCAAACGTTACCCGTAACAGGGTAATCTATAAAGGCGACTATTGGATACACTACGAATTATGTAGAGGGATGTTGACTGATCGAGATAGGATTTGTCCCTCCTATATAACAGGAGATGTGTTTGGCCCTTGATCAAGTGAGAACTAAAATGCATGGCCATGCTCGAATGAGTCGATATGAGATATCGAGCTTATTCGTTTATTCTAGTTCTACTTGGGGATCAAGAAATAGAGATTGAATATACGAGTATGACTATTCCATGACTCGTGTTCAATCTAAACACAAAGGACAAAGGGATTAAGTTACATGGTTAATATTATCACAAGTTCTAAAGGTTATGTCGAGTCATTGACATTCTTGTAATTTGGGTAGCCTTGATGTGTTTCTAGACACCGCTCTTTGCTTGTAACGTAAAATGAGATTTTATGTCACTGCCAACATTACAAGAACCTATCGGGTCGCACAAAAGATTAACGAGAAGGGAAATTAAATTCATTGGATGAATTATTAATTAAAAAGAGTCTTAATTAAGTGATTAAAAGGTTTTAACTAAATCATGGGTTTGGGCCCATAAGACTTTAAGAAAGTCTTGAACCTTAATTAAAGCCTTATAATATAAATACAAGGTTTTGATTAATTGTTAAATATACTTTCATATCATTGCTTGATATCAAAACCTATACTCCACTCCTCAAGCTCTCGGCCGCTGCTTGTTCGAAGATCATCGCCGCCGCCGCCTTGATCTTCACGGCAGTCCTTGCTCGGTTATAGTAACCGTGAGGTTTTGTTGGTTAAAGAATAAGTCTAGCAACCTTTTCTTGAACACGCTACAAGGGTGAGATCTTCGTAAATCCTTTATCCGATATGATAACTTTGTATAGATCCGCGGTTATAGTAATCCAAAATTTTATTCCGTTGCGTTGTATGCTCTTAGGATTACTAACAGTGGTATCAGAGCCGTGTACAAGGCTCATATCGGATTTATGTAGTTAAATAGTTTAATCATATTAGAATTAATATTGCATGCTATTTAAAACTGTATGAACATATATGATATGTTAATATTTAGTTTGTGAAAATCATCGTAAAATTGTATTTGATATAATTGGCGAATAATCAAATTTATTGGGCAATGTTTTCGGCCACCATGATTTTGACCCACGGCTTAGCCATGTGAGGGCTAGGGGTTTCGGACTCCTATGCTCGAGATGGCCTAGTCGTTGTGGCTCATGTTCATGCATGGAGGTTTCGAGACATGGATGAGTTTTGAACTCTTTGGCTCGATAATGGTTCTCGGATGCATGGATTAGTGGCTTCACCACATGAGAGCTAGGGTTTTCGAACCCTTGGCTCGAGATGGTTGAGCCAACCCTGTGCATGCCCTGACCGTGACTCGTGGCTAACAAATTCCGGCGTTTCGAACAAGATGGCTCGATGAAAACCCAAGGTGGTGCGTGACGGCTAGGGTTTGGAACCCTAGTGCCGCCGCCGCTCGCTCAAGGCTCGGCCATGGGCTAGGGTTTCGAACCCTAGGCCCATAATTGGTCCAGCCGTGCGCTTTTGTGGTTCGAACCATGGTGGTTCGTGGCTTAGTCGCTTTAGTTCATGGCATGTGATGTCCCGAGCGTACGATAATTTTTCAAAAATTATTTTACAGTTTTAATTAGAATTAAATTTAAAATGTTTAGAATTTAATTAATTAAATGTTAATACATGCTTTATGTGTTGTTTGCGCATGGTGCATGGTTATAGCCCTTTTGACCTATTAGATAGGATTTGTGAATGTTTGTAATTTATAATACGACCTGCGAGTCGTGCCTTCTCTATTTCATTCTAAATGTAATCCCTCCCCTATGTTCCCCTCGAATGTGAATCGGGGAATTTTATATCTTGTAAATAGTATAGTATATTTTATTGATGATGATCAATGAAGATGGAGCATCGTGCCGGGATGAGGAGGCCATTCACAAATTGGAGCCAAAGGAAGGTGCTTGTGAAGTTACCTTAGGTTGACTCTTAGGATTTTCTCATTGGCTTGAGAAAATCATTAGTAGGGGCTATAACCATGTCACGTTTAATTATGTATGTTGATGCATGCTTTATCCTATGTTTTAGATTGATAATTGTATTACACATATATGTAGATATGTATACAACTATATTTAGTGGACATATTTTAAATTATCAAACTAATCATGAGATCAATAAATCCCTCTAAAATATTAAGTTTTAGATGCCTTCCAAAATTAAAAGTACTCGTCAAAAACTTCGATTGTACATGTGTGGGTTTGCCAAAGCAAAGCACCGTGGCAATCTTAGTAAGGCGCGAAAGGATAAAAGTGATATCCATTATACTTTAAATTGTGTACGACTTAACTAGGTTATCTCAATAGGATTGGGAACTTAGAGGCATGGGTTGGATTATAATTCATTTGATGAATTGAACAAAGTGTTGTTCGTCCAACTATCCAAGAATTACATGTGATGTAATTGACAAAGTGTTGTCTACCTAAATAACCGAGTCTTGGGCGATTAGCCAAAGCTAACTCAAGATTAGGCGAAATATGGATCTTGGCCCACTAAAGGTTTCGAGGGTTGATATTTTTTTAAACAAATAGTGGGAGTATCATTTAATATAAGACCATGTTAATTGTTTAAATCATAAACTTATTTTGCATATTTATATTGTAGATATCCATGGCAACTAACAACGTAACAAGCACTTTATCACTGCGATCGGTCCTTGAGAAGGACAAATTAAATGGGACAAATTTCCGAGACTGGCATAGGAACTTGAGGATAGTCCTCAAACAAGAAAAGAAACAATATGTCCTAGAGGAACCCTTACCAGCCGAGGAACCTCCCCTAACGGCTACAAGAGCCGAAAAAGATGCTTACAAGAAGCATCAAAGTGACGCACTTGATGTTGGGTGTCTTATGCTTGCCACCATGAACTCTGAGCTTCAGAAGCAACATGAGGAAATGGAGGCGTTTGATATGATCGAGCATCTTAAGCAACTATACCAACAACAAGCTAGACAAGAGAGGTATGACGTCTCTAAGGCGTTATTCCAGTGTAGAATGGTAGAAGGAAGTCTGGTTGGAACTCATGTACTCAAGATGATTGGGTATATTGAGAATCTGGAGAAGCTGGGTTTTCCTTTGGACCAAGAGTTGGCCACTGACGTGATCTTGCAATCGTTGCCTGAAAGCTTCAGTCAATTTGTCTTAAATTACAATATGATTGAAATTGAGAAGACACTACCACAGTTACTTGGCATGCTTAGAACTTTTGAAGCAAATAGCAAGAAGTCTAAACCTACTAATGTTCTTATTGTGAATAAGAACAAAGGAAAGGCTAAAGCTAAGAACTTCAAGAAGAAAAAGAAGGTCTTTGTTAAATCTAAACCAAAGTCGTCTGCACTGAAACCAAATGGAGGGGATAGCGAAGGAAGGGAACTGTTTCCATTAAGGTGAGACCGGCCATTGGAAAAGAAACTGCAAAGTATATCTGGAGGATCTAAAGAAAGGAAGTGTGACTTCCACTTCAGGTATTTTTGTTATAGAAGTCAATTTATGTAATACCCCCGAAATGTAATATGATTATGTTCTATGAAGATGAATTATGATGTGTTTAAGGGTTATGGTGTATTTAAATTGGGGGCCACGATTTATGTTATGATGATATGATGTGGGGAGCATGATGGGTATTTTAAGGGATGTATTAATTATATGAAGTTAGAAAATATCGAGTGAGGATATTTTAATACATCGTACTATATACCGGGATACAATTAAACACCACATGGCACCCCAACCACACCACCCCACCCCCCAACTCGGTCACCACCCATCCCCCACTTGTCAACCCACTTGTTTCAAGCCCATGCCTCCCACTTGGTCATGCCATGCCTCCACTTTGCAGCCAAATCATCTCCTCCTCCCCTCCTCTCTTTCTCTCCCAAAATCGTGCCTGTAAGCTGCTAGGGAAGGGAAGAAAAGCTTGGTAAGAAGGTGTTCAAAACCTTGCAAAAAAGAGGAGCAAAAGAGAGGGGTAAGTGGGTACCCTGTTTTCTGGGTTCATGTTTGGGCTTGGGTTTGGAGGGTTAATTTTAAAGCATGTTAAGTATAGGTTTGGGTGAAACCTTGATATGAATGCTTACATGGTAGTTTTATGTAGCTACTAGCATGTTTGTTTGAGCATTTACATGGCTTATGTGATAGATTTCTAGTTATGAAACTATATGCTCGAAAATCTGGGCAAAAAGATGCATGCTCTGTTTCTGTAAAAGTTGGTTAAGGATGAAGTTTATGATGATGTTATGATGCATGTTAGCTTAGGTTTTGTTAAACCTTCGATTTAAGAGCTTACATGGATATTTTATGAAGTTCTTCACATGTTTGTTTCAGCATGATAGATGTGTTAGGAAGTAGAAAAGATGGTGTGAAAAGAGGTGCTCAAAAATCTGGGGAAATCCCGATTTTTTTCAGAGTTCTCGATCGATCGAGATTTGGTCCCGATCGATCGAGCGAGACAGAAGGTCTAATCATGTTTTGAAAATTTTGATGCCGATCGATCGAAGGATTTCTCGATCGATCGGTGAAGCTCCTCGATCGATCGGTAAAATGTCCGATCGATCGAGCGAGGCAGGAAGCCAAGGCACTGTTAGTGCACAGTGTCTCGATCGATCGAGACCTAGGGCCGATCGATCGAGACAGGCAGAAAGTTGAAAAATTTAATGATGTTTTATTTTGTTAAGTTTATGATGTAAGATGGTTTTGAGGCATCTAATATGGTATTGTGTGGTCTTGTAGAACCATCCCAGGTACCGGCACCATCAAGGAGATAAAGTCTGTTGACTCCTCCTCTTTTTGAAAAGGTACGTAAGAAGCGTACGGGCATCGGACGGTAACACACATCTCTATACTACAACTATGCTTTTATTGCATGAGTATTCACGATGAAATGACGGTGTTTATACGATGTTTACATGATGATGTTTATATGATGTTTATACGATGAAGTTCATATGATGTTTATTGCTCATACGATGCTTATATGATGACATTTATGTGATATATTGTGGTAAGATGCCACGGGGTAAGATGCCCTACATGGTAAGAGGCCATGCGATGTATTGTGGTAAGATGCCACGGGGTAAGATGCCCCACATGGTAAGAGGCCATGCGATGTATTGTGGTAAGATGCCACGGGGTAAGATGCCCTATATGGTAAGAGGCCATACGATGATGTTGTGGTAAGATGCCACGGGGGTAAGATGCCCCATATGCATGATTCTAAATCAGGGGCAACAATAAGAAGTGAATGAATAACCAACATATTTACTTAACCAATGTTTCATGCATTTATATGATGTTTTATGATGTTAAGTAAGATTATATATATGCTCATGATGTGTTGTCCCTGTAGGTACACTTTTGGACGAAAGGACTAAGGGTCGGGTTGAGGCAGTGAGCTACGAGGGACACAGGAATGTATAGAATTCAAGTTATGATTAGTATCTACTCTAGGAGTAGTGTAAATCTAAATGACATTCCTTTAGAATGTAAAGAATTGTTTTTGAAGTTTTGTATTTTGGCCTGTAATCCTGTTAGCTCGTGTAACAACCAAAACCTTAAGATGTTACTTTAATGCATTTTAGTCCTTCTTATGTCTATTAATCACTGTTAGGGTGGGAAGACCCCCACATTAGTGGTATCAGAGCCAGGTTAGATAACTCGGGAATGAGCGAAGGGTAGCCTTAGCAATAAGATAGCTAGGTGCTTACTATTGAACATGTTTGATGTGTATTTTGCATATGAGGTTTCTATGTTATGCTAACATGTTTAATTATCTAACGATGTGCATTATGAACTGCTTTTGGTGTTGTTCTTAACCCTTGTGTTGCAGCATGGCAGCAAATATAGAAGTGGGTGACGCCATTAGTGTAAATGCAAGTGCTGGACGTACGAACCCATTGCCACCACCAGCTTTGGGAGAGGAACCCTCTGAACAGCAGTTGCTACCTGGGGAATTGAGCTTGGCTCAGTTTATGATGTATCGACCTCCGATGTTCGAGGGAACTGAATCAGGAGAGAAAGCCGAGGAATGGTTAGAGAGGATCGAACAGATATTTGTGGCAGCGCCTTGTGCAAAGACGGCCTGGATCCGATTAGCAGAATTTCAACTGTCCAAGAAAGCATTGATGTGGTGGAAAACCACAGTGATTGAGCAAGAGGCTCTGGGACAGGAAGTAAATTGGAAGATGTTCCGAACGCGGTTTTTGAACCGCTATTTCTCAGCCGCTGCAAGACAGGCCAAGGAGGATGAGTTTACCAGTTTAAGACAAGGTACCATGCCTGTATCTGACTATGCTCTACATTACTGTTCCTTACTACGATATGTGCCACACATAGCTGCAAGCACTCAAGCGAAGATGCGGAATTTCATGAAGGGCTTGAGGCCTGAACTGTATGACAGGGTGATCACTTATGGCCCTGCCTGTTTTGATGATGCACTCTCACGAGCTGAGCTAGCTGAACTGGGAGTCGGTGCATATCCTGATGCTGTGCCATCTCCGGCACCCCCTCAGAGATCTACTTCTGACAATTTGAAGCCCAGAGGTGATCAGTTTAAGCCAAGGGGGAACACTGCGGCATCGAGATTCAGTGGCAAGAGGCTCGAGAATCGATGGAAAGGGAAAGGTAGGAATGATGCTCCATCTGGGAGGGGACAGTCTCAGGGAGACAGATCTGGAAGAGTTCAGTGCACTCTTTGTGGGCAGCCACATTTGGCAAAGGACTGCGTAGGATGTTATGTCTGTGGCGACAGAGGCCACTTTGCTCGGCGGTGTCCCAACAGGGGAAGACAGCAGAGCTCTACGGGGAGACCTGCGGACAGAACGGCACAACACCGGCCACCCTTTGTGCCAAGACAGTATGGAGGTCAGCCCGCGGGGCCACCTCAGGGGCAGGTGTATGCTTTGACGAGGGAGCAGGCTACGGCGGCCCCAGAGGAAGTTATAGCGGGTACGTGTCTTTTATTTACGCACCCTGCTCTTATATTGATAGACACAGGTGCGTCACACTCTTTTGTGTCGACGAGTTTCGTTGAAAGGCACCACATATGCACTTCTCCGTCCCCCATGCCTCTTATGGTCTGACCCCCGCTGGAAGAAGTTTGATTACGGATCAGATTGTTTATGATGGCCTCATTTATTTTGAGGATAATGAGTTAAGATCAGATTTGATTGTGTTGGGAATGACAGACTTCGATTGCATTGTGGGCATCGATGTTCTGAACAAGTATCAGGCAGTGGTAAACTGCAGGCAAAGGACGGTCCGATTTAGATGTATTGGGAGTCCAGTGGACATTTTATGGGGATGGTTCCCGTCCGAAGATTCCGTTAATATCTGCTGTCAAGATGACACAGCTATTGGAACGAGGCCATGAAGGATATCTTATCTACGCTGTTGACATGACGGATAAGAGGAAGGAATTGAAGGTTAAGGATGTGCCCGTAGTGGCGGAGTTTCCTGATGTCTTTCCGGAGGAGATTCCCGGATTCCCACCGACGAGAGAGGTCGAGTTTGGGATTGAATTGCTACCAGGGACGTCTGCAATTTCTCGTGCTCCGTATAGGATGGCACCAGCAGAGTTAAGGGAGTTAAAGATACAGTTGCAGGAACTCCTTGATAAGGGCTACATACGCCCTAGCGTATCGCCATGGGGTGCGCCTGTCTTATTTGTTAAGAAGAAAGATGGATCGATGCGTCTATGCATTGACTACAGGCAGTTGAACAAAGCAACAGTAAAGAACAAGTATCCACTTCCGAGGATCGATGACTTGTTCGATCAGTTGCAGGGTACGAGGCTCTATAGTAAGATCGATCTGAGGTCGGGGTACCATCAGATTCGAGTCAGAAAAGATGATGTTCAGAAGACGGCTTTCAGGACTAGATATGGGCACTATGAATTCCTGGTTATGCCTTTTGGGGTGACGAATGCCCCAGCTGTCTTCATGAGTTTGATGAACAGGGTGTTCCAGCCGTATTTGGATCAGTTCGTCATAGTCTTCATCGACGACATACTTATCTACTCTCGGACGGAAGAAGAGCATGTAAGGCACTTGAGGATAGTACTTCAGATCCTTAGGGATCATCAGCTGTATGCAAAGCTTAGTAAGTGCGAGTTCTGGTTGGACAGCGTGGTATTTTTAGGCCATGTCATATCTAGCCAGGGGATATCTGTGGATCCCAGGAAGATCGAAGCTGTGTTGGAGTGGGCTGCACCCACTTCTGTACCAGAAATACGGAGTTTCCTCGGTTTGGCAGGTTATTACCGACGTTTCGTCGAAGGTTTTTCGAAGATTGCCAAACCCCTGACGCAGCTGACTCAGAAAGGAGTCCCCTTCTTTTGGTCCGAAGCTTGTGAGGAAAGCTTCCAAGAGCTGAAGCGTCGTTTGACTACAACGCCTGTACTGGTGATTCCGTCCGAGGATAAGAGGTTCGCCTTGTATACGGATGCGTCATTGCAGGGCTTGGGCTGTGTGTTGATGCAAGATAAGCATGTGGTGGCTTATGCATCGAGGCAGCTGAAGCCACACGAAGCCAGGTATCCAATACATGATTTGGAGTTGGCGGCCATCATATTCGCCTTAAAGATCTGGAGGCATTATTTGTATGGCACGTCTTTCACTATATATACGGACCATAAGAGCCTGAAGTTCTTATTCACTCAAGCAGAGTTGAATATGAGGCAAAGAAGATGGATGGATTTGCTCAAAGATTATGATTGTGAAATTGAGTACCATCCAGGTAAAGCAAACCTAATAGCAGACGCCTTAAGTCGGAAGGTAAAGAGTACTGCAGAGGATGTTATGTGTTTGTCAGCCTTGATGACGTCTTATTGCCAACTGGGCTATGATTTCAATGTAGACACGTCGCCTGTGCGAGTGTCGACCCTATTGGCGGAGCCAGACATATTTGAGGCGATCAGGAAGGCCCAGAAGTCCGATAGTGAGGTTCAGAGATGGACATCATTGATACTTCAGGGTCAGCCATCCAAGTTCAGAGTGGCCGAGGATGATTCCTTGAGACTGGGCAACCGATGGGTAGTCCCAGATGCACCAGGACTACGTAAAGGAATATTGGAGCGGGCTCACAGTAGTCGTTTCAGTATCCACCCAGGGGGAAAGAAGATGTACAAAGATCTATGCGACCAATTCTGGTGGAGACGCATGAAGCGTGAGGTGATCATTTTCGTTAAAAGATGTTTGATCTGCCAGCAGGTAAAGGCAGAGAGACAGAGGCCTGGTGGTGAGCTGAAGAGCTTAGAGGTGCCTGAATGGAAGTGGGAGCATATATCTATGGACTTTGTGACCCACCTACCTAGGACGGCCTCAGGATTTGATGCTATCTGGGTGATCGTGGATAGGCTGACGAAGACGGCTCATTTCATCCCTTACAGTATGTCATATACATACTTGAAGATGGCCCAGATGTATATACGGGATGTGGTAAGGTTACATGGTATTCCAGTCTCGATAGTGTCTGACAGGGACCCGAGGTTCACTTCACATTTCTGGGAGGGTCTCCAGACAGCTTTGGGCACAGAAGTGAGACTGAGTACGGCCTATCACCCTCAGACAGACGGCCAAACAGAGCGTACCATTCAGACGCTCGAGGACATGTTGAGGGCGTGTATTTTGGAGTTTGATACTCCGTGGCAGGATTCAGTGCCGCTGGTGGAGTTCTCCTATAATAACAGTTATCAGGCGAGCATTCAAATGGCCCCTTTTGAAGCTCTGTATGGACGACGATGTAGATCACCACTGTATTGGGAGGACTTGACTAGCAAAGCGGTCGGAGGACCGGATATGATCAGGGATATGGAAGATAAGATTAAGATGATACGCCAAAAGATGAAAGCGGCCCAAGATAGGCAAGCGGCCTATGCCAATAAGCGGCGACGACCGCTAGAATTCCAGTTAGGAGACAGGGTCTTCTTAAAGATCTCGCCCTTCAGGGGTGTGGTTCGTTTTGGGATGCGGGGAAAGTTATCTCCGAGGTATGTTGGGCCATATGAAGTTTTACAGCGTATCGGTACTTTGGCATACCGTTTGGCTCTACCGCCATCCTTGTCTGGCATACATGATGTTTTCCATGTCTCTATGTTGAGGAAGTATGAGCCAGACCCGTCCCATGTCTTACAGCCTACCGAAGTACAGTTAGATTCAGATGTGTCCTACGTTGAACGACCTATCAGAATTCTGGATCGAGAGGATCGCAGACTACGAAGCAAAGTTATACCGATGGTCAAAGTTCAGTGGGATCGTCGGGGTGTCGAGGAGGCTACGTGGGAGACGGAACGGCATATGGTGCAGCACTATCCGGAACTATTCTCTGGTATGTATTTATGTTTAGTTCCGTTATGATGATGCATGTGGATTTCGAGGACGAAATCTTATAAGTAGGGGAGTAATGTAATACCCCCGAAATGTAATATGATTATGTTCTATGAAGATGAATTATGATGTGTTTAAGGGTTATGGTGTATTTAAATTGGGGGCCACGATTTATGTTATGATGATATGATGTGGGGAGCATGATGGGTATTTTAAGGGATGTATTAATTATATGAAGTTAGAAAATATCGAGTGAGGATATTTTAATACATCGTACTATATACCGGGATACAATTAAACACCACATGGCACCCCAACCACACCACCCCACCCCCCAACTCGGTCACCACCCATCCCCCACTTGTCAACCCACTTGTTTCAAGCCCATGCCTCCCACTTGGTCATGCCATGCCTCCACTTTGCAGCCAAATCATCTCCTCCTCCCCTCCTCTCTTTCTCTCCCAAAATCGTGCCTGTAAACTGCTAGGGAAGGGAAGAAAAGCTTGGTAAGAAGGTGTTCAAAACCTTGCAAAAAAGAGGAGCAAAAGAGAGGGGTAAGTGGGTACCCTGTTTTCTGGGTTCATGTTTGGGCTTGGGTTTGGAGGGTTAATTTTAAAGCATGTTAAGTATAGGTTTGGGTGAAACCTTGATATGAATGCTTACATGGTAGTTTTATGTAGCTACTAGCATGTTTGTTTGAGCATTTACATGGCTTATGTGATAGATTTCTAGTTATGAAACTATATGCTCGAAAATCTGGGCAAAAAGATGCATGCTCTGTTTCTGTAAAAGTTGGTTAAGGATGAAGTTTATGATGATGTTATGATGCATGTTAGCTTAGGTTTTGTTAAACCTTCGATTTAAGAGCTTACATGGATATTTTATGAAGTTCTTCACATGTTTGTTTCAGCATGATAGATGTGTTAGGAAGTAGAAAAGATGGTGTGAAAAGAGGTGCTAAAAAATCTGGGGAAATCCCGATTTTTTTCAGAGTTCTCGATCGATCGAGATTTGGTCCCGATCGATCGAGCGAGACAGAAGGTCTAATCATGTTTTGAAAATTTTGATGCCGATCGATCGAAGGATTTCTCGATCGATCGGTGAAGCTCCTCGATCGATCGGTAAAATGTCCGATCGATCGAGCGAGGCAGGAAGCCAAGGCACTGTTAGTGCACAGTGTCTCGATCGATCGAGACCTAGGGCCGATCGATCGAGACAGGCAGAAAGTTGAAAAATTTAATGATGTTTTATTTTGTTAAGTTTATGATGTAAGATGGTTTTGAGGCATCTAATATGGTATTGTGTGGTCTTGTAGAACCATCCCAGGTACCGGCACCATCAAGGAGATAAAGTCTGTTGACTCCTCCTCTTTTTGAAAAGGTACATAAGAAGCGTACGGGCATCGGACGGTAACACACATCTCTATACTACAACTATGCTTTTATTGCATGAGTATTCACGATGAAATGACGGTGTTTATACGATGTTTACATGATGATGTTTATATGATGTTTATACGATGAAGTTCATATGATGTTTATTGCTCATACGATGCTTATATGATGACATTTATGTGATATATTGTGGTAAGATGCCACGGGGTAAGATGCCCTACATGGTAAGAGGCCATGCGATGTATTGTGGTAAGATGCCACGGGGTAAGATGCCCCACATGGTAAGAGGCCATGCGATGTATTGTGGTAAGATGCCACGGGGTAAGATGCCCTATATGGTAAGAGGCCATACGATGATGTTGTGGTAAGATGCCACGGGGGTAAGATGCCCCATATGCATGATTCTAAATCAGGGACAACAATAAGAAGTGAATGAATAACCAACATATTTACTTAACCAATGTTTCATGCATTTATATGATGTTTTATGATGTTAAGTAAGATTATATATATGCTCATGATGTGTTGTCCCTGTAGGTACACTTTTGGACGAAAGGACTAAGGGTCGGGTTGAGGCAGTGAGCTACGAGGGACACAGGAATGTATAGAATTCAAGTTATGATTAGTATCTACTCTAGGAGTAGTGTAAATCTAAATGACATTCCTTTAGAATGTAAAGAATTGTTTTTGAAGTTTTGTATTTTGGCCTGTAATCCTGTTAGCTCGTGTAACAACCAAAACCTTAAGATGTTACTTTAATGCATTTTAGTCCTTCTTATGTCTATTAATAACTGTTAGGGTGGGAAGACCCCCACAATTTATCTACTTCTTCATCATGGGTATTAGATACTGGATGTGGATCTCACATTTGTGTAAATGTGCAGGACCTCAAAAAGAGTAGATTGTTGGCGAAAGGCGAAGTTGATCTCCGAGTTGGAAATGGAGCAAGAGTTGCTGCATTAGCTATAGGAGATTATTATTTATCCTTGCCTTCTGGTTTATCATTGATTTTAAAAGACTGTTATTTTGTGCCATCTATTACCAAAAACATAATTTCTATTTCTTGTTTAGACAAGTGTGGTTTTTCATTTAAGAAAAATAAAGGACAACTGTTGTTCTATTTATTTAAATGATATGTTTTATGCTGGTGCACAAATGGTGAATGGTCTTTATTTATTAAATCTTGATATGCCTATCTATAACATAAATACTAAAAGGATTAAAAATAATGATTGTAATCCGACTTATCTCTGGCATTGTCTCTTGGGCCACATAAACGAGAACCGCATATCTAAACTTCATAAGGATGGAGTATTATATTCATTTGATTTTGAATCATATGAAACATGCGAATCTTGTTTAATGGGCAAGATGACTAAAGCCCCTTTCAAGGGACATGTTGAAAGGGCAAATGTTTTATTGGGACTAATACATAGTGATGTATGTGGACCAATAAGTACACAAGCTAGAGGTGGTTTTCAATACTTCGTTACATTTACTGATGACCACAGTAGATATGGGTATGTGTACCTAATGAAGCATAAGCATGAAACCTTTGAAAAGTTCAAAGATTTCAAGAATGAAGTACAAAACCAACTTGGCAAAAGTATCAAAATCCTTCGATCAGATCGAGGAGGTGAATACTTAAGCCAAGAGTTTCATGACTATCTAAAGGTGTGATATCCCCGAAATGGTTAATTGCAATTTGGTGCATTAATTGTGTTTATATGATTAATTATGGTGGTAATTAATTATGTATTGGAATTATTATGCGGAAATGCTTAGTCACATGTTAGAGTGACCCGGGGTAGCATTTCAGGGTGCATGTTGGGTAAATATTAATGGAAGCATGATTTATTTGCCATTGGTAGCAATTGATTAGAAATCATGTGTTTAATTGATATTTTGCTTCATTTTGAGTTAATGCTTTGGAAAATATCATGTTGGGGTGTTTTATACACCATGGGATATTTTAGTATGCATTTTAAATAAACTCACCTTTTATACCCAACCACACCTCATCCACTCTTACTTTTTAACTTTACCAAACAACACCCAAACCCTCCCTTTCCCCTCATTTTCGAAATCAAGCTTAAGGGTGAAGAGAAGTTCTTGCAAAACTTTGATTTGTGGAGTTTGTTGGGTGATTTGAGATCCCCAAGAGGTATGGGTACCTCATGGTTATTTTTATAAGGTTTTGTTTAAGTTTGATATGGTTTGAGGGATTTTAAAATGGGTTTGTGTTGGGTTGTTGTGGTTTTGGTATTATTTTGGTTGGATGTTGAATATTTGAGTTTATGTAGATGTTTATTGTTGGTTTTGAGTTGTTGGGTTTGGTTGATGTTGGTGTATGTGGGTATGTATGAGTTGGGGTTGAAGATGGGTGAATAGTGCCCAAACCCCGCATGCCCAGAGCTCGGCGATCGATCGGCGCCTTCTCGCGATCGATCGCGAGCAACAGAGCTGAGGCAGTGAGCATCAGCGATCGATCGCGAGTTTGGCGCGATCGATCGGCGAGGCCGCGATCGATCGGCGCAAGCTCCGCGATCGATCGCGGATTGCTTAAATTTGTTGCCCGAGACAGTGAGGTCTCGCGATCGATCGGGGCCTTATGGCGATCGATCGCGAGACACCAAAAATGGTGTTTTTGGTTATTTTTGTAGGATTTTTGGTATTGGACTATTATTGGGTTCTAATATTGGTATTTGTGAATATGTAGAACCAACCCAGGTGGCAACGCAGCCAAGGAATTGAAGTCCTACCACATCCTACATTTTTGGAAAGGTACGTAGTGGACGTACGGGCACCCCAACGGTACATGTATCTTATATACTTATTGTTATGCATTGTGGATGCAAGTATATATGTGGTATTGCATTGTGGATGCAAATACATGTTATGCATGATGTTTATAGATGCATATGATTATTGGTGCATATCCCATGAGTCGTGGTCATCCCTTGATGATTTTAATGCTTGCCGCTATTTGGTTTGTGTGATGACCAGGGATTATAGGTGTTAATCCCGTAGTGTTAATAATCCCTAAAGTGGTTTTACGTGGCGATTTGGGATTTAATCGAGGTGTTGGGCCTTCTGGGCTCGTTTATTTGGGCAGTTGGGATCGTTGGATCCAGAGGTTGAGATTGTATTCACATTACGGTGTAAAACCTAAGAGTTGGGTTTTTGATGTGTCTCGGAATCTCGGGTGCTGTGTGAGCACCGGTAGGGGGTTTTGGAGTTAGAGAGAGAGTTTTTGAAAACAGATGATTTTTAAGGAATCATGATGTATTTGTGGGGCTATTAATTTTTCGGGGTATTTTTGCTATAAATACCAATTGAACCCAAAATTTGTCATAAATTTCCATTTCAGCCCAATTTCTTCTCTCTCTCTCTCCCGCGCGCGAGATCCCGTCTGCTACAGCTGCCGCCGCTTCAGGCGCTTCGTCCGCCGCCGTCCGGCCGCCGATCGGCGCGTGCGACCTACCCACGGCTTCGTCTCGACGAGGCGCTCCTTTCCCCTCTGCCAATTGGAAGTTTCGTCGCGTGTGGAAGTCGGATTTGGCTGGTAAGCGTCGATCCCCAATTTCTAGGGTTCTTCGATTTTCGTTTGATTTTGCTTCCGATTTCGTATGGATAGCCTCCCTTACCCCTTTTGCATCCCTCTCATGTTATTCCCTACTAAATTCGGTGGTTTTGGTTCGAAATTATTTTCGAAAATTGTAGGGTTTGATTTCGAATTTTGGGGGTTTTTGGCAGGGGTATTATTTCGTGCAATTGATCGATTATTGCATGTTTTAGGAGTATTGTGATGCTTGATTGAGATCGAATTGAGAAGCTTTGGTTCGAATTTGAAGGATTTTTAAGGGTTCGAATTTAAGGGCTTGTTTGGATTCGAAATTATGGGTGTTAAGTTCGAAAATTGGAGGTTTTTGTCAAGGGATGTTGATTCTTGCTTGGATAGCTTAATTGACATTTTAGATGAATTATGGTATTTTATTGGGTTCGAAATTGTGAGATTAAGGTTCGATTTTTGTAGGGCATCCTTGAACAAATTTCGATATTGTCTCATTTATTTCCTTCCCTGCATGTACCCTGCCCCGGGTCTTTTAAGAGGATAATTGTCGTGTGTTGACAATATTTTGAGGGATATGGGTGTGCTTGAGCATGGGTTGCATGTTCGTAATTAATTGTGAATTATTTATCGTGTTAGCACATCATTCCTCGGGGCATGAAACTCGAGCAAGGTTTGGCTCGGACTTCGGTAATTTAAGGTACGTGCGACGTACGAGCATTTCTATATTTTAAGGCATATGTGAATGCATAATGAAAATTGATTTCATTGAATAATCGCGCATGAGGATTATATATATATATGTTGATATAGCCAAGGAATGACCCAAATCTTGATATCGCCGCTTGTAGCGTGCGTGACACTAGAGTAGGATGACTCTTGCATGATATATGGGGTACTGGGTTTATTTGACTATATTAGGGCATTTGAGATGCCTGGGAATGATCGTAAAATCATGTATTCTTCGTAAGACATTTGAGATGTCTAAGTTCGTAGAATCGTGTATTCATTATAAGACATTTGAGATGTCTAGGTTTGTAGACTCATGTATTCATTATAAGACACTTGAGATGTCTAAGTATAATGAAGGATTGGTAAAATAAATGCTAAGGCATTTGAGCTATCTGTGATTGATAGCAAGGTTGTGAAATCAGTATTAGATATTGTGATATCTGTAATTGCATGTTTAATGAATTTGTAATCACTATATGTTGATATTCGAGGATTAGGCATGCGATGAGTTAATCAATGCGTTGATTTACTGATTTATGAGATTTGATGAGTTTGATGTTGTGAGAACAGGGACAGTACACGGAATCCCGGATGAGGATGTTGCCATCCAGGGAGTATCATTTAAATTCATTAGTATTTACTTGTGTTGTAAATTATGAATTTCATTATTATGATTATGGGATTTTGTGTATTGGTATGCTCACCCCGTTGGGGGCTGTCTCTATTGGGACAGGTGGACAGGTACATCGATGGCTATGGAGCTGAGCTCGAGCTGTTGATTTGAGGTACTCCCAGGATCGTGGTACCAGGGCTTGATGGAGCACGGTATCGTATAGAGTACCTATATATACACCTGAGGATTTATACATATTCATGATGCTCGCATGTGAGCACGATTATACTTGTATATGGATTGTATATAACGGCATGAGCCTTTCTCTCTTTCATTTAAGGTTGCATGCAATTAGGTTGAATTGCTAGAATGATATGAGAGTCATTGGTGTATTATGTGTGGTGTCTTCCCTGGCTGGGAATTTACTTGTATTGCTGCTTTCTGTTGAGTATTATGCTTTCCCTGGCCGGGAATTTTGTTATGTGTTGTACTCTGTTTTGGGATAGCTCTATTTATGGGGAGACTCTGCCCAAATTTTTGTAAAAGTTTACAATGTGAAAAGTGGCACCAAGGGGTTGGTAAAGGGCAAACATATGAGTCTTTTATTGACAGGCAATGATTAAGTATCATCAGAGCTTCCCGATTGACATTTTATAGAAAGCATGTACCACACATAGTGGTTAATACACTAATCAAGGTTTTAAGGGCTTGGGGTCCTTACATTAGTGGTATCAGAGCAGTGGTTGCTCATTGGGGCTGTTAAGGGCCTAGGAAGTTATTGATAGCACATATTTATGCATGATGGCATTAATGTTGTATGACATAGCAAATTGTTTATGTGCTCTTATGATATGAAAAGTGGTATTGCTAACCATTGTGGTTGCAGGAATCGTGTGGAACACGATAGGATGACATTTATGGGGATGTCTGGCACTCCGTGTATTATGTGCCAAGGAAGCTGGTTTTAAGAAAATCCGGTAAAGGGATATTTCCGAGGTAACATGTACTTTACGTTGTCTTGTTGACACATGATGAATGCAAAGTAGTGCATTAAGGTTATGGTATATGTTATTGTGCATTGTTTTTGCATATGCATGTTATGAAATATAAGAGGTGTATTTCTTGAGTCAAAGTTATCTTAGTAAGGATTTTAATGGCTTATGCTAAAGTCCATATGAAGCGATGAAGAGTCCCGCTTATATGGAGTAGCAACGCTAAAGTCCATATGAAGCGATGAAGAGTCCCGCTTATATGGAGTAGCAACGCTAAAGTCCATTGGAAGCGATGAAGAGTCCCGCTTATATGGAGTAGCAACGCTAAAGTCCATTGGAAGCGATGAAGAGTCCCGCTTACATGGAGTAGCAACGCTAAAGTCCAGTGGAAGCGAGGAAGAATTCCGCTTTCCTGGAGTAGCAAGAAGCATTAAAATGTACTAATGATAAGGGCTCAGGATGAAATAAGGATTTAAGGAAAAAGAATGTCATGACATTGCATATCCATACATTCATATAATGCGTTTTTATTATGTATTGAATGTTGATGCATAGCGTATATGGCTATTGTTGTTAACCCTGATGGTTGCAGGTTACAGGAAATAAGGAATACGAAAAGGAATGATGATTATACATATGTACGGGCATCCCAAGGGCAACATGTATTATGTGGTTAGTCATTTAACACAAGGTAAATCAGGGTATGCATAAGATAGTGCATTATGATATGATACATGTTGATACGCATCGTTTTTGCATATGTATATTGTGAAATATAAAGTGAGGATTTCAATGCTTACACTAAGGTCCATATGAAGCGAGGAAGGATTCCGCTTATATGGAGTAGTGAGAAGCATTGAAATGCACTGATATTTCACGAGTCCAGGTTATCCTAGTGAGGATTTCAATGCTTGCACTAAGGTCCATATGAAGCGAGGAAGGATTCCGCTTATATGGAGTAGTGAGAAGCATTGAAATACACTACTGATAAGTGACTCAATTCGAGGTGTATTTATAGCGACGGTTCATTCCGCTATATCTATTGGCGATGGTTCATTCCGCCAGGTGTATTTATAGCGATGGTTCTTTCCGCTATATCTATTGGCGATGGTTCATTCCGCCAGGTGTATTTATAGCGATGGTTCTTTCCGCTATATCTATTGGCGATGGTTCATTCCGCCAGGTGTATTTATAGCGACGGTTCATTCCGCTATATTGATTGGCGATGGTTCATTCCGCCAGGTGTATTGATAGCGATGCCTCTTTCCGCTACTATGTGGACGATGATTCATGCTCAGGAGTATAGCGAGGTTTCATGCCACTTATTATCTGACGAGGTGTCATACCGTCGATTCTATAGCGAGGGATCTTGCCGCTATGTACTCAGCACAGGATTTTTGCCGCCTTCGAGCGATGGGTGCTGATTACGCACTATTATTGAGCGACGGAGACAGGTATGATGCTATATCACTAGCGATGAGGTATGAGATATTGCTATTTTATTAGCTTTATTGTAGCTGGCATGCATTGATATACATGTTTTATTATGCCTATTTTACTAGCATGATAGTGGATGACATACGCTGATGTACATGTATCGTCACTAGTTGACAATGTTTTAGATGCCATGAGTTGGCATGTGTCGTCACAGGATGACGATGACGATGGTGTAGGAGATGTCTTATTAGACATGCATCATCGTTACGATGATCGATGCGTTGAGTATACGTATTCTGTGGTATGCCTTGGGTGCCAGTACCGAGCACAAGGTGGTGTGTGCGGCACCGATTGACGTGACCCTTATACCGAGCGGGTTGCTCGAGGAATGGTTGGATGCGCTGTACATGTGATTGTACCGCAGCTTATGTTTGGGGGTAATCATTTTACGAGTGGTGATACCCTTGAGGTATGCTGGTTGGAATGGCTTTTGGCCATGTGATTTGACGACAGGAGTAATCATGGAGGAAATTACTCGCTTTCTGTCGATGTGACATGTGGTAGACATGATCACACCACCCTTGAGGGTGTAGGATGGGTCCTAAGGGAGTAGGATCAGGCTATGTTAAGTACATAGGGACATTGGAGTGTCCAAGGTGTATCGGCATTGAGGAATGTTGGATAAAGACCCACTACTCTATTGAGTTTTCCTCCCATAGTATGTTATACCATGTGGAAACGTCCGTCTTATTGGTAGGTTTGAGGTAAACCTAAAGAGGCAGAGACTAGGTTGTCTGCCGCGTGTGTGTAGCACCATGATGGGCTTGCTAGAGCCGTTATACTGCTCTTTGGAACCAAGTTTGGCAAATCGTAAGGTGATACGATGTGGATTGTGGTGGACTCTAGTAGTCACCATGTCATTGAGGTTAAGGTTGTTCATGCCTCGCTGAAACGTGTATACGTTTATGTTTAATCTTGGAGACTTGTCTGGGACAGCTCAGGATGTTGGAGTACCAACAAGAGAGTCATCAGGTTGTTATTGACTCAATCTAAAGGAACCCGTGTATTGGGATACAATGGGTGTTATTGTATCCAGTTTTTCCGAACGATGGTTCGAGACTTGTGGATCTCGAGTTCGATGGCACTTCCCTTGCGAGGAAGGAGGTAGTATTATACCTATTTGGGAATCTTTGAAAGATTCGGTAAGTTGGTACAAGTGGTGTTGATTTTGGGAATCACACCGTGTATTGTTAATCGTCGATTTTCATCCTCCACTGAGTAAGGAATGACTCAGAATTGACGGTTGTGTTTGGGGCTTAGGGATATGTGGTAGATACCCGAGCCGAGTGCATTGAGTATGCATGCGATATCAGTGCTTAGGCAGGTATACCGGTGAGTATACGGATGCCAGTTATTGATTTCCTCTCTGTTAAGCATAGAGTTATGCTATTTTTGGATGGTTAAATCTCTGATGTGAGATATGGAACACCTTGAGATTGGGAATCTCCATGGCACGATGATTATGAGTAATGATCGTGAAGTTAGTTGACTCCCTTGAGGAGGGATTTTCTTGTGAGGGTTAAGGTATTTCCCTTATTGGTGTTTTCCTTCGAGTTATGCGACAGCCTTCCCAAGTTTGGATTGTTAAATCCGAGGATTTTCAAGGGACGGCAGGATTTTGGAGTGGTTGAGTGTCGCTGACGACACAAGCGTTGAGGATGCAATGGGTTTATTGCATGCCCCTTAAGAATTTTAAACTCTGCGGAGTCTCGGTTGTTATTTATGATCAGGACGTGATTCTTGGAACATCCGTAGGTGGACATCTTGTGAGATGTCTTTTGTTTTAATTTGTGGCCGTGAGTTGCCCAAATTAAGTTGCATGAGGCGACTACTCCTTCGATGGAGGAAGTTTGAAAGTGGAAACCAGGTTTGATATGTGTACACCGTGGTTGTACTAGTGTTTCCCTCGTAACGATGTATGTTAGACATCGTAAGTCATAGTAAAATATCATTGGATGATATCTACGATAGAATCAAGAGCGATTCGAATCCTTGCAGTTTCAGTTGACTAACTGCTTTTGGACTGTTAGCGTTGAGTTGTGCTGACGCTCTTTGACGTTATGATGGATTTGGAAGTCTATTCCACTCCAGAGTTTGACACGAGGTCAACGTTCTTACGGTTGAGGTGTCATTCATGATGTGTTCGTACTGTTGTATTAGAATGAAGGATGACTGACCGATCTACAGTCGTAAGTATTGGTTGATTTGCAGTCATGAGAGGCTGACTTCTGGGATGACCCGCATCGAGGTACGTTTCGCCTCTTGGGTGATAGGTTGGTTTTGGTAAGTCGCTCTGTTTCAGAGTTTGATGAGAGGTAAGTATCCTCGCGTTTATTAATACGATTTTGATATGGTCAGGAATCGAGGTTATGGCTTCATGTTGTTGTGTAGCCTGGGTGTTACGTGATACACCAGTGCTAATTTCGAGGACGAAATTCTTTTAGTGGGGGATATTGTGATGACCAGGGATTATAGGTGTTAATCCCGTAGTGTTAATAATCCCTAAAGTGGTTTTACGTGGCGATTTGGGATTTAATCGAGGTGTTGGGCCTTCTGGGCTCGTTTATTTGGGCAGTTGGGATCGTTGGATCCAGAGGTTGAGATTGTATTCACATTACGGTGTAAAACCTAAGAGTTGGGTTTTTGATGTGTCTCGGAATCTCGGGTGCTGTGTGAGCACCGGTAGGGGGTTTTGGAGTTAGAGAGAGAGTTTTTGAAAACAGATGATTTTTAAGGAATCATGATGTATTTGTGGGGCTATTAATTTTTCGGGGTATTTTTGCTATAAATACCAATTGAACCCAAAATTTGTCATAAATTTCCATTTCAGCCCAATTTCTTCTCTCTCTCTCTCCCGCGCGCGAGATCCCGTCTGCTACAGCTGCCGCCGCTTCAGGCGCTTCGTCCGCCGCCGTCCGGCCGCCGATCGGCGCGTGCGACCTACCCACGGCTTCGTCTCGACGAGGCGCTCCTTTCCCCTCTGCCAATTGGAAGTTTCGTCGCGTGTGGAAGTCGGATTTGGCTGGTAAGCGTCGATCCCCAATTTCTAGGGTTCTTCGATTTTCGTTTGATTTTGCTTCCGATTTCGTATGGATAGCCTCCCTTACCCCTTTTGCATCCCTCTCATGTTATTCCCTACTAAATTCGGTGGTTTTGGTTCGAAATTATTTTCGAAAATTGTAGGGTTTGATTTCGAATTTTGGGGGTTTTTGGCAGGGGTATTATTTCGTGCAATTGATCGATTATTGCATGTTTTAGGAGTATTGTGATGCTTGATTGAGATCGAATTGAGAAGCTTTGGTTCGAATTTGAAGGATTTTTAAGGGTTCGAATTTAAGGGCTTGTTTGGATTCGAAATTATGGGTGTTAAGTTCGAAAATTGGAGGTTTTTGTCAAGGGATGTTGATTCTTGCTTGGATAGCTTAATTGACATTTTAGATGAATTATGGTATTTTATTGGGTTCGAAATTGTGAGATTAAGGTTCGATTTTTGTAGGGCATCCTTGAACAAATTTCGATATTGTCTCATTTATTTCCTTCCCTGCATGTACCCTGCCCCGGGTCTTTTAAGAGGATAATTGTCGTGTGTTGACAATATTTTGAGGGATATGGGTGTGCTTGAGCATGGGTTGCATGTTCGTAATTAATTGTGAATTATTTATCGTGTTAGCACATCATTCCTCGGGGCATGAAACTCGAGCAAGGTTTGGCTCGGACTTCGGTAATTTAAGGTACGTGCGACGTACGAGCATTTCTATATTTTAAGGCATATGTGAATGCATAATGAAAATTGATTTCATTGAATAATCGCGCATGAGGATTATATATATATATGTTGATATAGCCAAGGAATGACCCAAATCTTGATATCGCCGCTTGTAGCGTGCGTGACACTAGAGTAGGATGACTCTTGCATGATATATGGGGTACTGGGTTTATTTGACTATATTAGGGCATTTGAGATGCCTGGGAATGATCGTAAAATCATGTATTCTTCGTAAGACATTTGAGATGTCTAAGTTCGTAGAATCGTGTATTCATTATAAGACATTTGAGATGTCTAGGTTTGTAGACTCATGTATTCATTATAAGACACTTGAGATGTCTAAGTATAATGAAGGATTGGTAAAATAAATGCTAAGGCATTTGAGCTATCTGTGATTGATAGCAAGGTTGTGAAATCAGTATTAGATATTGTGATATCTGTAATTGCATGTTTAATGAATTTGTAATCACTATATGTTGATATTCGAGGATTAGGCATGCGATGAGTTAATCAATGCGTTGATTTACTGATTTATGAGATTTGATGAGTTTGATGTTGTGAGAACAGGGACAGTACACGGAATCCCGGATGAGGATGTTGCCATCCAGGGAGTATCATTTAAATTCATTAGTATTTACTTGTGTTGTAAATTATGAATTTCATTATTATGATTATGGGATTTTGTGTATTGGTATGCTCACCCCGTTGGGGGCTGTCTCTGTTGGGACAGGTGGACAGGTACATCGATGGCTATGGAGCTGAGCTCGAGCTGTTGATTTGAGGTACTCCCAGGATCGTGGTACCAGGGCTTGATGGAGCACGGTATCGTATAGAGTACCTATATATACACCTGAGGATTTATACATATTCATGATGCTCGCATGTGAGCACAATTATACTTGTATATGGATTGTATATAACGGCATGAGCCTTTCTCTCTTTCATTTAAGGTTGCATGCAATTAGGTTGAATTGCTAGAATGATATGAGAGTCATTGGTGTATTATGTGTGGTGTCTTCCCTGGCTGGGAATTTACTTGTATTGCTGCTTTCTGTTGAGTATTATGCTTTCCCTGGCCGGGAATTTTGTTATGTGTTGTACTCTGTTTTGGGATAGCTCTATTTATGGGGAGACTCTGCCCAAATTTTTGTAAAAGTTTACAATGTGAAAAGTGGCACCAAGGGGTTGGTAAAGGGCAAACATATGAGTCTTTTATTGACAGGCAATGATTAAGTATCATCAGAGCTTCCCGATTGACATTTTATAGAAAGCATGTACCACACATAGTGGTTAATACACTAATCAAGGTTTTAAGGGCTTGGGGTCCTTACAGTTTGGTTCCGCTAAATGTGAGGTTATCATATAGGGCGAGGAAAGGGTATTTGCCGCTCAATGAGAGGCGAGGGGTGGGAGTCTCGCAGTCCATTGAAGCGAGGTTATCCTATGCCGCCTATATGTAAATAAGCGAGGGGCATTAAAATACATTGTGATGGACAGACTAGGGATTGGTGATCAGTATTTGGTATTGATGAAATGGTATATGTTCATGACATGTTTAGACCATTAAAAATAATCTATTGATTATACTCATGAGTTATGGTACAGGGACAACCAAACGGGAAGCGTTTGAAATGCATGGGGAAAACAGGAAGTGTTTTATTATGATTATGCATTTACGCTTTATCTTCATATTGTGTTGAATATGAATGATTATTATTGCTCATGTTTGGGGGTTGTCCTTGTAGGTACACGTTTGGCATGATAGAAGGGCTAGACGGGTTGAGACAGTGAGCTTGAGGATGCTTTTGTGTATTGAAGGACATGATTGTTTTGCCTAGTGTCTACTCTAGGAGTAGTGTAAAACTAGTTGATAACATTCATTTGATGGGGAATGTAATTAATCAATTTTTGGTAGTCCTTATTTTTGGCATGTAATGCTTAAGCTCATAAACTCAACACGTCATTTCTCACTCTGATCATTTATATTAGCTCTATTATGCCTTGATTTCGCACTTAAGGATTAGGGTCCTTACATTAGTGGTATCAGAGCAGTGGTTAGAGAACCTGGGAACGAGTGAAGGGTAGCCTTAGCAAGTTTGGCTAGGTGCTTACATTTGAAGCATGTTTATGCATGTGGTGCATATTGATGTATATTCTGTTATACTAACATGCGTATTCTCATTCCTGTTATCTAACGGCATAACATATATACTGCTTTGGAATTGTTGTTAACATTTGTATTACAGCATGGCTGCTAATGAGGAAGTTGGAGATGTTGGTAGTGTGAATGCAAGTATCGGACAGGCGAACCCTCTACCTCCACCGGCCGTAGGCATGGAACCAGTGGTTCAGTTATTGCTACCGGGTGAGATCAGTCTGACACAATTTCTATCTTATCATCCGCCCCGGTTTGAGGGGACAGAGTCCGGAGAAGAGGCTGAAGAGTGGTTGGAAAGACTTGAGCAGATCTTTGTATCGGCTCCTTGTGCTGTGACAGCTTGGCTGAGGCTGGCGGAGTTTCAATTAGCCAAGAAACCTCTGATGTGGTGGAGGAGCACAATAATGGAAATGAGAGCACTGGGTGCTGTGATTGGCTGGACTCTCTTCAGGACTAGGTTTCTGAATCGGTATTTCTCCGCTGCGGCGAAGACAGACGAAGGAGGATGAATTTACAAGTCTGAAGCAGGGGAACATGTCAGTGGCAGACTATGCCACACGGTACTCTTCATTGCTGAGGTACGTTCCCCACATTGCCACCAATGGGCACGCTAAGATGAGGAACTTTATGAAGGGGTTGCGACCGGAGCTCTATGACCGGGTTATCACCAATAACCCAACTTCTTTTGATGATGCTCTCACAAGAGCGGAGCTTGCTGAGCTAGGAGTGGGAGCTTACGCTATGCCACCACCAGTACCGTAACAGAGACAGACTAGTGACAGCTTGAGGCCTCGGGGTGAGCCATTTAAACCCCGTGGTGCCTCTTCATCTTCGCGGTATGGTGGAAAGAAACATTTTGGTCAGAAACAGGATGACAAGAAGGGCAATTGGTCGGCCAATAGAGGATCTTCACAATGGGATAGGCCGGGAGAGCCGAGGTGCAACAATTGTGGAGGGCCACATTCTTCAAACAAGTGTCATGCATGTTATATCTGTGGCAAGATGGGCCACATCGCTCGGTATTGCCCCACCCGGGGAGGACAGTCAGAGTATCAGGGCAGCAGGCCGAGGTTTGAGGATAGGACAGTGCAGCAGAGGCAGCAATTTGGGCCTCGACCATCGGGAGGTCAGACAGTAGGACCGCCCCAGGGGCAAGTGTATGCACTGACCAGGGAGCAGGCCCAGGCAGCCCCAGAGGAGGTGATCGCCGGTACGTGTCATTTATTTACGTACCCTGCTTTTATTTTGATCGATACAGGTGCCTCCCATTCTTTTGTATCGGTGGGTTTTGTGGAAAGACACCATATGCGCACGTCTTCTTTACCCACGCCTCTCCTTGTCTCGACACCCACTGGAAGAAATGTCGTTGCTGATCAGTTTATGGCAGACTGCCTCATTTATTTTGAGGGCAACGAGTTGAAGGCAGACTTGATCGTATTGGGCATGTCAGACTTCGACTGCATCTTGGGCATTGATATTCTGAACAGATATCAGGCAGTGGTAGATTGCCGGCAGAGGACAGTGAAGTTCAGACCTGAGTTGGGCAGTCAGTGGACTTTCTATGGCAACGGTTCTCGTGCGAAGATTCCGTTGATTTCGGCGATCAAGATGACTCAGATGTTGGAACGTGGCCACACGGGCTATCTTATTTATGCCGTGGACACGTCTGGGAAGGATAAAGAATTGAAGGTTGAGGATGTGTCAGTAGTGGCAGAGTTTGCTGATGTATTTCCAGAAGAGATCCCAGGATTCCCACCGGCTAGGGAAGTTGAGTTTGGGATCGAGCTGTTGCCAGGGACATCCGCTATCTCTCGTGCACCTTATAGGATGGCACCGGCTGAGTTGAGAGAGTTGAAAGAATAGTTGCAGGATCTCTTGGACAAGGGATATATACGCCCGAGCGTGTCGCCATGGGGCGCACCAGTTCTCTTTGTGAAAAAGAAGGACGGTTCGATGCGGTTGTGCATCGATTACCGGCAGCTGAATAAGGCTACAGTGAAGAACAAGTATCCTCTTCCAAGGATCGACGATCTGTTTGATCAGTTGCAAGGTACTAGGGTGTATAGCAAGATTGATTTGAGATCCGGGTATCATCAGATTCGAGTCAGAGAGGAAGATGTGCAGAAGACAGCATTCCGGACTCGATACGGGCATTATGAGTTCCTAGTGATGCCGTTCGGCATGACGAATGCTCCAACAGTCTTTATGAGTCTGATGAACAGAGTGTTTCAGCAGTATCTTGATCAATTCGTCATTGTGTTTATTGACGATATTCTTATCTACTCCCGGAGCGAGGAGGAGCATGTGAAGCACTTGAGGACAGTGCTTCAGATTCTCAGATAGCATCAGTTATATGCTAAGCTCAGTAAGTGTGAATTTTGGCTGAGCAGTGTAGTGTTTCTGGGGCATGTCATATCGAGCAGCGGGATATCTGTAGATCCCAAGAAGATTGAGGCTGTGATGGAGTGGGCTGCCCCCACTTCTGTGCCTGAGATTCGGAGTTTTCTTGGTTTGGCCGGTTATTATCGACGCTTTGTCGAGGGCTTTTCGAAGATTGCCAAGCCGTTGACGCAGTTGACTCAGAAGGGAGTGCCTTTCTTTTGGTCAGAAGCTTGTGAGGAGAGCTTCCAGGAATTAAAGCACCGCTTGACGACGGCGCCAGTGTTAGTGATCCCTACGGAGAACTCCAGATTTGTTCTGTATACTGACGCATCACTTCAGGGCTTGGGTGTGTTCTGATGCAAGATAAGCATGTGGTAGCTTATGCATCGAGGCAGTTGAAGCCGCATGAGATCAGATATCCAGTTCATGACTTGGAATTGGCGGCTATCATCTTCGCCCTGAAGATCTGGAGGCATTACTTATATGGTACTTCATTCACCATATACACGGACCACAAGAGCCTCAAATTTTTATTCACTCAGGCAGAGCTGAACATGAGGCATAGAAGGTGGATGGACCTACTCAAGGACTATGATTGCGAGATAGAGTACCATCCCGGGAAAGCCAATTTGACAGCAGACGCTTTGAGCCGGAAGGTGAGGAGTTCTGCTGAGGACGTCATTCATCTGTCGGCTATGATGACCTCCTATTGTCATTTGGGCTATGATTTTGACATAGATGCATCGCCTGTGTATGTATCGACTCTGTTAGCCGAGCCAGATATCTATGAGAACATCAGGAAAGCTCAGAGGTCAGACGATGAGGTTCAGAGGTGGTTATCTTTAGTACATCTTGGTCAGCCAACGAAATTCAGAGTGGCCGATGACGGGTCTTTGAGATTGGGTGACCGTTGGGTGGTTCCGAGTACGCCGGAGTTGCGTAAAGGAATCATGGAACGAGCTCACAGTAGCAGACTTAGCATCCACCCAGGCGGGAAGAAGATGTACAGAGATCTGCGTGGTCAGTTTTGGTGGAAGAGAATGAAGTCTGATGTCGTCGCTTTTGTAAAGAGGTGTTTGATCTGCCAGCAGGTTAAGGCAGAGAGACAGAGACCTGGCGGCGAGTTGAGAAGCTTGGAGATACCGAAATGGAAGTGGGAGCACATTTCCATGGACTTCGTGACTCATTTGCCGAGGAGTGCTTCAGGCTTTGATGCTATTTGGGTGATTGTGGACAGATTAACTAAGGTAGCCCACTTTATCCCCTATAGCATGACTTTCACATTTTTGAGGATGGCGCAGTTGTATGTTAGAGATGTGGTGAGATTGCATGGGATCCCCGTTTCCATAGTGTCAGATCGAGATCCGCGATTCACATCTCATTTCTGGGAAGGCCTTCAGTCAGCCTTGGGAATGATGTGGGGTCTTCCCACCTTAACAGTGATTAATAGACATAAGAAGGACTAAAAATGCATTAAAGTAACATCTTAAGGTTTTGGTTGTTACACGAGCTAACAGGATTACAGGCCAAAATACAAAACTTCAAAAACAATTCTTTACATTCTAAAGGAATGTCATTTAGATTTACACTACTCCTAGAGTAGATACTAATCATAACTTGAATTCTATACATTCCTGTGTCCCTCGTAGCTCACTGCCTCAACCCGACCCTTAGTCCTTTCGTCCAAAAGTGTACCTACAGGGACAACACATCATGAGCATATATAATCTTACTTAACATTATAAACATCATAGTAAATGCATGAAACATTGGTTAAGTAATATGCTGGTTGTACATTCACTTCTTATTGTTGTCCCTGATTTAGAATCATGCATATGGGGCATCTTACCCCCGTGGCATCTTACCACAACATCATCGTATGGCCTCTTACCATATGGGGCATCTTACCCCGTGGCATCTTTCCACAATACATCGCATGGCCTCTTACCATGTAGGGCATCTTACCCCGTGGCATCTTACCACAATACATCGCATGGCCTCTTACCATGTAGGGCATCTTACCCCGTGGCATCTTACCACAATACATCACATAAATGTCATCATATAAGCATCGTATAAGCAATAAACATCATATGAACTTCATCGTATAAACATCATATAAACATCATCATGTAAACATCGTATAAACACCGTCATTTCATCGTGAATACTCATGCAATAAAAGCATAGTTGTAGTATAGAGATGTGTGTTACCGTCCGATGCCCGTACGCTTCTTACGTACCTTTTCAAAAAGAGGAGGAGTCAACAGACTTTATCTCCTTGATGGTGCCGGTACCTGAGATGGTTCTACAAGACCACATAATACCATATTAGATGCCTCAAAACCATCTTACATCATAAACTTAACAAAATAAAACATCATAATAATTTTCAACTTTCTGCCTCTCTCGATCGATCGGCCCTAGGTCTCGATCGATCGAGACACTGTGCACTAACAGTGTCTTGGCTTCCTGCCTCGCTCGATCGATCGAACATTTTACCGATCGATCGAGGAGCTTCACCGATCGATCGAGAAATCCTTCGATCGATCGGCACCAAAATTTTGAAAACATGCATTAGACCTTCTGCCTCGCTCGATCGATCGGGACCAAATCTCGATCGATCGAGAGCTCTGAAAAATCGGGATTTCCCCAGATTTTTGAGCACCTCTTTTCACACCAACATTTCTACTTCATAATACATCTTTCATGCTGAAACAAGCATGTGAAGAACTTCATAAAATATCCATGTAAGCTCTTAAATCAAAGGTTTAACAAAAACCTAAGCTAACATGCATCATAACATCATCATAATCTTCATCCTCAACCAACTTTAACAGAAACAGAGTATGCTTATCTTTTCCAGATTTTTCGAGCACATAGATTCATAACAAGAAATCTATCACATATACCATGTAAAATGCTCAAACAACCATGCTAGTAGTTACTTAATACTACCATGTAAGCATCCTACCAAGGTTCCACCCATACTTATATTTATCATGCAATAAAACATCCCACCAAAACCCAAGCTTAACCAAAGACCTCCGAAAAACAGAGTACACATCCTTACCCCTCTTCTTGCTCCTCTTTTTGCAAGGACTTTGATCACTTTTACCAAGCTTTCCTTGCCTTAAAGCAGCTTGTTCTGGGACGAAAAATGGAGGAGAAGGGGAGGAGAGAAGGAGATGAAGTTTTTTTGATTGAGTGGTAGCATGGGTTAGGCAAGTGGGGGGTATGGGTTGAACAAGTGGGGGAGGGTGAGGTGACCGAGTGGTGGGGGTGGGGTGGTGTGGTTGGGGTGCCATGTGGCGTTTAATTGTGTCCCGGTATTTAGTACGATGTATTAAAATATCCTCACTCGATATTTTCTAACTTCATATAATTAATACATCCCTTAAAATACCCAACATGCTCCCCACATCATATCATCATAACATAAATCGTGGCCCCCAATTTAAATACACCACAACCCTTAAACACATCATAATTTATCATCGTAGAACATAATCATATCACATTTCGGGGGTATTACATTACTCCCCTACTTATAAGATTTCGTCCTCGAAATCCACATGCATCATCATATCGAAACTAAACATAAAAACATACCAGAGAATAGTTCCGGATAGTGCTGCACCATATGCCGTTCCGTCTCCCACGTAGCCTCCTCGACACCCCGACGATCCCACTGAACTTTGACCATCGGTATAACTTTACTTCGTAGTCTGCGATCCTCTCGATCCAGAATTCTGATCGGTCGTTCAACGTAGGACACATCTGAATCTAACTGTACTTCAGTAGGCTGTAAGACATGGGACGGGTCTGGCTCATACTTCCTCAACATAGAGACATGGAAAACATCGTGTATGCTAGACAAGGATGGCGGTAGAGCCAAACGATATGCCAAAGTACCGATACGCTGTAAAACTTCATATGGCCCAACATACCTCGGAGATAACTTTCCCCGCATCCCAAAACGAACCACGCCCCTGAAGGGCGAGATCTTTAAGAAGACTCTGTCTCCTAACTGGAATTCTAGCGGTCGTCGCCGCTTATTGGCATAGGCCGCTTGCCTGTCCTGAGCCGCTTTCATCTTCTGGCGTATCAACTTTATCTTACCTTCCATATCCCTGATCATATCCGGTCCTCCGACCGCTTTGCTAGTCAAGTCCTCCCAATACAGTGGTGATCTACATCGTCGTCCATACAGAGCTTCAAAAGGGGCCATTTGAATGCTCGCTTGATAACTGTTGTTATAGGAGAACTCCACCAGCGGCACTGAATCCTGCCACGGAGTATCAAACTCCAAAATACATGCCCTCAACATGTCTTCGAGCGTCTGAATGGTACGCTCTGTTTGGCCGTCTGTCTGAGGGTGATAGGCCGTACTCAGTCTCACCTCTGTGCCCAAAGCTGTCTGGAGACCCTCCCAGAAATGTGAAGTGAACCTCGGGTCTCTGTCAGACACTATCGAGACTGGAATACCATGCAATCTCACAACATCCCGTATATACATTTGGGCCATCTTTAAGTATGTATACGACATACTATAAGGGATGAAATGAGCCGTCTTCGTTAGCCTATCTATGATCACCCAGATCGCATCAAATCCTGAGGTCGTCCTTGGCAAGTGGGTCACGAAATCCATAGATATATGCTCCCACTTCCATTCAGGAACCTCTAAGCTCTTCAGCTCTCCACCAGGCCTCTGCCTCTCTGCCTTTACCTGCTGGCAGATCAAACATCTTTTAACAAAAATGATTACCTCACGCTTCATGCGTCTCCACCAGAATTGATCGCATAGATCTTTGTACATCTTCTTTCCCCCTGGGTGGATACTGAAACGACTACTGTGAGCCTGCTCCAATATTCCTTTACGCAGTCCTGGCGCATCTGGGACTACCCATCGGTTGCCCAGTCTCAAGGAATCATCCTCAGCCACTCTGAACTTGGATGGCTGACCCTGAAGTATCAATGATGTCCATCTCTGAACCTCACTATCGGACTTCTGGGCCTTCCTGATCGCCTCAAATATGTCTGGCTCCGCCAATAGGGTCGACACTCGCACAGGCGACGTGTCTACATCGAAATCGTAGCCCAGTTGGCAATAAGACGTCATCAAGGCTGACAAACACATAACATCCTCTGCAGTACTCTTTACCTTCCGACTTAAGGCGTCTGCTATCAGGTTTGCTTTACCTGGATGGTACTCAATTTCACAATCATAATCTTTGAGCAAATCCATCCATCTTCTTTGCCTCATATTCAACTCTGCCTGAGTGAATAAGAACTTCAGGCTCTTATGGTCCGTATATATAGTGAAAGACGTGCCATACAAGTAATGCCTCCAGATCTTCAAGGCGAATATGATGGCCGCCAATTCTAAATCATGCACTGGATACCTGGCTTCGTGTGGCTTCAGCTGCCTCGATGCATAAGCCACCACATGCTTATCTTGCATCAACACACAGCCCAAGCCCTGCAATGACGCATCCGTATACAAGGCGAACCTCTTATCCTCAGACGGAATCACCAGCACAGGCGCTGCAGTCAAACAGCGCTTCAGCTCTTGGAAGCTTTCCTCACAAGCCTCAGACCAAAAGAAGGGGACTCCTTTCTGAGTCAGCTGTGTCAGAGGTTTGGCAATCTTCGAGAAACCTTCGACGAAACGTCGGTAATAACCTGCCAGACCGAGGAAACTCCGTATTTTTGGTACAGAAGTGGGTGCAGCCCACTCCATCACAGCTTCAATCTTCCTGGGATCCACAGATATCCCGTGGCTAGATATGACATGGCCTAAAAATACCACGCTGTCCAACCAGAACTCGCACTTACTAAGCTTTGCATACAGCTGATGATCCCTAAGGATCTGAAGTACTATCCTCAAGTGCCTTACATGTTCTTCTTCCGTCCGAGAGTAGATAAGTATGTCGTCAATGAAGACTATGACGAACTGATCCAAATACGGCTGGAACACCCTGTTCATCAAACTCATGAAAACAGCTGGGGCATTCGTCACCCCAAAAGGCATGACCAGGAATTCATAGTGCCCATATCTAGTCCTGAAAGCCGTCTTCTGAACATCATCTTCTCTTACTCAAATCTGATGGTACCCCGACCTCAGATCGATCTTACTATAGAGCCTCGTACCCTGCAACTGATCGAACAAGTCATCGATCCTCGGAAGTGGATACTTGTTCTTTACTGTAGCTTTGTTTAACTGCCTATAATCAATGCATAGACGCATCGATCCATCTTTCTTCTTAACAAATAAGACAGGCGCACCCCATGGCGATACGCTAGGGCGTATGTAGCCCTTATCAAGGAGTTCCTGCAACTGTATCTTTAACTCCCTTAACTCTGCTGGTGCCATCCTATACGGGGCGCGAGAAATTGCAGACGTCCCTGGTAGTAGCTCAATCCCAAACTCGACCTCTCTCGTCGGTGGGAATCCGGGAATCTCCTCCGGAAAGACATCAGGAAACTCCGCCACTACGGGCACATCCTCAACCTTCAATTCCTTCCCCTTATCCGTCATGTCAACAGCGTAGATAAGATATCCTTCATGGCCTCGTTCCAATAGCTGTGTCATCTTGACAGCAGATATTAACGGAATCTTCGGACGGGAACCATCCCCATAGAATGTCCACTGGACTCCCAATACAGATCTAAATCGGACAGTCCTTTGCCTGCAGTTTACCACTGCCTGATACTTGTTCAGAACATCGATGCCCACAATGCAATCGAAGTCTGTCATTCCTAACACAATCAAATCTGATCTTAACTCATTATCCTCAAAATAAATGAGGCCATCATAAACAATCTGATCCGTAGTCAAACTTCTTCCAGCGGGGGTCGAGACCATAAGAGGCATGGGGGACGGAGAAGTGCATATGTGGTGCCTTTCAACGAAACTCATCGACACAAAAGAGTGTGACGCACCTGTGTCTATCAATATAAGAGCAGGGTGCGTAAATAAAAGACACGTACCCGCTATAACTTCCTCCGGGGCCGCCGTAGCCTGCTCCCTCGTCAAAGCATACACCTGCCCCTGAGGTGGCCCCGCGGGCTGACCTCCATACTGTCTTGGCACAAAGGGTGGCCGGTGTTGTGCCGTTCTGTCCGCAGGTCTCCCCGTAGAGCTCTGCTGTCTTCCCCTGTTGGGACACCGCCGAGCAAAGTGGCCTCTGTCGCCACAGACATAACACCCTACGCAGTCCTTTGCCAAATGTGGCTGCCCACAAAGAGTGCACTGAACTCTTCCAGATCTGTCTCCCTGAGACTGTCCTCTCCCAGATGGAGCATCATTCCTACCTTTCCCTTTCCATCGATTCTCGGGCCTCTTGCCACTGAATCTCGATGCCGAAGTGTTCCCCCTTGGCTTAAACTGATCACCTCTGGGCTTCAAATTGTCAGAAGTGGATCTCTGAGGGGGTGCCGGAGGTGGCACAGCATCAGGATATGCACCGACTCCCAGTTCAGCTAGCTCAGCTCGTGAGAGTGCATCATCAAAACAGGCAGGGCCATAAGTGATCACCCTGTCATACAGTTCAGGCCTCAAGCCCTTCATGAAATTCCGCATCTTCGCTTGAGTGCTTGCAGCTATGTGTGGCACATATCGTAGTAAGGAACAGTAATGCAAAGCATAGTCAGATACATGCATGGTACCTTGTCTTAAACTGGTAAACTCATCCTCCTTGGCCTGTCTTGCAGCGGCTGAGAAATAGCGGTTCAAAAACCGCGTTCGGAACATCTTCCAATTTACTTCCTGTCCCAGAGCCTCTTGCTCAATCACTGTGGTTTTCCACCACATCAATGCCTTCTTGGACAGCTGAAATTCTGCTAATCGGATCCAGGCCGTCTTTGCACAAGGCGCTGCCACAAATATCTGTTCGATCCTCTCTAACCATTCCTCAGATTTCTCTCCTGATTCAGTTCCCTCGAACATCGGAGGTCGATACATCATAAACTGAGCCAAGCTTAATTCCCCAGGTAGCAACTGCTGTTCAGAGGGTTCCTCTCCCAAAGCTGGTGGTGGCAATGGGTTTGTACGCCCAGCACTTGCATTTACACTAATGGCGTCACCCACTTCTATATTTGCTGCCATGCTGCAACACAAGGGTTAATAACAACACCAAAAGCAGTTCATAAAGTACATCGTTAGATAATTAAACATGTTAGCATAACATAGAAACTTCATATGCAAAATACACATAAAACATGTTCAATAGTAAGCACCTAGCTAACTTATTGCTAAGGCTACCCTTCGCTCATTCCCGAGTTATCTAACCACTGCTCTGATACCACTAATGTGGGGTCTTCCCACCTTAACAGTGATTAATAGACATAAGAAGGACTAAAAATGCATTAAAGTAACATCTTAAGGTTTTGGTTGTTACACGAGCTAACAGGATTACAGGCCAAAATACAAAACTTCAAAAACAATTCTTTACATTCTAAAGGAATGTCATTTAGATTTACACTACTCCTAGAGTAGATACTAATCATAACTTGAATTCTATACATTCCTGTGTCCCTCGTAGCTCACTGCCTCAACCCGACCCTTAGTCCTTTCGTCCAAAAGTGTACCTACAGGGACAACACATCATGAGCATATATAATCTTACTTAACATTATTAACATCATAGTAAATGCATGAAACATTGGTTAAGCAATATGCTGGTTGTACATTCACTTCTTATTGTTGTCCCTGATTTAGAATCATGCATATGGGGCATCTTACCCCCGTGGCATCTTACCACAACATCATCGTATGGCCTCTTTACCATATGGGGCATCTTACCCCGTGGCATCTTACCACAATACATCGCATGGCCTCTTACCATGTAGGGCATCTTACCCCGTGGCATCTTACCACAATACATCGCATGGCCTCTTACCATGTAGGGCATCTTACCCCGTGGCATCTTACCACAATACATCACATAAATGTCATCATATAAGCATCGTATAAGCAATAAACATCATATGAACTTCATCGTATAAACATCATATAAACATCATCATGTAAACATCGTATAAACACCGTCATTTCATCGTGAATACTCATGCAATAAAAGCATAGTTGTAGTATAGAGATGTGTGTTACCGTCCGATGCCCGTACGCTTCTTACGTACCTTTTCAAAAAGAGGAGGAGTCAACAGACTTTATCTCCTTGATGGTGCCGGTACCTGAGATGGTTCTACAAGACCACATAATACCATATTAGATGCCTCAAAACCATCTTACATCATAAACTTAACAAAATAAAACATCATAATAATTTTCAACTTTCTGCCTCTCTCGATCGATCGGCCCTAGGTCTCGATCGATCGAGACACTGTGCACTAACAGTGTCTTGGCTTCCTGCCTCGCTCGATCGATCGAACATTTTACCGATCGATCGAGGAGCTTCACCGATCGATCGAGAAATCCTTCGATCGATCGGCACCAAAATTTTGAAAACATGCATTAGACCTTCTGCCTCGCTCGATCGATCGGGACCAAATCTCGATCGATCGAGAGCTCTGAAAAATCGGGATTTCCCCAGATTTTTGAGCACCTCTTTTCACACCAACATTTCTACTTCATAATACATCTTTCATGCTGAAACAAGCATGTGAAGAACTTCATAAAATATCCATGTAAGCTCTTAAATCAAAGGTTTAACAAAAACCTAAGCTAACATGCATCATAACATCATCATAATCTTCATCCTCAACCAACTTTAACAGAAACAGAGTATGCTTATCTTTTCCAGATTTTTCGAGCACATAGATTCATAACAAGAAATCTATCACATATACCATGTAAAATGCTCAAACAACCATGCTAGTAGTTACTTAATACTACCATGTAAGCATCCCTACCAAGGTTCCACCCATACTTATATTTGTCATGCAATAAAACATCCCACCAAAACCCAAGCTTAACCAAAGACCTCCGAAAAACAGAGTACACATCCTTACCCCTCTTCTTGCTCCTCTTTTTGCAAGGACTTTGAGCACTTTTACCAAGCTTTCCTTGCCTTAAAGCAGCTTGTTCTGGGACGAAAAATGGAGGAGAAGGGGAGGAGAGAAGGAGATGAAGTTTTTTTGATTCAGTGGTAGCATGGGTTAGGCAAGTGGGGGGTATGGGTTGAACAAGTGGGGGAGGGTGAGGTGACCGAGTGGTGGGGGTGGGGTGGTGTGGTTGGGGTGCCATGTGGTGTTTAATTGTGTCCCGGTATTTAGTACGATGTATTAAAATATCCTCACTCGATATTTTCTAACTTCATATAATTAATACATCCCTTAAAATACCCAACATGCTCCCCACATCATATCATCATAACATAAATCGTGGCCCCCAATTTAAATACACCACAACCCTTAAACACATCATAATTTATCATCGTAGAACATAATCATATCACATTTCGGGGGTATTACAACTGAAGTCAGATTGAGCACTGCTTATCATCCTCAGATGGATGGCCAGACCGAGCGCACTATCCAGACGCTCGAGGACATGTTAAGAGCTTGTGTTTTGGAGTTCGATGCCTCTTGGCAGGATTCAGTGCCTCTGGTAGAGTTTTCGTATAACAATAGCTACCAGGCGAGTATTCAGATGGCTCCGTTTGAAGCTCTTTATGGCAGACGGTGTAGATCACCCTTGTGTTGGGATGATTTGGACCGCAAATCGGTCGGAGGACCGGAGTTGATTCGGGAAATGGAGGAAAAGATAAAGACAATAAGGCAGAAAATGAAAGCGGCTCAGGACAGACAGGCAGCTTATGCAAATAAACGGCGGAGACCGTTGGAATTTCAATTGGGAGATAAGGTCTTTTTGAAGATCTCGCCTTTCAGAGGCGTTGTACGATTTGGGATGCGCGGGAAACTGTCTCCGAGGTATGTTGGACCGTACGAGATTTTGCAGCGCATTGGCACCTTAGCTTACCGACTGGCTTTGCCGCCTTCTTTATCTGGTATACATGATGTGTTTCATGTATCGATGCTGCGGAAGTATGAGCCGGATCCGTCGCATGTGTTACAGCCTTCCGAAGTTCAGTTAGAGTCCGATGTGTCTTATGTGGAACGGCCTGTCAGAATTCTGGATAGAGCAGACCGCAGACTTCGGAACAAAGTGATACCTATGATCAAGGTTCAGTGGGATCGCAGGGGTGTCGAGGAGGCTACGTGGGAGACGGAGCGGCATATGGTGCAGCACTACCCGGAACTATTCTCTGGTATGTGTTTATGTTTAGTTTCCTTTTGGGGTAAGTGCATGTGATTTCGAGGACGAAATCTTATAAGTAGGGGAGTATTGTGATATCCCCGAAATGGTTAATTGCAATTTGGTGCATTAATTGTGTTTATATGATTAATTATGGTGGTAATTAATTATGTATTGGAACTATTATGCGGAAATGCTTAGTCACATGTTAGAGTGACCCGGGGTAGCATTTCAGGGTGCATGTTGGGTAAATATTATTGGAAGCATGATTTATTTGCCATTGGTAGCAATTGATTAGAAATCATGTGCTTAATTGATATTTTGGTGCATTTTGAGTTAATGCTTTGGAAAATATCATGTTGGGGTGTTTTATACACCATGGGATATTTTAGTATGCATTTTAAATAAACTCACCTTTTATACCCAACCACACCTCATCCACTCTTACTTTTTAACTTTACCAAACAACACCCAAACCCTCCCTTTCCCCTCATTTTCGAAATCAAGCTTAAGGGTGAAGAGAAGTTCTTGCAAAACTTTGATTTGTGGAGTTTGTTGGGTGATTTGAGATCCCCAAGAGGTATGGGTACCTCATGGTTATTTTTATAAGGTTTTGTTTAAGTTTGATATGGTTTGAGGATTTTAAAATGGGTTTGTGTTGGGTTGTTGTGGTTTTGGTATTATTTTGGTTGGATGTTGAATATTCGAGTTTATGTAGATGTTTATTGTTGGTTTTGAGTTGTTGGGTTTGGTTGATGTTGGTGTATGTGGGTATGTATGAGTTGGGGTTGAAGATGGGTGAATAGTGCCCAAACCCCGCATGCCCAGAGCTCGGCGATCGATCGGCGCCTTCTCGCGATCGATCGCGAGCAACAGAGCTGAGGCAGTGAGCTTCAGCGATCGATCGCGAGTTTAGCGCGATCGATGGCGAGGCCGCGATCGATCGGCGCAAGCTCCGCGATCGATCGCGGATTGCTTAAATTTGTTGCCCGAGACAGTGAGGTCTCGCGATCGATCGGGGCCTTATGGCGATCGATCGCGAGACACCAAAAATGGTGTTTTTGGTTATTTTTGTGGGATTTTTGGTATTGGACTATTATTGGGTTCTAATATTGGTATTTGTGAATATGTAGAACCAACCCAGGTGGCAACGCAGCCAAGGAATTGAAGTCCTACCACATCCTACATTTTTGGAAAGGTACGTAGTGGACGTACGGGCACCCCAACGGTACATGTATCTTATATACTTATTGTTATGCATTGTGGATGCAAGTATATATGTGGTATTGCATTGTGGATGCAAATACATGTTATGCATGATGTTTATAGATGCATATGATTATTGGTGCATATCCCATGAGTCGTGGTCATCCCTTGATGATTTTAATGCTTGCCGCTATTTGGTTTGGTTCCGCTAAATGTGAAGCGAGGGGTGGGAGCGCCGCATGTCACATTTGAGCGTGGTTATCATATAGGGCGAGGAAAGGGTATTTGCCGCTCAATGAGAGGCGAGGGGTGGGAGTCCCGCAGTCCATTGAAGCGAGGTTATCCTATGCCGCCTATATGTAAATAAGCGAGGGGCATTAAAATACATTGTGATGGACAGACTAGGGATTGGTGATCAGTATTTGGTATTGATGAAATGGTATATGTTCATGACATGTTTAGACCATTAAAAATAATCTATTGATTATACTCATGAGTTATGGTACAGGGACAACCAAACGGGAAGCGTTTGAAATGCATGGGGAAAACAGGAAGTGTTTTATTATGATTATGCATTTACGCTTTATCTTCATATTGTGTTGAATATGAATGATTATTATTGCTCATGTTTGGGGGTTGTCCTTGTAGGTACACGTTTGGCATGATAGAAGGGCTAGACGGGTTGAGACATTGAGCTTGAGGATGCTTTTGTGTATTGAAGGACAGGATTGTTTTGCCTAGTGTCTACTCTAGGAGTAGTGTAAAACTAGTTGATAACATTCATTTGATGGGGAATGTAATTAATCAAATTTTGGTAGTCCTTATTTTTGGCATGTAATGCTTAAGCTCATAAACTCAACACGTCATTTCTCACTCTGATCATTTATATTAGCTCTATTATGCCTTGATTTCGCACTTAAGGATTAGGGTCCTTACAAAAGGAATGTGGGATAGTCCCAAAACTCACTCCTACGTATACTCCACAATGGAATGGTGTATCCGAGAGGAGAAATCGAACCTTGTTGGACATGGTTAGATCAATGATGAGTCATGCAGATCTTCCGATATCGTTTTGGGGACACGCTCTAGAAACAACGATTTTCTTACTGAACCGTGTTCCATCTAAATCAGTGGAAAAAACACCATATGAGATATGGACTGGGAAGCGTCCTAGTATGTCTTTTATGAAGATTTGGGGTTGTGAGGCTTTCGTTAGATGTCACGCCACTAACAAACTTGGACCCAAATCTGATAAGTGTTTATTTGTGGGGTATCCTAAGGAAACGAAAGGATACTATTTCTATTATCCCACCGAGAACAAAGTAGTTGTTGGTCGGACTGGTGTATTTCTTGAAAGAGAATTTATTTCTAGAAAAACCAGTGGGAGAAAAATAGAACTTAATGAAGTTCAACCACAAGAAAACACTGAACCTGAGATTGAGATGGAAACAGAGCAGGCACCGCATGCTGTTGTGGAAGAAGTACCTGCTCAAGAGAGACAAACCCAGCGTAGGTCTGTAAGAGAACACCGGGAGCCACAGAGATATGGATTTCTTGTGACTCAACAAGGTGACTTACTACTTATTGATGAGGATGAGCCATCATCTTATCAACAAGCTATAATGGGCACTGATTCTGAGAAATGGCAAGAGGCCATGAAATCTGAGATGGAATCCATGTATGCAAACCAAGTATGGACTTTGGTTGATCCACCTGAAGGGGTACGACCCATAGGGTGCAAATGGATTTTCAAGAAAAAGACCGATATGGATGGTAACGTACAAACCTATAAAGGTCGGTTGGTTGCAAAAGGATTCAAACAAATTCATGGTATTGACTATGATGAAACCTTTTCACCAGTGGCCATTGTTAAATCCATAAGGATCTTACTTGCAATAGCTGCATTTCATGATTATGAAATCTGGCAGATGGATGTCAAAACAGCTTTCCTTAATGGAAATCTGCTCGAGGATGTGTACATGACACAGCCCGAGGGTTTTGTCGATCCAAAGGATGCTGGAAAAATATGCAAGCTACAACGATCCATTTATGGATTGAAGCAAGCTTCTCGGAGTTGGAATCTCCGTTTTGATGATGCAATCAAAGAGTTTGGTTTTTATCAAAAAAGAAGATGAACCTTGTGTCTACAAGAAGGTCAGTGGGAGCGTAATCATTTTCCTAGTGTTGTATGTAGATGACATACTTCTCATTGGGAATGATATCCTTGCCTTACAATCTGTAAAGATTTGGCTAGGGAATTGCTTTTCGATGAAAGACTTGGGAGAAGCCACCTATGTATTAGGAATCAAGATCTATAGAGATAGATCGAGAAGGCTTCTTGGCCTAAGTCAAAGTACATACATAAACAAAGTGCTTAAAAGGTTTAGCATGCAAGAATCAAAGAAAGGATTCGTGCCTATGACACATGGTATATATCTCTCGAAGGAACAGTGTCCTTCAACACCAGATGAGAGACAACGCATGAGTAAGATTCCATATGCGTCAGCTATTGGATCTATCATGTATGCCATGATATGTACTCGTCCCGATGTATCGTATGCTTTGAGCATGACGAGCAGATATCAAGTTGATCCAGGTGAAGGTCACTGGATTGCTGTCAAGAACATCCTGAAGTACTTGAGAAGGACTAAGGATACATTCTTGATTTATGGAGGTGAGGAAGAGCTCAATGTAATAGGTTACACTGATGCAAGCTTCCAAACCGACAAAGATTATTTTCGATCGCAATCTGGATATGTGTATTGCCTAAATGGAGGTGCTGTGAGCTGGAAGAGTTCAAAGCAAGAAACAGTAGCCGATTCTACAACGGAAGCTGAGTATATTGCTGCCTCGGATGCAGGAAAGGAAGCTGTTTGGATTAGGAAGTTCATTTCTGAACTTGGAGTGGTGCCTAGCATTAAAGATCCGATAGAACTCTATTGTGACAACAATGGAGCGATCGCATTGGCTAAGGAACCTAGATCTCACCAAAGATCCAAGCACATACTTCGGCGCTTTCATTTCATTCGAGAAATCGTTGAAAGGGGAGATGTTAAAATATGCAAAGTACCAACAAATGATAATGTATCTGACCCATTGACGAAGCCACTGTCACAGCAGAAGCATGATCGTCATACTAGATCTCTAGGCATTAGGTATATGTCTGAGTGGTCTTAGTGCAAGTGGGAGATTTGTTGGGATATGCCCTAAGACATATCATTAGATGATTGTTTATGACATACAATGTAATATGATTTTATGAATGGCAATTCATTATTATATATTATTCTTTTAACTGTGCAATATGAATTAATATATATGTTAATGTCCTTAGAATAATATTGTATTACTCTTAAAGATGTCCCTAGTCAAGTATTATCATGAATAGGGATAATGATAATACGTAGAGACTAGTATGTGTTGATTGATGAATTGTTCATTGATATGAGATATCAAATCAACACATGGGTACATGTTAGAGAACGATGTACTGGACAGATCCTACCATGAGAATGCAACATGGATAGTTATATGATCGTCATATGTAATTCTCATAGTGATAATAATGTATGTAATCCTTACGACTTGTGATCATCAGAGATCCCAACAAAAGGAGTTATGTATCTTGATATCGTCAAACGTTACCCGTAACAGGGTAATCTATAAAGGCGACTATTGGATACACTACGAATTATGTAGAGGGATGTTGACTGATCGAGATAGGATTTGTCCCTCCTATATAACAGGAGATGTGTTTGGCCCTTGATCAAGTGAGAACTAAAATGCATGGCCATGCTCGAATGAGTCGATATGAGATATCGAGCTTATTCGTTTATTCTAATTCTACTTGGGGATCAAGAAATAGAGATTGAATATACGAGTATGACTATTCCATGACTCGTGTTCAAGCTAAACACAAAGAACAAAGGGATTAAGTTACATGGTTAATATTATCACAAGTTCTAAAGGATTATGTCGAGTCATTGACATTCTTGTAATTTGGGTAGCCTCGATGTGTTGCTAGACACCGCTCTTAGCTTGTAACGTAAAATGAGATTTTATGTCACTGCCAACATTACAAGATCCTATCGGGTCACACAAAAGATTAAATCGATAAGGGAAATTAAATTCATTGGATGAATTAATTAATTAAGAAGAGTCTTAATTAAGTGATTAAAAGGTTTTAATTAAATCATGGGTTTTGGCCCATAAGACTTTAAGAAAGTCTTGAACCTTAATTAAAAGCCTTATAATATAAATACTAGGTTTTGATTAATTGTTAATCATACTTTTCACATCATACTTTGATATTAAAACCTAACTCTAAAAGCTCTCGGCCACCACGATTATATCCTCCACCGCCGCCGCCGATAGTGTGGTGGTTTTGGGTTTTGTTTGGTCGTCGTTGATCGGTTTTGAACCGAGAGTTGAGTTTTGATTCAAGAATAAGTCTAGCAACTTATTCTTGAACATCCCTTTTCGATTTGATCGTTTGGATACCGTAGAGGCAAGACCTTGGAGGTGTTGCTTGTGACTCGGAGTTCGTTGGACGTGCAGCTCCGTGGAATCTGCTCAAACACGCTACAAGGGTGAGAACCTTTGTATTTCCTTTATCCGATATGATATCCTATGTATAGATCCATTGTTCTAGTAATCCATAAATTTTATTCCGCTGCGTTGTATGCTCTAAGGATTACTTACAGAGGTATCAGAGCCAGGTTCAAGGCTCATATCGGATTTATGTGATTAAATTGTGTTAATCATATTAGAACTAATATTGCATGCTTTAAAACTGTATTTTCATATATGATATGGAATAAATCGAGTTTGTGAAAATTATCGTATAATATTATATATGATATAATTGACGGATCGAAATGTATGATAATTCGTGATCAAAACCGGAACATTGGCTCGTGCATGGCTCACGGCCGCCGCCACCAAAGGGCTAGGGTTTCGAACCCTAGTCACCATGGCTCGACCGCCGCCTCCAAAAGGCTAGGGTTTTGAACCCTAGTCACATCAACTCTCGGCCGCCTCTTGGGCTAGGGTTTTTCGAACCCTTGGCTCGAGATGGTTAAGCCGCCACCGTCATGAACCGTCCATGGTTGGACCGTGGCTTGTGGCTCATGAATTTCGGTGTTTTCGAGCAAGTTGGCTCGATGAAAAATAAAGATGGTGCGAGGCGGCTAGGGTTTGGAACCCTAGGCCCATAATTGGTCCAGCCGTGTGCTTTTGTGGATCGAACCATGGTGGTTCGTGATATAGTCGTTTTAGTTCGTGGCATGTGATGTCCCGAGCGTACGATATTTTTCAAAATTCTATTTTACAGTTTTAATTAGAATTAAATTTAAAATGTTTAGAATTTAATTAATTAAATGTTAATGCATGCTTTATGTGTTGTTTGAGCACGGTGCATGGTTATAGCCCTTTGACCTATTAGATAGGATTTGTGAATGTTTGTAATATATAATACGACCTGCGTGTCGTGCCTTCTCTATTTCATTCTAAATGTAATCCCTCCCCTATGTTCCCCTCGAATGTGAATCGATGAATTCTATATCTTGTAAATAGTGTAGTTTATTTTATTGATGGTGATCAATGAAGATGGAGCATCGTGCCGGGATGAGGAGGCCATTCACAAATTGGAGCCAAAGGAAGGTGCTTGTGAAGTTACATTAGGTTGAGTCTTAGGATTTTCTCATTGGCTTGAGAGAATCGTTAGTAGGGGCTATAACCATGTCACGTTTAATTATGTATGTTGATGCATGATTTATCTTATGTTTTAGATTGATAATTGTATTACACATATATGTAGATATGTATACAACTATATGTAGTGGACATATTTTAAATTATCAAACTAATCATGAGATCAATAAATCCCTCTAAAATATTAAGTTTTAGATGCCTTCCAAAATTAAAAGTACTCGTCAATAACTTCGATTGTACATGCGTGGGTTTGCCAAAGCAAAGCACCGTGGCAATCTTAGTAAGGCGCGAAAGGATAAATGTGATATCCGTTATACTTAAAATTGGGTACGACTTAACTAAGTTATCTCAATAGGATTGAGATCTTAGAGGCATGGGTTGGATTATAATTCATTTGATGAATTGAACAAAGTGTTGTTCGTCCAACTATCCAAGAATTATATATGATGTAATTGACAAAGTGTTGTCTACCTAAATAACCGAGTCTTGGGCGATTAGCCAAAGCTAACTCAAGATTAGGCGAAATATGGATCTTGGTCCACTAAAGGTTTTGAGGGTTGATATTTTTTAAACAAAATAGTGGGAGTATCATTTAATATAAGACCATGTTAAATGATTAAATCATAAACTTATTTTGCATATTTATATTGTAGATATCCATGGCAACTAACAACGTTACTAGCACTATATCACTGCGATCGGTCCTTGAGAAAGACAAATTAAATGGGACAAATTTCCTAGACTGGCATAGGAACTTGAGGATAGTCCTCAAACAAGAAAAGAAACAATATGTCCTAGAGGAACCCTTACCAGCTGAGGAACCTCCCCTAACAGCTACAAGAGCTGATAAAGATGCTTACAAGAAGCATCAAAGTGACGCACTTGATGTTGGGTGCCTTATGCTTGCCACCATGAACTCTGAGCTTCAGAAGCAACATGAGGAAATGGAGGCGTTTGATATGATCGAACACTTAAAGCAATTGTACCAACTGCAAGCAAGACAAGAGAGGTATGACGTCTCTAAGGCGTTATTTCAGTGCAGGATGGTAGAGGGAAGCCTAGTTGGAACTCATGTGCTCAAGATGATTGGGTACATTGAGAATCTAGAATAGCTGGGTTTTCCATTGGACCAAGAGTTGGCCACCGATGTGATCTTGCAATCGTTGCCTGAGAGCTTCAGTCAATTTGTAGTAAATTACAATATGACTGACATGGAAAAGACTCTACCACAATTGCTTGGTATGTTGAGAACATATGAAGCAAATACAAAGAAGAGTAAGGCCACAAATGTTCTTATTGTGAATAAGGGCAAAGGAAAGGCCAAAGCTAAAGGCAATAAGAAAGCAAAGAAGGTCTTTGTTAAATCTAAGCCAAAGTCTTATGCACTGAAACCAAAAGGAGGGATAGCAAAGGAAGGGAACTGTTTCCATTGCGGTGAGACCGGCCATTGGAAAAGAAACTGCAAAGTATATCTGGAGGATCTAAAGAAAGGAAGTGTGACTTCCACTTCAGGTATTTTTGTTATAGAAGTCAATTTATCTACTTCTTCATCGTGGGTATTAGATACTGGATGTGGATCTCACATTTGTGTAAATGTGCAGGACCTCAAAAAGAGTAGATTATTGGCGAAAGGCGAAGTTGATCTCCGAGTTGGAAATGGAGCAAGAGTTGCTGCATTAGCTCTAGGAGATTATAGTTTAGCTTTACCTTCTGGTTTATCATTGATTTTAAAAGACTGTTATTTTGTGCCATCTATTACGAAAAACATAATTTCTATTTCTTGTTTAGACAAGTATGGTTTTTAATTTATAATAAAGGACAATTGTTGTTCTATTTATTTAAATGATATGTTTTATGCTAGTGCACAAATGGTGAATGGTCTTTATGTATTAAATCTTGATATGCCTATCTATAACATAAATACTGAAAGGATTAAAAATAATGATTGTAATCCGACTTATCTCTGGCACTGTCGCTTGGGCCACATAAACGAGAACCGCATATCTAAACTTCATAAGGATGGAGTATTAGATTCATTTGATTTTGAATCATATGAAACTTGCGAATCTTGTTTAATGGGCAAGATGACTAAAGCCCCTTTCAAGGGACATGTTGAAAGGGCAAATGTTTTATTGGGACTAATACATAGTGATGTATGTGGACCAATAAGTACACAAGCTAGAGGTGGTTTTCAATACTTCGTTACATTTACTGATGACCACAGTAGATATGGGTATGTGTACCTAATGAAGCATAAGCATGAAACCTTTGAAAAGTTCAAAGATTTCAAGAATGAAGTACAAAACCAACTTGGCAAAAGTATCAAAATCCTTCGGTCAGATCGAGGAGGTGAATACTTAAGCCAAGAGTTTCATGACTATCTAAAGGAGTGTGGGATAGTCCCACAACTCACTCTTCCGTATACTCCACAATGGAATGGTGTATCCGAGAGGAGAAATCGAACCTTGTTGGACATGGTTAGATCAATGATGAGTCATGCAGATCTTCCGATATCGTTTTGGGGACACGCTCTAGAAACAACGATTTTCTTACTGAACCGTGTTCCATCTAAATCAGTGGAAAAGACACCATATGAGATATGGACTAGGAAGCGTCCTAGTATGTCTTTTATGAAGATTTGGGGTTGTGAGGCTTTCGTTAGACGTCACGCCACTAACAAACTTGGACCCAAATCTGATAAGTGTTTATTTGTGGGGTATCCTAAGGAAACGAAAGGATACTATTTCTATTATCCCACCGAGAACAAAGTAGTTGTTGCTCGGACTGGTGTCTTGCTTGAAAGAGAATTTATTTCTAGAAAAACCAGTGGGAGAAAAATAGAACTTAGTGAAGTTCAACCACAAGAAAACACTGAACCTGAGATTGAGATGGAAACAGAGCAGGCACCGCAAGCTGTTGTGGAAGAAGCACCTGCTCAAGAGACACAAGCCCAGCGTAGGTCTGTAAGAGAACACCGGGAGCCACAGAGATATGGATTTCTTGTGACTCAACAAGGTGACTTACTACTTATTGATGAGGATGAGCCGTCATCTTATCAACAAGCTATAATGAGCACTGATTCTGTGAAATGGCAAGAGGCCATGAAATCTGAGATGGAATCCATGTATGCAAACCAAGTATGGACTTTGGTTGATCCACCTGAAGGGGTACGACCCATAGGGTGCAACTGGATTTTCAAGAAAAAGACCGATATGGATGGTAACGTACAAACCTATAAAGGTCTGCTGGTTGCAAAATGATTCAAACAAATTCATGGTATTGACTATGATGAAACCTTTTCACCAGTGGCCATGGTTAAATCCATAAGGATCTTACTTGCAATAGCTGCATTTCATGATTATGAAATCTGGCAGATGGATGTCAAAACAGCTTTCCTTAATGGAAATCTGCTCGAGGATGTGTACATGACACAGCCCGAGAGTTTTGTTGATCCAAAGGATGCTGGAAAGATATGCAAGCTACAACGATCCATTTATGGATTGAAGCAAGCTTCTCGGAGTTGGAACCTTCGATTTGATGATGCAATCAAAGAGTTTGGTTTTATCAAAAACGAAGATGAACCTTGTGTGTACAATAAGGTCAGTGGGAGCATAATCATTTTCCTAGTGTTGTATGTAGATGACATACTTCTCATTGGAAATGATATCCCTGCCTTGCAATCTGTAAAGATTTGGCTAGGGAACTGCTTTTCGATGAAAGACTTTGGAGAAGCCACCTATGTATTAGGAATCAAGATCTATAGAGATAGATCGAGAAGGCTTCTTGGCCTAAGTCAAAGTACATACATAAACAAAGTGCTTAAAAGGTTTAGCATGCAAGAATCAAAGAAAGGATTCGTGCCTATGACACATGGTATATATCTCTCGAAGGAACAGTGTCCTTCAACACCAGATGAGAGACAACGCATGAGTAAGATTCCATATGCGTCAGCTATTGGATCTATCATGTATGCCATGATATGTACTCGTCCCGATGTATCGTATGCTTTGAGCATGACGAGCAGATATCAAGTTGATCCAGGTGAAGGTCACTGGATTGCTGTCAAGAACATCCTGAAGTACTTGAGAAGGACTAAGGATACATTCTTGATTTATGGAGGTGAGGAAGAGCTCAATGTAATAGGTTACACTGATGCAAGCTTCCAAAATGCCATACAATAGTCATATAAACCCAGTACCCCATATCTCTTATAAGGTCATACTACTCTAGTACTACGCACACTTGTGGCAGCGATATCAAGACTAGGTCGTTCCATAGTCATATCGACACATATATATTTATATAGCCATACCCACAACCATCTAATGCAATTACAACACATTATGCATTTCACAATTGCTATCACATAAAGTAATGCTCGTACGTCACACGTACCTTAAATCTCCGAAGTCCGAGCCAAACCTTGCTCGAGTTCCATGCTCCGAGGAACGATGTGCTAACACGATAAATAATTCACAATTATTTACGAACATGCAATCCATGCTCAAGCACACCCATAACCCTCAAAAATATTGCCAACACACGACAATTAACCATTTCAAGGACCCGGGGTAGAGTACATGCAGGGAGGGAAAATCGAATGAGACATCAACGAAAATTGCTCAAGTGCTCCCCATAAATTTTTCGAACCCTCACTCCACAATTCGAACCCAATTAAACACCATGATTCATCTAAAATATGAATTAATCAATCCACAACATGAATAATCGCCCCACATGCCAAAACTCCCAAAATTCGAATTCAAAGCCCTAAATTCGAACCCAATTCCTTAAATTCGAACACAATAAGCATCATAATACATCTAAAACATGAATTAATCGATCAATAGCAAGAATCATCACCCCTTGCCAAAAATCCCCAAAATTCGAACCCTAACTCACGCAAGCAATGAAGAAATTCGAACCATTAAAGCAACAAATTTTCGAACTACGAAGTCTGAAATATACGACCCAAAAGCAGCACAAAAACGCCCCAAAAACACCCAAAGAAAAGCCCCAAAAACGTACCAAAAACGAGCCCCAAAAACGGACAGAATTCCAGATCCGAACCCTACGCTTTTCTGGCAAATCCGAACGCGATTCTCGACGAAACTTCGAATTGATGGTATGAATAGCTGCGCCTCGGAGAGACGAATCCAACGGCGGGTCGCACGCGCCGAACGGCGGCCAGACGGCGGCGGGCGCACGCCTGGAAGCGGCGGGGGTCAAAGGGGATTGGGAAAGCTCGCGCGCGGGGAGAGAGAAGGAAGGTGGGGAAAATGGTTCCGATAATTAAAATCTCGGGTTCAACTGGTATTTATAGCAAAAATACCCCGAAATACTAATAGCCCCACAAATACATCATGATTCATTAAAAATCATCTGTTTTCAAAAATTCTCTCTCTAACTCAAAAACCCCCTACCCGTGCCCACACAAAGCACCCGAGATTCTGAGTCACACTAAAAACCCAACTCACAGGTTTTCACCGAAATGAGAATACGATCTCAACCTCGGGATCCAACGATCCCAACTACTCAAATAAATGAGCCCAGAAGGCCCAACACCGCGATTAAACTCCAAGTCGCCACGTAAAACAACTTTAGGGGTTATTAACACTCCGGGATTAACATCCCTAATCTCAGGTCATCACAATATCCCCCACCAAAAGAATTTCGCCCTCGAAATTAACACCGGTGTATCACGTAACACCCAGGCTACACAACAAGATGAAGCCATAACCTCGATTCTTGACCATATCAGGATCGTCTTAAAAACCGCGAGGATACTTACCTCTCTTCAAACTCTGAAACAGAGCGACTTACCAAAACCAACATAACACCCAAGAGGCAAAACGTACCTCGATGCGGGTCATCTCAAAAGTCAGTCCCTCATGACTGCAAAACAACCAATATTTACGACCGTAGATCGGACAGTCATCCTTCGTTCTAATACCACTTAGTAAGAACGCATCATGAATGACACCTCAACCGTGAGAACGTTGACCTCGTGTCAATCTCTGGAGTGGAATAGACTTCCAAATCCATCATAACGTCAAAGAGCGTCAGCACCACTCAACGCTAATAATCCCAAAGTAGTTAGTCAACTGAAACTGCAAGGATTCGAATCGCTCCCGATTCCATCGTAGATATCATTCAAAGATATCTCTATCATGACTCACGATGTCTAACACACATCATTACGAGGAAGACACTAGTATACCACGATGTACACATACCAAACCTGGTCTCCACTTCCAAACCTCCTCCATCAAATGAGCAGTCGCGTCATTGCAACTCAATTTGGGCAACTCACGGCCACAGATTTACACAAAAGACATCTCACAAGATGTCCACCTCTGGATATTCCAAGGATCACATCCTGATCATAAATAAACCATAGAGACTCCACAGAGTTCAAATTCTGAAAGGACATGCAATAAACCCATTGCATCCTCAACGCTTGTGTCGACAGCGATACCCAATAAATCCGAATTCCTGCCATCCCTTGATAATCCTAGGATTTAACAATCCAAACTTGGGAAGGCTATCGCATAACTCGGAGGAAAACACCAATAAGGAAATACCTTAACCCACACAAGATAATCCCTCCTCAAGGGAAGTCAACTAACTTCACGATTATCCCTCATAATCATCGTGCCATGGAGATTCCCAATCTCAAGGTGTTCCATATCTCTCATCATAGATTTAACCATCAAAAAATAGTATACTCTATGCTTGACAAAAAAAGGAATCAATAACTGGCATCCGTACAATCACCGGTATACCTGCCTAAGCACTGACATCACATGCATACTCAATGCACTTGGCTCGGGTATCTACAACATACCCCTAAGCCCCCAAACACAACTGTCAATTCTGAGTCATTCCATTGCAGTGGAGAATGATAATCGACGATCAACAACACGGCGTGATTCCCAAAATCAACACCACACGTAACAACTTACCGAATCCTTCAAAGATTCCCAAATAGGTATAATACTATCTCCTTCCCCACAAGGGAAGTGCTATCGAACTCGAGATCCACTAGTCTCGAACCACCGTTCGGAAAACTGGATACAATAACACCCATTGCATCCCAAGTACACGGATTCCCCAAATCGAGTCAACGACGACTTGATGACTCTCTTGTTGGTACTCCTACATTATGAGCTGTCCCAGACGAGTCCTTCAAAACAATAGACGTATGAACGTTCTCATGGGGGCGTCACATGCCTCAAACATCATGCTACAAAGGGACAATCAAAAGCCTGCCAAAAGTCTTCATCGTATCATCATACGATTCACCAAACTTGGTTCCAACGAGCAGTGTCATGGCTCCAACAAGCACACTATATCATCACTACGATATCTGGCTAGCAAAGTGCTGTCTCCATAGGTTCATATCAAGCCCACCAACAAACCATAAGTTCCATCTCGGTATGCCATACCGTACAAACCGTTAGAGTAATGGGTCATCGCCCAACATATCTCTAAAATACCAAGCACAATGGACAACCCGGTGTCCTTGCTCACTTATGATACAATCATAATCCGTTAAAACTTATCCCACACCCTCAGGATGGGTGTAACCATGCCTACCCTACATCACAACACAAGCGAGTAGTTTCCCAATGACTACTCTTACCACCAATCACTTGGCCCTAGCCAAACCAACGAGCATACCCAAGGGTATCATTGCTCGACAAATATTTAACTCTATAACATGATGTGGTACATTTACCGGTACAATACATCCAATACTCCACCGAGCAAACCTGCTCGGCAAAAAGGTCTCGTCAACTAGTGACCCAGACTCTACTATGTGCTCACCATCGGCACTCAAACCATACAACTAAATACATAACATAAATGTATTAGCCATCAAAACGACGCTACAATTATACATAGAACATCCACTATGTCATTGTCATCCCGTGACGGTACCTGTCAACATATGACTTTGAAATAATATTGTCGACTCGTAACGGTATATGTCGATACACGACGTCTATAATCTAGTCGTCAAACACAGGACAATATAAATAAATCAACACATGATATCCACAATAGTTCTAAATAAACAGTAATATGCCATACCTCATTGCTAACAATATAGCGGCATACCCGTCTCCGTCATCCAACAGTGGTACGCAATCAGCACCCATCGCTCGTAGGTGGCGTAATCCAGCGTCATGTGCATAGCGGCATAACCCGTCGCTATAGAATCAGAGGCATAGTCCCTCGTCATAGAGTCAGCGGCATAAAACTTCGCTATAGACATCTGGCGGCATGAACCATCGCCCTAGATGTAGCGGAATGTACCATCGCTATGAATACCCGGCGGCATAAGTCATCGCCCATAGAATAGCGGAAAGAGACATCGCTATCAATATATCCGGCGGCAAGAACCATCGCCAATCAATATAGCGGAATGAACCGTCGCTATCAATATATCTGGCGGCATGAACCATCGCCAATCAATATAGCGGAATGAACCGTCGCTATCAATATATCTGGCGGCATGAACCATCGCCAATCAATATAGCGGAATGAGACATCGCTATCAATATCGATAATGTGGTTGTTCCGGTCTTGTTATAGCAGCGGAATTTTAGGACCCCTCGCTTCGACATATAGCGGCATCATATGATATCCCTCGCTTCGACAATGACAGCGGCATGTTACCTCGCTTAGACATGACAGCGGCAAATATCATATTACCATCGCTTCATATGACAGCGGCAAGTACCTCCCTCGCTCGAATATAACAACTACCGGAACTCCCACTAGCTCCATGTACCTGCATCCAGGTTAATACCACAGTTCACAATATAATGATCGATATCACTTTTCAGTTATAACCACAATATTCCACATTAATCACTAGAATTGTGACTGTTCCGGTCCCAATACAACAGCGGAATTTTAGGACCCCTCGCTTCGACAATGACAGCGGCATGTTACTGATGTGACTAGAAATAGACACATCTATTACGCTTAATTGTCTACGATTTGTTATATTTTGATGGATAAATTGATACATATGCTACCTAATCGTATATTTGTGTAAATGTAGGGAAAAGTGAAGAAATCAAGCTAAAATGATGAAAGAAGCAATAAAGTTGAAGAAAAGAGGAAAAAAACCGGAATCAAAGATACATGTTGCTCCTTTCCCCTCATATTTCTATGTATTCCAGCCAAGTTTTGGGAATGTGGTCCATATAAAAGTTGTAGAACTTTGAGTTATCTTCGCGTGGATAGCTGACTCGTCGAATTCGGAGTTTGTATGTGAAAGTTATGGCCAAAATACAAAACTCGCCAGAAAAATGGAGGACAGGCGTAATTACGCCATTCACAGGCGTAATTACGCCAACGCTACGGCATTACAGGCGTAGCTACGCCATTCTGAGGCGTAATTACGCCAGAAATGCAGAAAGCAATTTTGTGACACGTCACCAGGCGTATTTACGCCACTTTCAGGCGTAATTACGCCTATAGAATTTTGGAAAATTAAAATTCTTGATTTCTTCTCCTTTCCACATGGATTTTACCCTACTCCATCAGCCTCCATACCTCATATACACGATTTTTACCTCATTTTAAGAATAATTTCATACTCTTAGAATATTTTAGGATTTTAGATTAATTTTCTTTCAAAGTTTTCTTCAAGAACGACGAAGAACGGAACCGGAATTGACAAGCCGGAATCGTGATTTATATTAGTAATTTCTTTTCCTTTATTTATTTAATGTTTTCCATTGAATTTTTATTGCTTTTAGATTTAATTATGCTAGGCTAAAATCCTTCGATTCTTGGTTGAAGGGATACCTACTTTTGGATTTAAATCTTTTGTGAGAATTTGGTTTGATTGTTGAATTAATCTTCGGTTTCAATTGGTTTCTCAGAATTCGAATTCCATGATTGTTGTGTTTGTGTATTAGACCGATCACCTAATATTCAATAACATAATCGATAGTTTGCTAAGAAACAACTAAGATTAATAATTAACCGGCTGTAGGTGTTATTGAATTCTTAGGAGAAACGATTGAGTAATCAATTCTAACGGCTGTAGTTTTTATTGATTAGATTTGTCGAACTCATTAGTTTTGAAAACTATCATTGATTTAATCATTAACGGCTGTAGTGGTGATTAGAGATTTGGTAAGGGTTGAATTGAATGCTGTTTTCCCTTTGACTACGAATAAGATGAGTAGGAATTGAATTTCCAATCGATAGATAATTGAAAGAATTCGAATGTTTTGATTTGATGACTAAAAGATAATTTTCCAAAAGTACGGTTACCTGAAAACCAAGAATCGCTTTAATCCCATAAGTTTTAATCATTTTAGTTAGACTCGTTAATTAGTTTGATATTTGCTAAGTAGTAGTAATCCAGTCCAAATCCCCCATTGTTACTAGTTCTTTGATAATTGACACAAAATAAATTTACCTTCCCTGTGAGATCGATCCCTACTTTCACTACTACATATTTTTGTTATTAACTGAAGAAGGGTTAATTTGGGCGTACACGATAAACGCTACCAAATTTTGGCGCCGTTGCCGGGGAGGGCAACATTTATTTGTGTCGATTTTTTTTTATTTTTTTTATCCCGCATTACTACTTTGGTTTGTTAATGAGTACAGGTGGATCGTTCAATCACGAAGATAACTTTCACTACGATCCTGAGATTGAGGACGCTACATCAGAGAAGGAGAGAAGCAAGGCTGCTTGAAGAGGAAGAAATGAACAACATGGCTGCAAATCAAAGCTTGAGGCAGCTCGCAAATCCTAACTTGGATCAACAACCGCTCTGCATCAGTTTCCCTGCTCTGGCCAATAACGTAAATTTTGAACTCAAATCTGGTTTAATTCACTTATTGCCATCTTTTCATGGTCTTGCAGGTGAAAACCCACATAAGCATCTGATGGAATTCCACGTGGTGTGCACTACCATGAAGCCGACCGGAATCACTGAGGATCAAATAAAGCTAAGAGCGTTCCTGTTTTCTCTAAAGGACGCTGCAAAAGACTGGCTCTTCTACTTACCATCCGGATCGATCACCACGTGGAATGACTTACAAAGAGTATTCCTGGAAAAGTACTTCCCAGCTTCACGGGCAACGAACTTGAGGAAAGAGATATATGGTGTGAAGCAGCTCTACGAGGAATCACTACACGAGTACTGGGAGAGATTCAAGAAGTTGTGCGCAAGTTGTCCACAACACCAGATAAGTGAACACCTTCTCATCCAATACTTTTATGAAGGTTTACTTTTTTCTGACAGGAACTTAGTGGATGCGGCAAGCGGAGGAGCATTTATAGACAAAACAGCGGAGGAAGCTAGAAGGTTGATAGCTAACATGGCGGCCAACTCCCAACAATTCGGATCTATGCGCCATGGGCAACCGCAAAGAAAAGAGGTAAACGTATCAAACTTAGAACAACAACTGATAGACCTCACTTTTCTTGTGCGTGGTATGGCAGGTGGAAATGTAGGAAAGACAAAGCCGTGTGGAATCTGTGTGGCTGCGAACCATTCCACAGACGCATGCCCCTCACTACAAGAGACAACCACGGAGAACGTGAATGCTGCGGGAGGATTCCCAGGGCCACCACAAAGGAGTTATGACCATCCACCAAACAACTACAATCAAGGGTGGAGAGATCATTCAAACCAAGGCTATGGTAACCAACAGATGAACCAACCTCCACCCTATAGACCGCCATATCAAAGACCTCCACCACCGCCAGTGCACCCTCCCTCTGACAGGTTAGAACATAGCATCCAAATTATTGCTGAAAATAGCTTACAATTTCAACAGGAGACGAGGGCAAGCATCCAGAGCTTGACGACGCAGATGGGACAATTGGCAACTTCAATCAGCAAGATCGAAGCAAGGATTTCAAATGGACTGTCGTCACAACCAGAGATGAACCCGCGGGAAAATGTGAGTGCTATCACAATGAATGTGAATGAAGATGCAACCGAAGAGAAGGTGGTACTGACGCCACCCCAAAAAGAAGAGATGACGGAGACAGAGACAGATGTTGAAGAGCCAATGCAAGGGGAGGAACCACGAGGTAAGTACCACAAACTTTCTGAATATAAAGAACCACCCCCTTTCCCCCAAGCATTGAAGGACAATAGGAAAGGTGCCGGACTCAAAGGCCTCTACGAGATGAGTCCACGCTACAAAGAGCAAGCCCCATTGCATGAAACCGTGAATGAGGATCGAAACAAGGAACACAAGGGGCAGCCCAAGGTCGAGCTCAATGACAATGTTTCGGCGGATAACCAAAGAAGCATCCCCATTAAATGCAAGGACCCAGGTATGTTCTTTATCCCATGTGAGATTAGAGGTATTAAGATTGAGAAGGCTATGCTCGATTTAGGGTCGTCCATAAATGTCTTGCCTTACTCAATGTACTCTCAACTGAAGATGGAACCTTTAAAAAGAAATAGAGCAGTTATTCACTTAGCTGATAAATCCATGGTCACACCTAAGGGGATAATAGAGGACGTAGTTGTGCATGTAAAGAATTTGGTCTTCACAGTCGATTTCTATGTCTTAGACATGAGAAATGGTGATCCTTCTAGTCTAATTATTTTAGGAAGACCATTCTTGAAATCATCAAATTCAGTAATCAATATGAATAGCGGTTTGATAACCATGGAGTCTAATGGTGAAATTGAAAAATTCAACATGTATGAACCCATTAAACCTCTTGAGCATTCTAGTTACGCTATTGATGTACATGATGATTATGATTCTGATTTTGATAATGATGAGTTGTGGGAAATGGGAAAGGCTACTGATGGCCTTGACGAGAAGAGAGGTATGGATCCCCCTCCTATGCATACTGTTCATACTATTGCTGCTTTATCTACTCATGATACTGCTGATCCTCTTATTTCTCAATTGCAGGATCGTACCATTGGAAAGAAGCATCCTCCGGATCGACCATGTCAATCACGTGCCGAAGGAGTAAGGACTGAGGACGACCACTCAAAGGGCAACAGGACGAAATACCGAGGAGTGAAGAAGATATTGAGGTGGTTAACGAAGGATAGAGCAACACTGCATCAACCACCTTGATAGAGGACTGGTGTCGGGCCACCGACGTTAAACAGAGGCGCTGCTTGGGAGGCAACCCAAGGGGAGTTAGTTTCCCTTTTACCCTTTTATTTTTATTGCTTTTTAGTTTAAACTTGTCTCTTTTCTTATATTTTTGCCTTACATTGGGGACAATGTAAGATTTAAGTATGGGGGAGGGATTAGTAGTTAGTTTTGCTTCCTATTACAAAAATACAAAAAAATCGAAAAATTTAAAATTTTGAGCTCATAGTTAGTAATGAACGCATGCTTAGAATCACTAGCCCATGATGAAACCTAATTGATATCATGCATGCTTTTGAACATAGGTGAATTGTTAACCTTGGAACACTTTGAACTCTAATGCAGATTTTACTTTAACTTAGTAGTTGAATATTTTGAGCACGATTTTGTCATGACTTGTGAAATGTGCATCACTTAGTGAAGATTGTGTAAATTTTGTGATAGTCTTAAGAAGTCTCTAATACATGCTAGAACTTAACTACATGCTCTTTGAGGCGTATGTCTAGACTACTTGCAAACATGAAAGTGATATAGGCGATCTTTGATGCGTTTGAGCCTTTCAAGCCTACCATGTAAACAAAATCATTCTCTAGTACCTATTTCGAGCCTTAAATGTAAAAGAATGGTAGTATGCTAAGCATACTAAAGACCCCCATTCAACATTTCTTGACTAGCTTATCATCCTACCCTTTAAGCCTAAATGTAATTTTAATCCATACCTTTTAAGGGAGTATGATGTATTTCATTCAAATACACTTGGGAATCATTGAAGTTTATTTGTGAGCTTAACTGTCAAAAGAATGGATTGCATGAAAGAAAAAGGGATGCCTTGAAAAATAGATGAAAAATATGACTCCAAGGGGAGCCAAGGCACAAAAGAAGCAAAGTGTTGAAATAGACCTTGTGAAAAAGAACAAAGTTGAAAAATTCATACAAGAAGAGAAGCTTTTAGTGTGCATTTCATCATACTCTCTTGTTTGAATATCCTTACCCTTTCTTTCATAAGCCAATACCTAGGCCAAGCTACAAGCTAATAAAGACCTACTTGATTTGTGTTTGCAAAGTAGCTAAGATAGTGGAGAAGAGTGTGCAAGTGAGCTTATACTTGTGTTAGTGTATGACTTGAACTATTATGGCTTTGCATATTTTGAATCTATAATTTGTACACAACACTTGTTTATGACCACACACACACGTTCACTACTTCGTTGGGTACGAAATGTTTAGGGATTGAACTTGTTCCACTGTTAACTTTTCACCGCCGTTCATTATTATGCATGTTAAAATTGTTGAGGCAGTAAAGTGAGGACAAGTTGCTTTGTTATGAACCTATGAGCCAACCAAAAATATTGTAGGTTTGATTGTTTACTCGAGGTCGAGTAAAGAGTAAGTATGGGGGTGTTTGATGTGACTAGAAATAGACACATCTATTACGCTTAATTGTCTACGATTTGGTATATTTTGATGGATAAATTGATACATATGCTACCTAATCGTATATTTGTGTAAATGTAGGGAAAAGTGAAGAAATCAAGCTAAAATGATGAAAGAAGCAATAAAGTTGAAGAAAAGAGGAAAAAACCGGAATCAAAGATACATGTTGCTCCTTTCCCCTCATATTTCTATGTATTCCAGCCAAGTTTTGGGAATGTGGTCCATATAAAAGTTGTAGAACTTTGAGTTATCTTCGCGTGGATAGCTGACTCGTCGAATTCGGAGTTCGTATGTGAAAGTTATGGCCAAAATACAAAACTCGCCAGAAAAATGGAGGACAGGCGTAATTACGCCATTCACAGGCGTAATTACGCCAACTGTGATATCCCCGAAATGATTAAGTGTTATTTAAACATTAATCATTGTTGTGAAAATTATGATATTAATTCTTGTGTTGAATTAATAATGTTGGGAGATGCATGAGAGGGTACATGTGTTATATATTGGGATTTTGGGGTTGTGGCATGTTTAATTTGGGGTGTGTGTTAATCGTTTTGGTAAAGTATATTTTAAATGGGAATTGAAGTATTTTATTGAGAAAATACTATAAAATATCATGTGAGGATATTTTAATACATCGTGCGAAATACCGGGACCAAAACATAACACATCACATAAACCCACCACAAACCACCCCCCTTGACCCATACCCTGCTGCCAGCTGCAGCTTGCCCATACCCTTTTCCCCATCTCCCACTCCACCTCACCAAGTCTGAAATCACTCCTCCTTCCACACCAAAATCGTCGTTCAACCATTTTTGTTGCCTGGAAGCTTGCAAAAATCGGAGCCAAAAAGGGGTGAGAAACCATTTCTGGGTTTGTAAAATATGTTGTTGAGTTCATACTTTGTTTAGTGTGAAAAATGGCATGTTAGTTTAGGTTTTGTTAAACCTTCGATTCATGTTCATTTATGGTATTTTTATGAAGCTTCCAGTATTTTTCCTTGAGCACATTACATGTTTTATGTGGGAGATTTATGCATGTAAAGTAGGGTGTTCGAAAATCTGGGTAGATGTTTTTTCCCTGTTTTTCTGGAAATATGTGATCTGGGAGTGATATTGAAGGGGTGGTATTATGCATGTTAGAAGGGTTTTTGAGTGAACCTTCGATGTGAAAATATGCATGGTAGTTTGGTGAAACCCTTGACATTTTTATTCGAGCAAATTGCATGACTTATGTGGTAGATTTCATTGCTTGAAAAAAGTGTGTACTCAAAAATCTGGGCAGGAAAACAATGCCCTGTTTTCAGAAAATGTTGGATGAGTACTGATGTTCATGGGTGATTTTAATGCATGAGGGTTTGTGGTTGGGGTACAATTTTGGTATGAATACACTCAGGGGAATGTGTTCTATTTGCTAGCATGAGTGTTTAAACATTTGGTGTATGTTTTATGCTAGATCGAAGGGTGTAAATATAGGTGTTCGAAAATTCTGGGTTGGTATTTCTCGAACAGAGCATCTCGATCGATCGACACTTCATCTCGATCGATCGAGCGAGGCAGAATCTTGATTTTGATTTTAAGCGTCTTCTCGATCGATCGGGAAGAGGGGCCAATCGATCGAGAGGCCCAGATTGTTGAAAAAAAAAATATAAATTGTAATATTTTGTTAAATTCTGATATTGGATTGTAATGAGACATCTAATATTGTGTTGTACACTGGTGTAGAGCCTTCACAGACGGCTACACAATGCAGGGGATAGAGTCCCACCACACACTACTTTTTGGAAAGGTACGTAAGCGACGTACGGGCATCCCAACGGTAACATGTATTTATGTTTTGTCTATATGACACATGATGAATGCAATGTGATGCATTATGAGCTGATACATGTTATTATGCATTGTTGTTGCATATTATGCATTGTTGTTGCATATTGTGATGTGGGATAAAGAGATGCATTCCACGAGTCAGGGCGATCACGGTTAAGGTGTTAATGCTTACGCTTTACCGCTAAAAATGTGGAGCGGGAGGGGGGAGGCTCGCTTGCACATGGAGGCGGGTTTATACTATACTGAGCGAGGATGAGATACCGCTAGTATAAAGAAGCGAGGATGAGATACCGCTTGTTTTGAGATTATGAAAGCGGAGAAGTATTAAAATAACCGATGATGACTGACTCAAGAAAAAGAAGAAATGTCATGACATTCATTTGTGAAACCATACATTCATATAATGTGTTATATTATGAATCATGGTACAGGGACAACCAGTGGGCATTGTAAATGCGATGGAAATACAGGAAGTGATTTGTATTTTATAATTGTGCATTTACGCCTTATTTTCATATTATGTTGAATATGAATTGTGATATGCTCATGTGTTGGGGGTTGTCTTTGTAGGTGCTTTTGATGTTGAGAACCAGGGTCGGGGTTGAGAAGCTGAGCTATAAGGAGAGTTACGGGATTAGCTACAAGATTTGAGAAAATTTTATATAGCTTCTACTTGTGGTAGAATAAGACTATAATGTAGCACCTTTTGTAGGATATTGTGAAATCCCTTTGAAACTTTTGCTACTGTATTCCTTAAGCTCAGGAAAATCAACATGACTCATTACTCTGATTTATTCTTATGAATGTTTTAGTTCTCTTAATCGCACCTATTAGTATCTTGAGATCTCGGGGTCTCACATTTAGTGGTATCAGAGCAATGGTTAGATAACCAGGGAAGAGTGAAGGGTAGCCTTTAGAGACAAGTTGGCTAGGTATTCATTGTTGGGCATGTTATGCATGTGATGCATATTGTTGTATAAGTATTATACTAACATGCTTTTGGATATGATACTCTTGTTATCTAACGGCTTATACTATGAACTGCTTTTGATATTGTTGTTAACTCTTGTGTTGCAGCATGGCGGCTATTAACCCGGAGAACCTCAATGAAGAGGTAGGGGATATGGGCAGTATGAATGCTAGTGTTGCTCATGTGAATCCTTTACCGCCACCTGCTGTAGGAGTAGAGCCCAGTGCACAGATGTTATTACCCGGGGAGCTCAGTCTGACACAGTTTCTGAATTTCCGTCCACCCATGTTTGAGGGGACCGAATCTGGAGAAGGGGCCGAAGAGTGGCTAGAACGGATAGAGCAGATACTTGTGACTGCGCCCTGTGCACGTACCGCATGGCTGAGGTTAGCCGAGTTTCAGATGGCGAAGAAGCCTTCTATGTGGTGGAAGACCACTGTGGTGGAGCTGAGAGCTCAGGGCATGGTAGTAGACTGGACTGTATTCAGGACCCGGTTTCTTAACCGGTATTTTTCTGCCGCTGCTAGACAAGTCAAGGAGGACGAATTCACTAATTTGAAGCAGGGAAACATGTCAGTTTCAGACTTTGCCTTGCAGTATTCCTCACTGTTGAGGTATGTCCCCCATATTGCTGTGAGCAGCCATGCAAAGATGAGGCATTTCATGAAAGGACTCAGGCCAGAACTATTTGACCGGGTTATCTCCAACAACCCTAGCTCTTTTGATGACGCACTGACACGGGCAGAGTTAGCAGATATTGCAGTGGGAGCATACAAGGATGTTGTACCCCCTTCAGTACCATCACAGAGGCCTGTTGCTGATAGTTTGAAACCACGAGGAGATCAGTTCAAGACTCGTGGAGCCTCATCATCTTCCAGATTTAGCGGGAAGAAATCTCAGAGTCAGAAACAGAGCAATCGAGGACCTACACAGGGGAGTAAGGCAGGAGGGGACAGGTGTGACCGCTGTGGAGGATTTCACTTGTCACGTGACTGCCGAGGCTGTTATGTTTGTGGCAAGGTGGGCCACTTAGCTAGGAACTGCCCCAATCGGGCAAGTCAGGCAGATTCAGGGCCGAATAGGCCAAGATTTGATGCTGGGAGGGCACCACCGAGACAGCAGTTTGCGCCTCGACCGCAGGGAGGTCAGGCGGCAGGACCACCGCAGGGTCAGGTGTACGCACTGACTAGGGAGCAAGCTGAGGCAGCCCCAGAGGAGGTCATTGCTGGTACGTGTCATTTATTTACGTACCCTGCATTTATTTTGGTAGATACAGGTGCTTCTCATTCTTTTGTATCTGTTGCTTTTGTGGAGAGACACCACTTGTGCTCGTCTCTGTTACCCACGCCTCTCATGGTCTCGACACCCACGGGGAAGCATGTAATTGCGGATCGGCTTTTGTCTGATTGCCTCATTTATTTTGAGGGCAATGATCTGAGGGCTGATCTGATTCAGTTAGAGATGGCAGACTTTGACTGTATTATCGGCATTGATGTGTTGAGCAGATACCGAGCTGTGGTAGACTGTCGGCAGAGGACTGTTCGTTTTCTATCTGATCAGGGGTTCCAGTGGACTTTTTATGGGGACGGCTCTCGTCCAAGGAATCCAGTGATCTCAGCGGTTAAGATGTCGCGGTTATTGGAGCGCGGCCACACCGGTTACATCATTTATGCGGTGGATGTATCTGAGGAAAAGGAAGTGAGAGCCGAGGACATTCCAGTTGTGGCGGAGTTCATTGATGTATTCCCAGATGAGATTCCGGGATTTCCGCCTGTCAGGGATGTTGAGTTTGCTATTGAGCTGTAGTTCTTGGTGATGCCTTTCGGTGTGACAAATGCACCTGCAGTTTTTATGAGCCTGATGAACCGAGTATTTCAGGAGTACCTCGATCAGTTTGTGATCGTATTCATTGACGACATCCTTGTCTATTCAAGGAGTGAGGAGGATCATGCCAATCATCTGAGGATAGTACTCCAGATCCTCAGAGATCATCAGTTGTACGCCAAACTCAGCAAGTGTGAGTTCTGGCTGAGCAGTGTATCATTCTTGGGCCATATCATATCACGAGAGGGGATATCAGTAGACCCGAGAAAGATAGAGGCAGTTATGGATTGGTCTACCCCTACTTCAGTCAGTGAGATTCGGAGTTTTCTTGGGTTGGCTGGCTATTATCGACGTTTCGTCGAGGGTTTTTCAAAGATCGCCAAACCACTTACACAGCTGACTCAGAAGGGAGTCCCTTTTTGTTGGACAGAGGCTTGTGAGCAGAGTTTCAGGGAATTGAAGCACAGACTGACTACTGCACCAGTTCTAGTGATTCCCAAGGAGAACAAAGGATTTGTTCTTTACACCGACGCATCGCTACAGGGCTTAGGGTGTGTACTGATGCAGGACAGGCATGTTGTGGCTTATGCTTCGAGACAGTTGAAGCCACATGAGACGAGGTATCCAGTCCATGATTTGGAGTTGGCAGCTATAGTTTTCGCCTTGAAGATATGGCGACACTACTTATACGGTACCTCATTCACCATCTTCACTGATCACAAGAGCCTGAAGTTCTTGTTTACACAGGCTGAGCTGAACATGAGACAGAGGAGATGGATGGATCTATTGAAGGATTATGATTGTGAAATCCTATACCATCCCGGGAAAGCAAACTTGACAGCCGACGCCTTGAGTCGGAAGGTGAGGAGCACAGCAGAGGATGCCATGTACCTATCGGCTATGTTGGGCTCCTACTGCCATTTGGGATTCGATTACGATGTGTCTACTTCACCAGTACAGGTTTTGACCTTGCTAGCTGAGCCGGTTATTTATGATCACATCAGGAAGGCTCAGGGGACCGATGCAGAGATTCAGAGATGGATGTCAGTGGTCCATTCAGATCAGCCATCGAGATTCAGAGTGGCTGAGGACGGTTCTTTGAGACTTGGCGACAGATGGGTGGTTCCAGATACACCCGAGTTGCGCCAGGGTATTTTACAGCGAGCTCATTGCAGCAGGATGAGTGTCCACCCGGGCGGGAAGAAGATGTATAAGGATCTACGCAACCAGTTCTGGTGGAGGTGTATGAAACAAGATGTCACCTCATTTGTCAAGCGCTGTTTGATTTGTCAGTAGGTGAAGGCTGAGAGGCAGAGGCCGGGAGGTGAACTAAGGAGTTTGGAGATACCCGAGTGGAAGTGGCAGCACGTGTCTATGGATTTCGTGACCCACTTACCGAGGACTGTTTTGGGTTTTGATGCCATCTGGGTAGTCGTGGACAGATTGACTAAAGTGGCTCATTTCATTCCTTACTGTATGACATATACGCACTTGAGGATGGCGCAGTTATATGTCAGAGATATAGTGAGACTACACGGGATTCCTGTTTCGATAGTGTCTGATCGAGATCCACGGTTCACATCTCACTTTTGGGAAGGTCTGCAGAAAGCTCTAGGTACGGAGTTGAGGCTGAGCACAGCCTATCACCCTCAGACGGACGGACAGACTGAGCGTACGATACAGACGCTCGAGGATATGTTGAGAGCTTGTGTGTTAGAGTTCGACATATCATGGCAGGACTTGATAGCCTTGGTAGAGTTCTCTTACAACAACAGCTACCAGGCAAGTATACAGATGGCTCCTTTCGAGGCCCTCTATGGTAGGCGTTGTAGGTCACCCTTGTGTTGGGATGACTTGGACCGTAAGTCGGTTGGAGGACCAGAGTTGGTTCAAGAAATGGAAGAGAAAGTTAAGGTTATCAGACGAAAGATGAAGGCAGCTCAGGATAGACAGGCAGCATATGCCAATCAGCGGCGGAGACCGTTGGAGTTTCAGTTGGGCGACAGAGTTTTTCTGAAGATCTCACCCTTCAGGGGTGTAGTACGGTTTGGTATGCGGTGGAAGTTGTCTCCTAGATACGTGGGGCCGTATGAGATCTTACAGCGTGTGGGTACTCTGGCGTACCGTTTGGCTTTACCGCCTTCTCTGTCTGGTATACACGATGTATTCCATGTGTCTATGCTGAGGAAGTATGAGCCGGATCCTTCACATGTATTACAGCCTTCTGAGGTTCAGATTGAGTCCGATGTTTCCTATGTGGAACGGCCTATCAGGATTTTGGATAGGGCAGATCGCAGACTGAGAAACAAAGTTATTCCTATGGTCAAGGTTCAGTGGGATCGTAGGGGTGTCGAGGAGGCCACGTGGGAGACGGAGCGACACATGGTGCAGCACTACCCAGAGCTGTTTTCTGGTATGCGTTTATGTATTGTTTTATTTACATTGGGTAAGTGCATGCTGATTTCGAGGGCGAAATCCTATAAGTAGGGGAGTATTGTGATATCCCCGAAATGATTAAGTGTTATTTAAACATTAATCATTGTTGTGAAAATTATGATATTAATTCTTGTGTTGAATTAATAATGTTGGGAGATGCATGAGAGGGTACATGTGTTATATATTGGGATTTTGGGGTTGTGGCATGTTTAATTTGGGGTGTGCGTTAATCGTTTTGGTAAAGTATATTTTAAATGGGAATTGAAGTATTTTATTGAGAAAATACTATAAAATATCATGTGAGGATATTTTAATACATCGTGCGAAATACCGGGACCAAAACATAACACATCACATAAACCCACCACAAACCACCCCCCTTGACCCATACCCTGCTGCCAGCTGCAGCTTGCCCATACCCTTTTCCCCATCTCCCACTCCACCTCACCAAGTCTGAAATCACTCCTCCTTCCACACCAAAATCGTCCAACACCTGATAAGAGAGAAAAGAAGGAGTTCAACCATTTTTGTTGCCTGGAAGCTTGCAAAAATCGGAGCCAAAAAGGGGTGAGAAACCATTTCTGGGTTTGTAAAATATGTTGTTGAGTTCATACTTTGTTTAGTGTGAAAAATGGCATGTTAGTTTAGGTTTTGTTAAACCTTCGATTCATGTTCATTTATGGTGTTTTTATGAAGCTTCCAGTATTTTTCCTTGAGCACATTACATGTTTTATGTGGGAGATTTATGCATGTAAAGTAGGGTGTTCGAAAATCTGGGTAGATGTTTTTTCCCTGTTTTTCTGGAAATATGTGATCTGGGAGTGATATTGAAGGGGTGGTATTATGCATGTTAGAAGGGTTTTTGAGTGAACCTTCGATGTGAAAATATGCATGGTAGTTTGGTTAAACCCTTGACATTTTTATTCGAGCAAATTGCATGACTTATGTGGTAGATTTCATTGCTTGAAAGTGTGTACTCAGAAATCTGGGCAGGAAAACAATGCCCTGTTTTCAGAAAATGTTGGATGAGTACTGATGTTCATGGGTGATTTTAATGCATGAGGGTTTGTGGTTGGGGTAAAATTTTGGTATGAATACACTCAGGGGAATGTGTTCTATTTGCTAGCATGAGTGTTTAAACATTTGGTGTATGTTTTATGCTAGATCGAAGGGTGTAAATATAGGTGTTCGAAAATTCTGGGTTGGTATTTCTCGAACAGAGCATCTCGATCGATCGACACTTCATCTCGATCGATCGAGCGAGGTAGAATCTTGATTTTGATTTTAAGCGTCTTCTCGATCGATCGGGAAGAGGGGCCGATCGATCGAGAGGCCCAGAATGTTGAAAAAAAAAATATAAATTGTAATATTTTGTTAAATTCTGATATTGGATTGTAATGAGACATCTAATATTGTGTTGTACACTGGTGTAGAGCCTTCACAGACGGCTACACAATGCAGGGGATAGAGTCCCACCACACACTACTTTTTGGAAAGGTACGTAAGCGACGTACGGGCATCCCAACGGTAACATGTATTTATGTTTTGTCTATATGACACATGATGAATGCAATGTGATGCATTATGAGTTGATACATGTTATTATGCATTGTTGTTGCATATTATGCATTGTTGTTGCATATTGTGATGTGGGATAAAGAGATGCATTCCACGAGTCAGGGCGATCACGGTTAAGGTGTTAATGCTTACGCTTTACCGCTAAAAATGTGGAGCGGGAGGGGGGAGGCTCGCTTGCACATGGAGGCGGGTTTATACTATACTGAGCGAGGATGAGATACCGCTAGTATAAAGAAGCGAGGATGAGATACCGCTTGTTTTGAGATTATGAAAGCGGAGAAGTATTAAAATAACCGATGATGACTGACTCAAGAAAAAGAAGAAATGTCATGACATTCATTTGTGAAACCATACATTCATATAATGTGTTATATTATGAATCATGGTACAGGGACAACCAGTGGGCATTGTAAATGCGATGGAAATACAGGAAGTGATTTGTATTTTATAATTGTGCATTTACGCCTTATTTTCATATTATGTTGAATATGAATTGTGATATGCTCATGTGTTGGGGGTTGTCTTTGTAGGTGCTTTTGATGTTGAGAACCAGGGTCGGGGTTGAGAAGCTGAGCTATAAGGAGAGTTACGGGATTAGCTACAAGATTTGAGAAAATTTTATATAGCTTCTACTTGTGGTAGAATAAGACTATAATGTAGCACCTTTTGTAGGATATTGTGAAATCCCTTTGAAACTTTTGCTACTGTATTCCTTAAGCTCAGGAAAATCAACATGACTCATTACTCTGATTTATTCTTATGAATGTTTTAGTTCTCTTAATCGCACCTATTAGTATCTTGAGATCTCGGGGTCTCACACCAACGCTACGGCATTACAGGCGTAGCTACGCCATTCTGAGGCGTAATTACGCCAGAAACGCAGAAAGCAATTTTGTGACACGTCACCAGGCGTATTTACGCCACTTTCAGGCGTAATTACGCCTATAGAATTTTGGAAAATTAAAATTCTTGATTTCTTTCCTTTCCACATGGATTTTACCCTACTCCATCAGCCTCCATACCTCATATACACGATTTTTACCTCATTTTAAGAATAATTTCATACTCTTAGAATATTTTAGGATTTTAGATTAATTTTCTTTCAAAGTTTTCTTCAAGAACGACGAAGAACGGAACCGGAATTGACAAGCCGGAATCGTGATTTATATTAGTAATTTCTTTTCCTTTATTTATTTAATGTTTTCCATTGAATTTTTATTGCTTTTAGATTTAATTATGCTAGGCTAAAATCCTTCGATTCTTGGTTGAAGGGATACCTACTTTTGGATTTAAATCTTTTGTGAGAATTTGGTTTGATTGTTGAATTAATCTTCGGTTTCAATTGGTTTCTCAGAATTCGAATTCCATGATTGTTGTGTTTGTGTATTAGACCGATCACCTAATATTCAATAACATAATCGATAGTTTGCTAAGAAACAACTAAGATTAATAATTAACCGGCTGTAGGTGTTATTGAATTCTTAGGAGAAACGATTGAGTAATCAATTCTAACGGCTGTAGTTTTTATTGATTAGATTTGTCGAACTCATTAGTTTTGAAAACTATCATTGATTTAATCATTAACGGCTGTAGTGGTGATTAGAGATTTGGTAAGGGTTGAATTGAATGCTGTTTTCCCTTTGACTACGAATAAGATGAGTAGGAATTGAATTTCCAATCGATAGATAATTGAAAGAATTCGAATGTTTTGATTTGATGACTAAAAGATAATTTTCCAAAAGTACGGTTACCTGAAAACCAAGAATCGCTTTAATCCCATAAGTTTTAATCATTTTAGTTAGACTCGTTAATTAGTTTGATATTTGCTAAGTAGTAGTAATCCAGTCCAAATCCCCCATTGTTACTAGTTCTTTGATAATTGACACAAAATAAATTTACCTTCCCTGTGAGATCGATCCCTACTTCCACTACTACATATTTTTGTTATTAACTGAAGAAGGGTTAATTTGGGCGTACACGATAAACGCTACCAGTTACCTCGCTCAGTCATGACAGCGGCAAGTACCTCCCTCGCTCGGAGATAAAGGCTACCGGAACATTCATCAATTCTACCACAATAATCAAGCACAACAGTTGATTCCATTATCACAATATATATCACTATCATTTCACATATATCATCACATGTAAGGGTTCACTACCCACGATACACATAATCAAAGGCGTAACACGTTTTACCGTCCGAAGCCCGTACGTCTCACCATTCCTGATTTTCCTACAAAATCAGATCCCTTAGCACATAATACATGAAGGGCCAGACATCACCATTAATGCCATCCCATCTCATGCTACACGATTCCTGCAAGCACAATGATTAGCAACACCACTTTTCATATCATAAAAGCACATAACAACTAGTTGTGTCATACAACATTAATGCCATCATGCATAAATATGTGCTATCAATAACTTCATAGGCCCTTAACAGCCATAAAGAGCTAACCACTGCTCTGATACCACTAATGTAAGGACCCCAAGCCCTTAACCCTTGATTAGTGTACTAACCACTATGTGTGGCACATGCTTTCAATAAAAATCAATCGGGAAACTCAAATGATGATTTACCATTGAAAGGCAATCCCAAAATTTTCTTTAATATGCCATGTTATAAGATCATCATCCTAACAACAAATAGACTCATAAAGTTCGCCCATTACCAACCCCTTTACACCACTTTTACATTGTGGACTTTTATAAAAAATTTGGGCAGAGTCTCCCCATAAATAGAGCTATCCCGAAATGAAAACACAACACATAATATAATTCCCGGCCAGGGAATACACAATACTCAACAGAATACAGAACACAAAGTAAATTCCCAGCCACGGAAGACACCACACATAGGACGACATAAATGGGTTTCAACACCCACATAATACACCCATGACTCCCATATCATTAGCAATTCTACTCATAATTGCATGCGACACAAAATGAAAGAGAGAAAGACTCATGCCTTTATATACAATCCATATACAAGTATAATCGTGCTCACATGCGAGCATCATGAATATGTATATAACCTTCGGGTGTATATTAGTACTCTATACGATACCGTGCTCCATCAAGCCCTGGTACCACGATCCTGGGAGTACATCCAATCAACAGCTCGAGCTCAGCTCCACAGCCATCGATGTACCTGTTCACCTGCCCCAACAGAGACAGCCCCCCAACGGGGTGAGCATACCAATACACAAAATCTCATAATCACAATAATGAAATTCATAATTTACAACACAAGTAAATATTAATGAATTTTAAATGATACTCCCTGGATGGCAACATCCTCATCCGGGATTCCGTGTACTGTCCCTGTTCTCACAATAATCAAACTCATCAAATCTCATAAATCAGTAAATCAACACATTGATTTAACTCATAGCATGCCTGATTCTCAAGTATCAATAATTAATGATTCCAAATTCATTATACATGTAAACATAGATATCTCGATATCTAATACTGATTTTCAACTTTGCTACCAATCACAGATAGCTCAAATGCCTAGCATTTATTTTACAAATTCTCCATTATACTTAGACATCTCACATGTCTCATAACGAATACATGATCCCACGATCATTCTCAGGCATCTCAAATGCCATACAATAGTCATATAAACCCAGTACCCCATATCTCTTATAAGGTCATACTACTCTAGTACTACGCACACTTGTGGCAGCGATATCAAGACTAGGTCGTTCCATAGTCATATCGACACATATATATATATATAGCCATACCCACAACCATCTAATGCAATTACAACACATTATGCATTTCACAATTGCTATCACATAAAGTAATGCTCGTACGTCACACGTACCTTAAATCTCCGAAGTCCGAGCCAAACCTTGCTCGAGTTCCATGCTGTAAGGGCCCCAAGCCCTTAAACCTTGATTAGTGTATTAACCACTATGTGTGGTACATGCTTTCTAGGAAATGTCAATCGGGAAGCTCTGATGATACTTAATCATTGCCTGTCAATGAAAGACTCATATGTTTGCCTTTTACCAACCCCTTGGTGCCACTTTTCACATTGTAAACTTTTATAAAAATTTGGGCAGAGTCTCCCCATAAATAGAGCTATCCCAAAAAAAAAGAGTACAACACATAACAAAATTCCCAGCCAGGGAAAGCATAATACTCAACAGAAAGCAGCAATACTAGTAAATTCCCAGCCAGGGAAGACGCCACACATAATACACCAATGACTCTCATATCATTCTAGCAATTCAACCTCTAATTGCATGCAACCTTAAATGAAAGAGAGATAGGCTCATGCCTTTATATACAATCCATGTACAAGTATAATCGTGCTCACATGCGAGCATCATGAATATGTATAAATCCTCAGGTGTATATATAGGTACTCTTTACGATACCGTGCTCCATCAAGCCCTGGTACCACGATCCTGGGAGTACCTCAAATCAACAGCTCGAGCTCAGCTCCATAGCCATCGATGTACCTGTCCACCTGTCCCAACAGAGACAGCCCCCAACGGGGTGAGCATACCAATACACAAAATCCCATAATCATAATAATGAAATTCATAATTTACAACAAAGGTAAATGCTAATGAATTTAAATGATACTCCCTGGATGGCAACCTCATCCGGGATTCCGTGTACTGTCCCTGTTCTCACAATCATCAAACTCATCAAACCTCATAAATCAGTAAACCAACACATTGATTTACACATCGCATGCCTGATTCTCAAATATCAATAATGAATGATTCCAAGTTCATATACATGCAAATATAGATATATCAATATCTAATATTGATTTCATAATCTCGCTTTCCATTATACCTAGACATCTCAAATGTCTCATAATGAATACATGATTCTACGAACCTAGACATCTCAATGTCTCACGAAGAATACATGATTCTACAAACCTAGACATCTCAAATGTCTCATAATATAGTCATATAAACCCAGTACCCCTTATATCATGTAAGAGTCATCCTACTCTAGTGTCACGCACGCTACAAGCTGCGATATCAAGATTTGGGTCATTCCTTGGCCATATCAACATATATGTATAACCATACGCAAAACATTCAATGCAATCAAAAACACCTTATGCATTTCACATATATATAGTAATGCTCGTACGTCACACGTACCTTAAATCTCCTAAGTCCGAGCCAAACCTTGCTCGAGTTCCATGCCCCGAGGAATGATGTGCTAACACGATAAATAATTCACAATTATTTACGAACATGTAACCTATGCTCAAGCACACCCATATCCCTCAAAATATTGTCAACACACGACAATTATCCTCTTAAAAGACCCGGGGCAGGGTACATGCAGGGAAGGAAATAAATGAGACAATATCGAAATTTGTTCAAGAATGCCCTACAAAAATCGAACCCTAATCTCACAATTTCGAACCCAATTAAATACCATAATTTATCTAAAATGTCAATTAAGCTATCCAAGCAAGAATCAACATCCCTTGACAAAAACCCCCAAATTTTCGAACTCAACCCCCTTAAAATCGAACCCAAACAAGCCTTTAAATTCGAACCCTAACAATTCTTCAAATTCGAACCATAGCTTCTCAATTCGATCTCAATCAAGCATCATAATACACCTAAAACATGCAATAATCGATCCATTGCACGAATTAACACCCCTGCCAAAAACCCCCAAATTTTCGAAATCAAACCCTACAATTTCGAAATTAATTTCGAACCAAAATCACCAAATTAAGCAGGGAATAACATGAGAGGGATGAAAAAGGGGTAAGGGAGGCTACCCAACGAAATCGGAAGCAAAATCAAACGAAAATCGAAGAACCCTAGAAATTGGGGATCGACGCTTACCTGCAAAATCCGAACGAGAAACGCGACGAAACCTTCAATTGACGGAGGGGAAAGGAGCGCCTCGCCGAGACGACGCCGTGGGTAGGTCGGACGCGCCGATCGGCGGCCGGACGGCGGCGGGCGCACCGCTTGAAGCGGCGGGGGTGCTGTAGCAGCGGGAAAACGCGCGGGAGAGAGGGAGGAAAAACTTTGGGGCTTAAATGAAAATATCATCAAATTTTTGGGTTCAATTCGTATTTATAGCAAAAATACCCCGGAAAATTAATAGCCCCACAAATACATCATGATTCCTTAAAAATCATTTGCTTTCAAAAACCCTCTCTCTAACTCCAAAATCCCCTACCGGTGCTCACCCAGCACCCGAGATCCCGAGACACACCAAAAACCCAACTCTTAGGTTTTTCACCCAAATGAGAATACAATCTCAACCTCTGGATCCAACGATCCCAACTACCCAAATAAACGAGCCCAGAAGGCCCAATACCTCAATTAAACTCCAAATCGCCACGTAAAACCACTTTAGGGATTATTAATACTCCGGGATTAACACCTATAATCCCTGGTCATCACAATATCCCCCACTAAAAGAATTTCGTCCTCGAAATTAGCACTGGTGTATCATGTAACACCCAGGCTACACAACAACATGAAGCCATAACCTCGATTCCTGACCATATCAGAATCGTATTAATAAACGCGAGGATACTTACCTCTCATCAAACTCTGAAACAGAGCGACTTACCAAAACCAACCTATCACCCAAGAGGCAAAACGTACCTCGATGCGAGTCATCCCAAAAGTCAGCCTCATGACTGCAAAACAACCAATACATACGACTGTAGATCGGACAGTCATCCTTCGATCTAATACTACAGTACGAACACGTCCTGAATGACACCTCAACCGTAAGAACGTTGACCTCGTGTCAAACTCTGGAGTGGAGTAGACTTCCAAATCCATCATAACGTCAAAGAGCGTCAGTACAACTCAACGCTAATAATCCAAAAGCAGTTAGTCAACTGAAACTGTAAGGATTCGAATCGCTCCTGATTCTATCGTAGATATCATCCAATGACATCTTTACCAAGACTCACGATGTCTAACATACATCGTTACGAGGGAAACACTAGTACAACCACGGTGTACACATACCAAACCTGGTTTCCACTTTCAAACTTCCTCCATCGAAGGAGTAGTCGCCTCATTGCAACTTAATGTGGGCAACTCACGGCCACAAATTCAAACAAAAGACATCTCACAAGATGTCCACCTCCGGATGTTCCAAGAATCACGTCCTGATCATAAATAACAACCGAGACTCCGCAGAGTTTAAATTTCTTAAGGGGCATGCAATAAACCCATTGCATCCTCAACGCTTGTGTCGTCAGCGACACTCAACCAATCCGAAATCCTGCCATCCCTTGAAAATCCTCGGATTTAACAATCCAAACTTGGGAAGGCTGTCGCATAACTCGAAGGAAAACACCAACAAGGGAAATACCTTAACCCTCACAAGAAAATCCCTCTTCAAGGGAGTCAACTAACTTCACGATTATCCCTCATAATCATCGTGCCATGGAGATTCCCAATCTCAAGGTGTTCCATATCTCACATCAGAGATTTAACCATCCCAAAATAGCATAACTCTATGCTTAACAGAGAGGAAATCAATAACTGGCATCCGTATACTCACCGGTATACCTGCCTTAGCACTGATATCGCATGCATACTCAATGCACTCGGCTCGGGTATCTACCACATATCCCTAAGCCCCAAACACAACCGTCAATTCTGAGTCATTCCTTACTCAGTGGAGGATGATAATCGACGATTAATAATACACGGTGTGATTCCCAAAATCAACACCACTTGCACCAACTTACCGAATCTTTCAAAGATTCCCAAATAGGTATAATACTACCTCCTTCCTCGCAAGGGAAGCGCCATTGAACTCGAGATCCACAAGTCTCGAACCATCGTTCGGAAAAACTGGATATAATAACACCCATTGTATCCCTAATACACGGGTTCCCTTAGATTGAGTCAATAACGACCTGATGACTCTCTTGTTGGTACTCCAACATCCTGAGCTGTCCCAGACAAGTCTCCAAGATTAAACATAAACGTATACACGTTTCAGTGAGGCATGAACAACCTTAACCTCAATGACATGGTGACTACTAGAGTCCACCACAATCCACATCGTATCACCTTACGATTTGCCAAACTTGGTTCCAACGAGCAGTGTAACGGCTCTAGCAAGCCCATCATGGTGCTACACACACGCGGCAGACAACCTAGTCTCTGCCTCTTTAGGTTTACCTCAAACCTACCAATAAGACGGACGTTTCCACATGGTATAACATACTATGGGAGGAAAACTCAATAGAGTAGTGGGTCTTTATCCAACATTCCTCAATGCCGATACACCCTGGACACTCCAATGTCCCTATGTACTTAACATAACCTGATCCTACTCCCTTAGGACCCATCCTACACCCTCAAGGGTGGTGTGACCATGTCTACCACATGTCACATCGACAGAAAGCGAGTAATTTCCTCCATGATTACTCCTGTCGTCAAATCACATGGCCAAAAGCCATTCCAACGAGCATACCTCAAGGGTATCACCACTCGTAATATGATCACCCCAAATCGTAAGCTGCGGTACAATCACATGTACAGCGCATCCATCCATTCCTCGAGCAACCCGCTCGGTATAAGGGTCACGTCAATCGGTGCCGCACACACCACCTTGTGCTCGGTACTGGCACCCAAGGCATACCACAGAATACGTATACTCAACGCATCGATCATCGTAACGATGATGCATGTCTAATAAGACATCTCCTACACCATCGTCATCGTCATCCTGTGACGACACATGCCAACTCATGGCATCTAAAACATTGTCAACTAGTGACGATACATGTACATCAGCGTATGTCAATCCACTATCATGCTAGTAAAATAGGCATAATAAAACATGTATATCAATGCATGCCAGCTAAAATAAAGCTAATAAAATAGCAATATCTCATACCTCATCGCTAGCAATATAGCGTCATACGTGTCTCCGTCGCTCAATAATAGTGCGTAATCAGCACCCATCGCTCGAAGGCGGCAAAATCCTGTGCTGAGTACATAGCGGCAAAATCCCTCGCTATAGAATCGACGGCATGACACCTCGTCATATAATAAGTGGCATGAAACCTCGCTATACACCTGAGTATGAATCATCGTCCACATAGTAGCGGAAAGAGGCATCGCTATCAATACACCTGGCGGAATGAACCATCGCCAATCAATATAGCGGAATGAACCGTCGCTATAAATACACCTGGCGGAATGAACCATCGCCAATAGATATAGCGGAATGAACCATCGCTATAAATACACCTGGCGGAATGAACCATCGCCAATCAATATAGCGGAATGAACCGTCGCTATAAATACACCTGGCGGAATGAACCATCGCCAATAGATATAGCGGAATGAACCATCGCTATAAATACACCTGGCGGAATGAACCATCGCCAATAGATATAGCGGAATGAACCATCGCTATAAATACACCTCGAATTGAGTCACTTATCAGTAGTGTATTTCAATGCTTCTCACTACTCCATATAAGCGGAATCCTTCCTCGCTTCATATGGACCTTAGTGCAAGCATTGAAATCCTCACTAGGATAACCTGGACTCGTGAAATATCAGTGCATTTCAATGCTTCTCACTACTCCATATAAGCGGAATCCTTCCTCGCTTCATATGGACCTTAGTGTAAGCATTGAAATCCTCACTTTATATTTCACAATATACATATGCAAAACGATGCGTATCAACATGTATCATATCATAATGCACTATCTTATGCATACCTTGATTTACCTTGTGTTAAATGACTAACCACATAATACATGTTGCCCTTGGGGTGCCCGTGCATATGTATAATCATCATTCCTTTTCGTATTCCTTATTTCCTGTAACCTGCAACCATCAGGGTTAACAACAATAGCCATATACGCTATGCATCAACATTCAATACATAATAAAAACGCATTATAAGAATGTATGGTTTCATAAATAAATGTCATGACATCCTTCCTCTTTAAATCCATATTTCATCTTGAGCCCTTATCATTAGTACATTTTAATGCTTCTTGCTACTCCATGTAAGCGGGACTCTTCATCGCTTCCAATGGACTTTAGCGTTGCTACTCCATGTAAGCGGGACTCTTCATCGCTTCCAATGGACTTTAGCGTTGCTACTCCATATAAGCGGGATTCTTCATCGCTTCATATGGACTTTAGCGTTGCTACTCCATGCAATGGACTTTAGCGTTGCTACTCCATGTAAGCGGGATTCTTCATCGCTTCCAATGGACTTTAGCGTTGCTACTCCATGCAATGGACTTTAGCATAAGCCATTAAAATCCTTACTAAGATAACTTTGACTCAAGAAATACACCTCTTATATTTCACAACATGCATATGCAAAAACAATGCACAATAACATATATCATAACCTTAATGCACCACTTTGCATTCATCATGTGTCAACAAGACAACATAAAGTACATGTTACCTCGGAAATATCCCTATTAATGCCATCCTATCGTGTTCCACACGATTCCTGCAACCACAATGGTTAGCAATACCACTTTTCATATCATAATAGCACATAAACAATTTGTTATGTCATACAACATTGATGCCATCATGCATAAATATGTGCTATCAATAACTTCCTAGGCCCTTAACAGCCCCAATGAGCAACCACTGCTCTGATACCACTAATGTAAGGGCCCCAAGCCCTTAAACCTTGATTAGTGTATTAACCACTATGTGTGGTACATGCTTTCTAGGAAATGTCAATCGGGAAGCTCTGATGATACTTAATCATTGCCTGTCAATGAAAGACTCATATGTTTGCCTTTTACCAACCCCTTGGTGCCACTTTTCACATTGTAAACTTTTATAAAAATTTGGGTAGAGTCTCCCCATAAATAGAGCTATCCCAAAAAAAAAGAGTACAACACATAACAAAATTCCCGGCCAGGGAAAGCATAATACTCAACAGAAAGCAGCAATACTAGTAAATTCCCAGCCAGGGAAGACGCCACACATAATACACCAATGACTCTCATATCATTCTAGCAATTCAACCTCTAATTGCATGCAACCTTAAATGAAAGAGAGATAGGCTCATGCCTTTATATACAATCCATGTACAAGTATAATCGTGCTCACATGCGAGCATCATGAATATGTATAAATCCTCAGGTGTATATATAGGTACTCTTTACGATACCGTGCTCCATCAAGCCCTGGTACCACGATCCTGGGAGTACCTCAAATCAACAGCTCGAGCTCAGCTCCATAGCCATCGATGTACCTGTCCACCTGTCCCAACAGAGACAGCCCCCAACGGGGTGAGCATACCAATACACAAAATCCCATAATCATAATAATGAAATTCATAATTTACAACAAAGGTAAATGCTAATGAATTTAAATGATACTCCCTGGATGGCAACCTCATCCGGGATTCCGTGTACTGTCCCTGTTCTCACAATCATCAAACTCATCAAACCTCATAAATCAGTAAACCAACACATTGATTTACACATCGCATGCCTGATTCTCAAATATCAATAATGAATGATTCCAAGTTCATATACATGCAAATATAGATATATCAATATCTAATATTGATTTCATAATCTCGCTTTCCATTATACCTAGACATCTCAAATGTCTCATAATGAATACATGATTCTACGAACCTAGACATCTCAATGTCTCACGAAGAATACATGATTCTACAAACCTAGACATCTCAAATGTCTCATAATATAGTCATATAAACCCAGTACCCCTTATATCATGTAAGAGTCATCCTACTCTAGTGTCACGCACGCTACAAGCTGCGATATCAAGATTTGGGTCATTCCTTGGCCATATCAACATATATGTATAACCATACACAAAACATTCAATGCAATCAAAAACACCTTATGCATTTCACATATATATAGTAATGCTCGTACGTCACACGTACCTTAAATCTCCGAAGTCCGAGCCAAACCTTGCTCGAGTTCCATGCCCCGAGGAATGATGTGCTAACACGATAAATAATTCACAATTATTTACGAACATGTAACCTATGCTCAAGCACACCCATATCCCTCAAAATATTGTCAACACACGACAATTATCCTCTTAAAAGACCCGGGGCAGGGTACATGCAGGGAAGGAAATAAATGAGACAATATCGAAATTTGTTCAAGAATGCCCTACAAAAATCGAACCCTAATCTCACAATTTCGAACCCAATTAAATACCATAATTTATCTAAAATGTCAATTAAGCTATCCAAGCAAGAATCAACATCCCTTGACAAAAACCCCCAAATTTTCGAACTCAACCCCCTTAAAATCGAACCCAAACAAGCCTTTAAATTCGAACCCTAACAATTCTTCAAATTCGAACCATAGCTTCTCAATTCGATCTCAATCAAGCATCATAATACACCTAAAACATGCAATAATCGATCCATTGCACGAATTAACACCCCTGCCAAAAACCCCCAAATTTTCGAAATCAAACCCTACAATTTCGAAATTAATTTCGAACCAAAATCACCAAATTAAGCAGGGAATAACATGAGAGGGATGAAAAAGGGGTAAGGGAGGCTACCCAACGAAATCGGAAGCAAAATCAAACGAAAATCGAAGAACCCTAGAAATTGGGGATCGACGCTTACCTGCAAAATCCGAACGAGAAACGCGACGAAACCTTCAATTGACGGAGGGGAAAGGAGCGCCTCGCCGAGACGACGCCGTGGGTAGGTCGGACGCGCCGATCGGCGGCCGGACGGCGGCGGGCGCACCGCTTGAAGCGGCGGGGGTGCTGTAGCAGCGGGAAAACGCGCGGGAGAGAGGGAGGAAAAACTTTGGGGCTTAAATGAAAATATCCTCAAATTTTTGGGTTCAATTCGTATTTATAGCAAAAATACCCCGGAAAATTAATAGCCCCACAAATACATCATGATTCCTTAAAAATCATTTGCTTTCAAAAACCCTCTCTCTAACTCCAAAATCCCCTACCGGTGCTCACCCAGCACCCGAGATCCCGAGACACACCAAAAACCCAACTCTTAGGTTTTTCACCCAAATGAGAATACAATCTCAACCTCTGGATCCAACGATCCCAACTACCCAAATAAACGAGCCCAGAAGGCCCAATACCTCAATTAAACTCCAAATCGCCACGTAAAACCACTTTAGGGATTATTAATACTCCGGGATTAACACCTATAATCCCTGGTCATCACACATGCTCCGAGGAACGATGTGCTAACATGATAAATAATTCACAATTATTTACGAACATGCAATCCATGCTCAAGCGACCCATAACCCTCAAAAATATTGCCAACACACGACAATTAACCATTTCAAGGACCCGGGGTAGAGTACATGCAGGGAGGGAAAATCGAATGAGACATCAACGAAAATTGCTCAAGAGCTCCCCATAAATTTTTCGAACCCTCACTCCACAATTCGAACCCAATTAAACACCATAATTCATCTAAAATATGAATTAATCAATCCACAACATGAATAATCGCCCCACATGCCAAAACTCCCAAAATTCGAATTCAAAGCCCTAAATTCGAACCCAATTCCTTAAATTCGAACACAATAAGCATCATAATACATCTAAAACATGAATTAATCGATCAATAGCAAGAATCATCACCCCTTGCCAAAAATCCCCAAAATTCGAACCCTAACTCACGCAAGCAATGAAGAAATTTGAACCATTAAAGCAACAAATTTACGAACTACAAAGTCTGAAATATATGACCCAAAAGCAGCACAAAAACGCCCCAAAAACACCCAAAGAAAAGCCCCAAAAACGTACCAAAAACGAGCCCCAAAAACGGACAGGATTCCAGATCCGAACCCTACGCTTTTCTGGCAAATCCGAACGCGATTCTCGACGAAACTTCAAATTGATGGTATGAATAGCTGCGCCTCGGAGAGACGAATCCAACGGCGGGTCGCACGCGCCGAACGGCGGCCGGACGGCGGCGGGCGCACGCCTGGAAGCGGCGGGGGTCAAAGGGGATCGGGAAAGCTCGCGCGCGGGGAGAGAGAAGGAAGGTGGGGAAAATGGTTCCGATAATTAAAATCTCGGGTTCAACTGGTATTTATAGCAAAAATACCCCGAAATACTAATAGCCCCATAAATACATCATGATTCATTAAAAATCATCTGTTTTCAAAAATTCTCTCTCTAACTCAAAAACCCCCTACCGGTGCCCACACAAAGCACCCGAGATTCTGAGTCACACTAAAAACCCAACTCACAGGTTTTCACCGAAATGAGAATACGATCTCAACCTCGGGATCCAACGATCCCAACTACTCAAATAAATGAGCCCAGAAGGCCCAACACCGCGATTAAACTCCAAGTCGCCACGTAAAACAACTTTAGGGGTTATTAACACTCCGGGATTAACATCCCTAATCTCAGGTCATCACACATTGGCTAAGGAACCAAGATCTCACCAAAGATCCAAGCACATACTTAGGCGTTTCCATTTCATTCGAGAAATCGTTGAAAGGGGAGATGTTAAAATATGCAAAGTACCAACAGATGATAATGTATCTGACCCATTGACGAAGCCGCTGTCACAGCAGAAGCATGATCGTCATACTAGATCTCTAGGCATTAGGTATATGTCTGGGTGGTCTTAGTGCAAGTGGGAGATTTGTTGGGATATGCCCTAAGACAAATCATTAGATGATTGTTTTGACATACAATGTTTATGATTTCTTGAATGGCAATTCATTATTATATATTATTCTTTTAACTGTGCAATGTGAATTAATATATATGTTAATGTCCTTAAAATAATATTGTATTATTCTTAAAGATGTCCGTAGTCAAGTATTATCATGAATAGGGATAATGATAATACGTAGAGACTAGTATGTGTTGATTGATGAATTGTTCATTGATATGAGATATCAAATCAACACATGGGTACATGTTAGAGAACGATGTACTGGACAGACCCACCATGAGAATGCAACATGGATAGTTATATGATCGTCATATGCAATTCTCATAGTGATAATAATGTATGTAATCCTTACGACTTGTGATCATCAGAGATCCCAACATAAGGAGTTATGTATCTTGATATCGTCAAACGTTACCCGTAACAGGGTAATCTATAAAGGCGACTATTGGATACACTACGAATTATATAGAGGGATGTTGACTGATCGAGATAGGATTTGTCCCTCCTATATAACAGGAGATGTGTTTGGCCCTTGATCAAGTGAGAACTAAAATGCATGGCCATGCTCGAATGAGTCGATATGAGATATCGAGCTTATTCTTTTATTCTAGTTCTACTTGGGGATCAAGAAATAGAGATTGAATATACGAGTATGACTATTCCATGACTCGTGTTCAATCTAAACACAAAGGACAAAGGGATTAAGTTACATGGTTAATATTTATGTCGAGTCATTGACATTCTTGTAATTTGGGTAGCTTCGATGTGTTGCTAGACACCGCTCTTAACTTGTAACGTAAAATGAGATTTTATGTCACTGTCAACATTACAAGATCCTATCGGGTCACACAAAAGATTAAATCGATAAGGGAAATTAAATTCATTGGATGAATTAATTAATTAAGAAGAGTCTTAATTAAGTGATTAAAAGGTTTTAATTAAATCATGGGTTTGGGCCCATAAGACTTTAAGAAAGTCTTGAACCTTAATTAAAAGCCTTATAATATAAATACTAGGTTTTGATTAATTGTTAATCATACTTTTCATATCATACTTTGATATTAAAACCTAACTCTAAAAGCTCTCGGCCACCACGATTATAACCTCCACCGCCGCCGCCGATAGTGTGGTGGTTTTGGGTTTTGTTTGGTCGTCGTTGATCGGTTTTGAACCGAGAGTTGAGTTTTGATTCAAGAATAAGTCTAGCAATTGAACATCCCTTTCGATTTGATCGTGTGGATACCGTAGAGGCAAGACCTTGGAGGTGTTGCTTGTGACTCGGAGTTCGTTGGAAGTGCAGCTCCGTGGAATCTGCTCCAACACGCTACAAGGGTGAGAACCTTCGTATTTCCTTTATCCGATATGATATCCTATGTATAGATCCATTGTTCTAGTAATCCATAAATTTTATTCCGCTGCGTTGTATGCTCTAAGGATTACTTACAATCCTTACGACTTGTGATCATCAGAGATCCCAACATAAGAAGTTATGTATCTTGATATCGTCAAACGTTACCCGTAACAGGGTAATCTATAAAGGCGACTATTGGATACACTACGAATTATGTAGAGGGATGTTGACTGATCGAGATAGGATTTGTCCCTCCTATATAACAGGAGATGTGTTTGGCCCTTGATCAAGTGAGAACTAAAATGCATGGCCATGCTCGAATGAGTCGATATGAGATATCGAGCTTATTCGTTTATTCTAGTTCTACTTGGGGATCAAGAAATAGAGATTGAATATACGAGTATGATTATTCCATGACTCGTGTTCAATCTAAACACAAAGGACAAAGGGATTAAGTTACATGGTTAATATTATCACAAGTTCTAAAGGTTATGTCGAGTCATTGACATTCTTGTAATTTGGGTAGCCTTGATGTGTTGCTAGACACCGCTCTTTGCTTGTAACGTAAAATGAGATTTTATATCACTGCCAACATTACAAGAACCAATCGTGTCGCACAAAAGATTAAATCGAGAAGGGAAATTAAGTTCATTGGATGAATTAATTAATTAAGAAGAGTCTTAATTAAGTGATTAAAATGTTTTAATTAAATCATGGGTTTGGGCCCATAAGACTTTAAGAAAGTCTTGAACCTTAATTAAAGCCTTATAATATAAATACAAGGTTTTGATTAATTGTTAAATATACTTTCATATCATTGCTTGATATCAAAACCTAGACTCCACTCCTCAAGCTCTCGGCCGCCGCTTGTTCGAAGATCATCGCCGCCGCCGCCTTGATATTCACGGCCGTCCTTGCTCGGTTATAGTAACCGTGAGGTTTTGTTGGTTCAAGAATAAGTCTAGCAACCTTTTCTTGAACATCCCTTTCGATTTGATCGTGTGGATACCGTTGAGGCAAAAACTTGTAAAGTTTTGCTAGTGACTCGGAGGAGGCGTTGGACGTGGTGCTGCTCCGTGGAATCTGCTCAAACACGCTACAAGGGTGAGACCTTTGTAAATCCTTTATCCGATATGATAACTTTGTATAGATCCGCGGTTATAGTAATCCAAAATTTTATTCCGCTGCGTTGTATGCTCTTAGGATTACTAACATCGCGATCAATCGCGGCTTGGCGCCGATCGATCGCGACATGTTACTGATTTTGGGAAGGCGATGAGCAGTATCGGCGATCGCAAAGAGTGGGTGATCGATCGTGAGGGCCTTGGCGATCGATCGCGAGATTTGGCGATCGATCGCGGCTGGCAGTGTTTCGGGCAGTGGACTTGCGCGATCGATCGCACCTGAAGGGCGATGGATCGCGGCCCTGTTTTGGTTGGTTTTTTGGAAATTTTTGAAAATGTCGAGATTTTGGAATCAAGGTTTAATTAGCCGATTTTCGGGGCAATGTCTACATTCCAATGGGAATGCTATGCTTTAAAAATGTAGTGGTTGGAGCCAAGTTTTAATAAAGATTGGAATACTCGATTTAATTTTTGGTTAACCTTTGAACTTGTAAAATGGAATATTTTGGGTATTATGCATGCTTATCATTTTAAATGATTAATCGTCATAGATTGACGATGGGTTGGAGGTAGTGAACGTGTTTGGGCACGTGGTTGCATGCTTATGTTTGATTTAGAGTTATTTATGTGTTAGCACATAATTCATTGGATCAAAGGACTAGGGCAAGGTTGGACTCGACTACCGAATCATAAGGTACGTATAACGTACGAGCATAGCTTTTTATATTATTGCAACTGTGAAATGCATGGTTATTTGTATTTGCAATAAATGGATAGATATATTGGAAATTATATGGTGCCGCTTTTGAGCGAGCAATGATTGGAATAATGTCGCTGTTGAGCGAACGTCGGTTATGACGCCGCCGTCGGTTATGACGCCGCCGCTGTTGAGCGTGCGTGCGATTAAAATGCCGCTATTGTGGAGCGAGCAATGAAATAGAACTATGGAATTATTAGTGAGATATATGGAATATCTGTAATCATTGTTTAATGATTCGATTTTGTTGATTATGGTATCCGTACATGGGGAACGGATTTGTTAATCAATGTAATAATTAACTGGCTTTGGGAATTTGATGGTTTTTGTTATTTTGATAACAGGAACAGCACAGAGGATCCGGATGAGGATGATGCCATCCAGGGAGTGTCTTTTAAATATTCATAGCCTTTAAATTGTGTAAATTTTGAATTGTAATATTGTGCTTATTGGTTGGTATGCTCACCACGTGTGGGGGCTGTCTCTGTTGGGGCAGGTGAATATGTACATCGATGGCTTTGGAGTTGAGCTCGATCTATGAATTAGAGGTGCTTCCAGGATCGAAGTACCAGTAACGGTATTGAGCACAGTGTTTTATACATTTGATACACATATACTTATTTGATGCTCGCATGTGAGCACTATTATGTGTATATGGTTTGTATAAAAAGGCAAGGGCCTTTCTCTTTTAATTTATATGATGCATGCAATTATTTATGAATTGCAAAATGAATTGAGAACGTGTTAGTACATTACAAGGGTGCATGATATGTTAAATGGACTTGGTTAGAAAAGGCTTGATATTAATGAAGGGATGCAAGAAATTTTTATACATGGTATTTTATGCTATAGTTGCATGTAGTCTTTTACCCTGATAACATAATTGTATGCTCTAATTGCATGAGTTAATACGCTAATAATGGGTTAAGGGCACGGAACTTACATTCCTTTATCCTTAAAAACCCCATAAGCATGGTAACAAATGGGATGTCCTTTTATCATATCCATGCTTGTAAGTTCACAATTCCTTCCACCTCTACCTCCATATGAACAACAGATGCTTCTTTGCATAGATCCACCATCTGAACTTGACACGTTGGCTGCCTTGGCACGGCCGTCGCTGCCGTGCTCCACCGTGAACTCTACAGCCTTGTTGTTTCCGAGGCTGCGATTGCCATCAGATTTTATAGCCGATTGATGCACAAACAAATCTTCACTACTTGAACGTTAAACCCAAAATCCCTTTTCACCATTGAACCCCTTAAAAGTGCCGTTTTTCAAATCTGCATCGGCCATATCTAAACCAGTTTCTCACGATAAAAAACTCAATCTCAATTTTTACGTGAGAGAACAGTATATATATTGGAAAGAGAAATCGTTTTTTAAGAGAAGGGTATTTTTAGGTCAATAGGGAGTGAAAATGAAAATAGAGTTTGAAATATGGAGTTGTATCAATGATTAACTGATAACTGGATCCATATGTAACTTTGAGTGGGCGGATTTTTACTGAATTTACCCAATAACAATCTCAATTTAAGCAATCAAACTAAATATGTTGTTCTTTACTTATCACTATTTGACATCAGGTCGATCATTTTACAAATTATTGTATTATTTATTCATATATAATTATATCACTCAAAATAAACATATTATTGAGTAACTAGTAAAAATATTTAGAAGATTTTGGGATTTCTAGTACACCCACTTAATTAATTAATTTATTAACTAACTAATCAAATAATTAATCAAATCAAAATAAGTAATGTATTTTCATATTGGGTTCATCTTGACCTTGCCTTTTTCCTCTCTATAAATATATTTGGCAAAATGCAATTTAATTCTCTTTACAACTACAAAGGAACAATTTATCTATATGTGAATTTTGGGTGGAAATTCGGATACAGGTACCCGATACCCGACCCACCAAACCCAACCCCATCGGGTCGGGTTATATTTATTAAATATCGGGTTTGGGTCCACCATATGATGATACTCCGACAGAAAGTGAATGGGTGAGAGCTGGACAGAAGGCATCTTACTCTTTCAGTAATATGTCAACCCAATAGTAGTTTGGAAAGCCCATGGTTTTCCTAACAATGTTGCATTGGACAGAAGGCATCTTACTCTTTCAGTTATCGTTATATTCATCCTTTCACCAAGCCATTCTGTGTGGTGTGTCTCTCGCAGTGTGGTGTCTCTCAATCCCATGTTCCTTACAAAAGAGATTGAATTCTTCCGAGCAGAACTCTAATCCATTATCAGTTTAAAGTCTCTTGATTTATCTGTCTGGTTGTGTTTCTGCTTGCACTTTCCACTCCTTCAACTTTGGTATGCTTCATACTTGTTCTTCAGAATAAACGTCCATATCCTACGTGAGTAATCATCTATCAGAGACAAGAAGTACATTGCTACATCATGATGATTTAACAAAAGATCGCTCTGATACCACTTGTTAGATATTTTTCAAGGCAATATCGAAAACCATAAACCCAAAACTCATAAATCCAATATCTACATCATGCCAAATCATTAGAATTCATAGATATGCAAATATAAATATACCTGGATCCATTGTAAGCGATTGGAAACTGTTGCGGAATGAAACTGACAATCGATTACGAACTGTTGAACACGAACCGTGTGGTTTGTGGTCTTCCTCAACCAAATTTCCTTATTCCTCAATGGGACCGTCGCTTCTCTTCCTGATGGGGAGAATGAAGCTATGTGCGGATTTGGTGTGTTGGGGACCATAACATAGAGCATCCTTATATAGATAAATTAGGGTTCCCATAAAACTCTATTTTGTCAATATGAGTATCTACTCAATAAACCCATATAAAATTCAGTAGTCTCGGGCTTTTTATATTAGATCACTTAATTTCAGCCCAATAATTTAAATAGCTAATATAATTGAATATAATATGTCAACCCAATAATACTCTTTCAGTTATCGTTATATTCATCCTTTCACCAAGCCATTCTGTGTGGTGTGTCTCTCACAGTGGGATGTCTCTCAATTCCATGTTCCTTACAAAAGAGATTGAATTCTTCCGAGCAGAACTCCAATCCATTATCAGTTTAAAGTCTCTTGATTTTTCTGTCTGGTTGTGTTTCTGCTTGCACTTTCCACTCCTTCAACTTTGGTAATGCTTCATTCTTGTTCTTCAGAATAAACGTCCATACCCTACGTGAGTAATCATCTATCAGAGGCAAGACGTACATTGCTCCACTTTGCGAAGGTACTCTTGAAGGTACCCACAGGTCACCATGTACATAATTGTTTTTTGTTGTTTTGATTTAGTCATGAGTGGCTAACCTTCTTGTGATTCTTGGTTAAGAAAGATAATACTTTAGGAGTTTACGATTATCGTGAGATTACGTTTTGATTTGTTGATTTTCATTGAGTATCAAGAGTTTTTCTGATTTTATTGCCATGATTGTTATGTTTGATTATTGGATTGGCCATTTAATGTCGTTCATAAAATTTACTGCTAAATTAGATATCAAATACGAAATCGTTTCATCCCTCTTACGAAGCAACTAAGATAATAAATTTTCTCTTGCGAGTTTGTTAATTTTTTAGGAAAAACACTTGACTAGATTAAACATAGACGATTGGATTATGTTATTTAGCTTCATCAATCTCACTAATTTTTATGCTATCATCGATTTAAATCTTAATCGCTTGTATTTTGATTAATTGAATTGATAAGGGTTAAACTATAACGCTTGAGCTACTTAACTAAATATAAGGTGAGATAGGAATTTAATTATTGAATTGAATGTCCAACGATGAATATTCATATGAAAGTTGAATCGCATGTGAAGATCGATGATCGAGATAGTAAACCATAATTGTAAAGTCGACCGAAAAACCAAGAATCGTATTTTTCTCATAAGTATATTAGGTTTGCGAAGGTACTCTTGAAGGCCCCCACAGGTCACCATGCCAAATTCACAATGTTCGTAGAATTCAAGCGCCGAAACACTTTCCATTCCATTCCCAAAAGACTTTGTTTGCATAGCTCTTTGAGTCCCCCTTCACTGATGTGTGCAAGCCTCACGTGCCACAATTGTGTCTTGGTGATATCCTTGTTTGAAGCAGTGCTTGCTTGTCCCATAATGACTTTTCCTTGCAAAAGTAGAGTCCATTCTCTCGGTGTGCTTTCATTACAGTCATTGACACTTTGAGAATTCCACCTTCTAACTTGTACAGTATCCAAGTTTATCAAGGACATCCAATGACACTAAATTCTTTTTTAATTCGGGTACATGTCTAACATCTTGGAGAACTCTTTCTGTCCTATCATTAAGCTTTAACCTGATTGATCCAATGCCTATTACTCTACATGCCTTGTTGTTCCCGAGCAATACTTGACCACCTATGCATTCTTGATAAGATTAGAAATAGTCCATGTGAGGACACATGTGATATGAGCACCCTGAGTAAAGAACTCGTGCTCTCTTCTGTTACACTGAGGACATCTTAGCTTTCATAACCATTGGTGTCTACATTCGCATTTCCATTATCAAATTGATCATTATAGGAATGTTTCTTACGCTCCGGGCAATCTCTCTTGAAATGACCCTCTTTCTTGCACAAGAAACATTTTCTTTTATCTTTGTATTTTTTATTTGGATCTCATGTTCTTCCTGAATTTGAATTCCCTTTTCTGTGATCTCCCCCACATTCATACTTTCAGCATGCGCTTCTTATGCTCCTTCTGATTTCTTCTTTAGTTCCTTTGAGAAAAGAGCAGCTTGAACCTCCTCCAAAGACAGTGAATCTCTCCCATCAGTGTATCAGATAAATTTTCAATTCACTGGATAGAGACTGATCATCAATTTTTTAAACAAAATATTCTATCGATGCACGCTTTGACTCATATAGTACGATTTATACCGCAAGTGCATGGTTGTCAAGTTTTAGTATAGATTATGAGAAGTAAGAGTGTAAAAACCCGCATGGATTAACTGTAAGTACCAAATAAGACGTTTTAAACTATATTTAATTAATTGAATAATATATTAACTAATTAGAATACTACTAATCCAACCAAATCAATCAAAGTTAACGAGAAAATTCCACTTGAGAAGATAATCAAGATGCCTGTTCACCAATTTAATACCCTATGACCCCGATTGAATATCAATATATCTATAAGGTGACGAGTTCTTCGATTTTATCTAATATCGCTATATTAAACCTAATATCAAATTGCAGCAAGTCACTCCCACATACTTATTTAACAACTCAATATTGCATTAAGATTTTTGAAACTACTAGCTTTGGTTTCTAGATATCTATGGCGATCACACGTGTATTTGATCTCATCTCCGCTGTCAATATGAAATTCATGACATAGTTTACTATATCGTATTATATCTCGATATCAATTACAATAACTAATATCAATTCAAAGGTAACTACTCCCTTGAAAACATTAAGAACATAAACCATGCACATAGGATATAGAAATTCAACCTCGATATAAAAATCAAGTCATAGGTTCAAACCAAAGGATCCCCTAATCTTAATAAATAAATTTAGTTCATAATTAAATTGGCAAAGATAAGTTTAAACATGTTTTGCAATAATTCAAGCATGATAAAATAAAACTAATGTTTAAAAGTAAAGATAAAATTCATTCGTCCTGTTTGTAGATCATCTATTGTTGGTGATGGATGATGGACAGAGGCTGCTCCTAGGGTTAAAAATATGTTTCAATGTCTTGAACCAATCTGATAATTTTCGTGCATCATGTATTTATAGTGGATGAGGAAAGTAGTTTCCTTGTTGGACCCAAACTCTTCCAAAGGAAACAAAATTTCAAAATGCTATCGCCTGACGATCGATCGATAAAGACTTACCGATTTGTAGGTAAGTCTTCAACTTTATTTTGCAACTCACTTCAACGTGCGATCGATCGCTAACATCATTCCGATCGATCGGTAAATGTTAATTTTTTCTTCTGCAGGCCCGCGCATGATCGATCAATTGGTAGTCTTCTTGAGATCGGTCAGTAGGTCATTTTTCAACCAAGCTTGAGATTCTTGTCCCTTCTTCAATGTGTTGGCTCGATTTAGTCCTTCTTTCATTGTTTTTAGCTTCTTTTCTTCATTTCCTCACACTCTCTTAAATTCCCGAAACATGCAAATTAATACCAAAAAATGTGATATCGTCCAGGAATCATTATAAAATATAACGAGAAAACATAGAAATATAAGTGTAAGTGTAAAATGACTTGGAACAAAATGTCTTTTAAGCTTGTAATGTTAGGCCTTTGGTGTCGGTTACAAATAAAAGATTGGATTATCACAAAGAAGAGAGTATAACATATAAAGTTCATGTGTTAGCGTATCTTGAGCTTATCTTTTCTGTTTTCTTGCCTTGACCACTTTAGGTCTTGGCTCTTTCTTTTCTTCTTTTCCTTTTCTCATTCATAATTTTTTTTCAACAAGCTCATCAAAGTATTAATAATTTACTAGCATCAAATGAAATTCATTATACTCCCTTAAGATAATGATAAAATTTCGAAGCTCATATAGGTGGGTATAATGGGTTTACCAACAAAATTCAAATGGAGGTTTACTTGTATGCAAGAACATACACCATTCTTTTTTCAATAAGGCTCAAAGTGGGACACTAGGAAATGATATATCATGTAAGCTTGAAAGTCTCAAACGTGTCAAAGATCGCTTAGATCATTTCAAAGTCAAGTTTGTAAGTATAAAATTTCTCCACAAAGTGCCCTCAAATAGGTTCTAGGATAATTCTAGGACACTGAAGACAAATCATCGAGTTTAGACTAATTATCACTATTCAACATGCAATCCACAAAAAAAATCATGACTCAATGTGCTCAAAACATTCATTATTCTTGACATGCTAACTCAAAATAAGATATCATGTACTAGTCTAGCAGTCACCAAAATTCAAGTCCATATGCATAATGAGATCAAAATCCTCATTGATAACAACCACTACTATAATGGGCTTTTTCTCAAGCTTGAACTCATAATTTTTATAGCTCATAATCGGACGATTCAAGTGTCATTTTCAGCACACAATATGAAACAGGTAAACATGCAAGCCACTCCCTCACACTTAAATGAAACATTGTTCTCAATGTTTAAAAGAATCAAAAGGGAAACAATAAACTCCTTTGATCAATTTGCTTGCATGATGACTGAGGGTGATTGTCTTTTGAAAGCTCCGCTGCTGTAGGAATTTACCACTCCAACTGAGTAACTCACAAAAGAATAATGCAAATAGTAAAATAGTCGATCAAGAGATAATAAAACTAAATGCAAAAATTGAAAAAATAAAATAAACTAAATAATAAAGGATATTGCTCGCGGTTTCCTCCCAAGAAGCGCTCGATTTTTAGTTGTCGTCTTGACCATTAGAAGCAATTATCAAATAGCAGCTTCCGCCTATAGTAAGTATCATATGATATCATATATGGGTCTTGATTTAGTATGCCCTTAAGCTTGGCAAGATATGACCAGTGTAAGCTCGTCGCTCCAACAACATTCTTCTTGAATTGGTAGCTCTGTGAGAAGGATTCTAAGTTTGGCTTCATCTCTTGGAGGACATATGTGATGTCTCAAAATAATTGTTGCTTAAATAATGGGGATTAATAGTAACTGCAATGATTATTTTGAGATTTAATTTAATTGAGTGCAGTAAGTGAATTGATGGGTTGGAAATAAAACAAGAATTTTGGGTAAAAAATTTTTGTGAATAGAAGTCATGGGACTAGCTTGCAAATTAACAACCTTATGTCTTCTAACCCATCACACACACCACATAATACATATACTAAATCCCTACACACCTTCACACACCAAAAATCGTTTTTTTACTCCATTTCTCTCCTTTGAATTTTCCCTCTTCACACACCAAAAATCATTTTTTTTTACCACATTTCTCTCATTTGAATTTTCCCTCAAGCTTCAAGAAGGAAAGCTCTCTCATTTTTTGTAGGAATTCTATAAGTGTGAGGGCCCGATCCTAATCTTATGTTTAATTATCACACAATGATTAGTTTTATGTACACATCGGAAGATTTATTTTGGTTATCAAATCGTGGCCCGAATTTTTTCGATGATATACATATAATGTTACTATTCAAAGTACGTATTTCTAATTCGCATTTATCACACAACCATCAGTAAAGTTTACAAAGTACAAAAATACGTTAGCATACAAAATACTCGGGGCATCCCCCGGAGAATAAACATAGGTTTTTAAAATTCATCAATACCAGACTAGGAAACACACTCGACAACAAGAACAAGAGCTCGTGCTCACGGAGCTCTAGCACTCCTAGATGCTTCCTCTTGAGCATCTGGCATCAGTCCACCTGCAATATCTGCCATGTCCATCCAACAAAGACATGACTACCCCCGCGAAGGGGGTCAGAACCTCAGTGTGAGAAACATGTAAAATCACAAGGAACGACAAAATATCATGCGATGTATGCCGTGCATGAATGCAAATGCATATGAAGGGTATCAAATCTCAAATATAAAAATCTCCGGAGTCCAAATGAAGATCATCAATCAAATCATCATGCTCAAGAAGGGCGTCGACACGCTCGTCGCAACGACATCTCTCTCAGTCGAGCCATCGGCGATCCTTCATCCCTCGTGTCTGGGCGACGTCGGCACACTCGTCGCTACGGCATCACTCAGCTCACTCTCTCCGCCGAGCCATCGACATGCATATCATTCCCAGACACGCATCATAGATACCAACGGAAAGAAATGGGTATCAACAAAAGAATCGGTAGGATCAACATGATGTGTTCAATGTCCATGCATGCCAATGCATCATGCAACATCATAATCTCATGTGATGTATCATCAATAATCATGTAATTCACATACTGCAGTTCAACATGTCATATAGTCACATAATAGCAAGTAATGACAAGTAAATCATACACTGAGAACATCACATGTCTTTGTCAGATATCGTGATAAAACATGTTTTCAATGTACCTCAGACCAGAACGAACTTTACCGAGTGCTCCTCAACAACCCCGAAATTATTAAACCTGGTCATGTATACTATAAAAACTATCACTAAGTGTTTAAGTAGGCACAATATCTAAATCATGTTTTAAGGATGATTCCTAATGCTTTCCTTCAAAAATTCAGACTGACCCATCTTTTTACAAAATTCATAATTATTCATATGGCGTCCAAATGATTCGATTCCGGTGCCCAAAGATCAAAATCTTGAAGAACTTCATTTCTATCTGATGATATCAAGCTGGTTTGTAATGCCTCGATTTGTTTAATACACGTATGATATGATTATGGTGTAATTATATCGCTTGACGATATGATAATGGGGGTTCGAGTGGAACCAAGAATGAATTGATTCATATATGAAATGAAATATGAGAAGGCATGAAACATGGTGTGTAATACATTCATACTATAAACATGTGAATTATGGATTAAGTGTTGAAAGTGCATCAACATGTGCATATGAGTTTGCATTTGAGTATGCATGTAACTTTCATGTGCATTAGAGTTGCATTTGAATTTGGAGTGCATTGCATGTACATGTTAGTTAGCATGTAATTACCTTTAAATGGTATGATAGCAAGGGACTTAAAGAACTAAAGATCCTATATCAAGTGGATTAAGGCGATGAAATCACATACAACACCTTTTACACCTACTAAAACACTACACAAGCTCCTCTCCATTTCTTTCAAGGAGTTGTTGGTTTGAGCTTGGATTTCACTTGTAACTTGAGCTAGGAGGGTGTGTGAAGTGGAATTGTACCATCTTGGTAAGAAATTCATAGTTGTATACTTGAATTATTCATTAATGTTGATATATGTGAAGGAAAAGCTCAAGTGTACATGTGTACAATCATAACATGGTTATATGCTAGGAATTGGAATCTATGATGTTAGATTTATGTTTATATGTTCCTAGGTATTACAAGAAACATGTTGACATGGTTTAATATGAGGTGTAGGAGAAGAACCATAGAGATAAACTTGAAAATCGCCGATGCAGGGTAAATTTTAAGGCGGTGAAAGTTTGTGGCGATCGATCGCCAAGTTGTTGCGATCGATCGCGAGGGGACAGAGAGTTTTGGCGATCGATCGGTGCTGATGGCGATCGATCTCCAGTGGTAATATTTTGAAAAATAAAATATTTTGTGGAATTTGATTTTAATGCCTATGATAACATGATATATTGTTGGCATTGTTGTAGCACCATCACAGGGGACAGGACAACGAGGCACTTAGCTATTGACAACTGCTTTATCTCGTTTGTGTCGCAGTACAGGTACGTGTTGACGTACGGAGTATAGATATGATATGATGATGCTATTATGGTTTTGATATCATATGATTTATGTTATCGTTGTGTCATATGATTGGTAGTATCATATGTATGTGCATACATAGATTTCATATGATTGGTATGGATGCCTTGATAGATATGTGTATATGCTTTGGTACGATCATTGTCTTGATAGATATACCTGGTGGGGTATATGCTTTGACTACCACGATAGATATGCTAGTGTTGGGCATATGCTTTGACTGGGATCGGTGCCTGGATAGATATGCTAGTGTGGGGCATATGCTTGGGCTGGGATCGTTGCCACGATAGATATACTACATATGCTTTGGCTTGAGAGATATACGCCTGGTGTGGGTATATACTCTGGTTATTATCACAGATGAGTATGGTACTATGATATGTGCTGCTAATATGAAGATGTGATGTGGTTTCACTGACATATTGAGCTGAATAGGCATATCATATGAGACTCGTGATAATAGGGAACTTGTTGAGACATGTCATGACATAATGCATTTGTGGATGCATGATACAGAACATTCACGTTATCTGATTTATTAAGCTTTATCATTGATATTGATATTGTGTTTTGATATTGCACTGAGATAGTTGTTATCTATACTCACGTTGTGAATGTTTCTGTAGGGACTCATAGACGTGGGGAGCGTGAGTCATGATTTCCGCTGCGAGGGGAACCACTGCCTAGGAGTTCTTTTGAATTAGGTTGTTTATGTACATGATATGTATAGTTTGTTAGGGTTTTGATAACCTTGTAAACAACTTAACTAGCATGAACTCTTAATCCGTGCATGGTATATTACTTAATTCAGACTCACATATGTATGTTTAATGAATACATAATGGATTAAGTAAACGAGGGCCCCACATTAGTGGTATCAGAGCAGTGGTTCGAGAACGGGGTGAACATGGGTAGAAGAAGTGTATTAGGGAGTTACCTAAACACTTTACGAATGGTAATAGCATGTTAGGAGTTGGCATATGATGTTATTCTAACATGTTATATTTTTTATGATTGTTATTGTTAACCCTTGATCTACAGCTATGACAGACAGAGGGTTACATGAGGATGTTGGGGATGCCATGAGTGGCAATGCTAGTGTACGGATGGCGCATGTGCCACCACCACCGATTGAACAAGGGCCAGTGGAACAGGTATTGTTGCCTGGAGAATTGACTTTGACCCAGTTTCTGAGTTATCAGCCACCTAGGTTTGAGGGGACTGAGTCAGGGGAACTGTCAGAGGAGTGGCTGGAACGTATAGAACAGATATTTGTATCAGCACCAGTGTGCCAAGACTGCTTGGTTACGTTTAGCTGAATATCAGTTGGCCAAGAAAGCTATGATGTGGTGGAAATCCACAGTACTGGAGTTGAGGGCTCAAGGACAGACAGTGAACTGGGATGTGTTTAGAACAAAGTTTCTGGAGCATTATTTCTCCGTTGCTGCAAGGCAAAGGAAAGAGGATGAATTTACAAATTTGAGACAGGGATCCATGACAGTATCTGATTATGCTGTGCACTATTCCTCTTTGCTTCGCTACGTGCCACATATTGCTGTCAATACAAAGGCAAAAATCAGACAATTTGTGAAAGGGTTGAGGCCTGAATTGTTTGATAGGGTCATGTCCAATAACCCTACATCTTATGAAGAAGCCTTGACTCGAGCTGAGATGGCTGAGATTGCGGTAGGGGTGTATAAAGATGTTGGACAAGCCCAACCACCTACATCTGACAGTATGCGACCTAGAGGAGATTCCTTTAAATCACCACGAGGTGGTGCATCGTCATCTAGGTTTAGTGGGAAACGGTTTGGACCAAGGAAAGGGGATGACAGAAGGGCTAAGGGACAGTCCCAAGGTAGTAGTAGCAGTAGTGGACGAGGATTACAGTGTTTTAAATGTGGAGGGCCACATTATCAAAAGAATTGTCCACAGTTTGATACAGTAGTTTGTTTCCGTTGTGGGAAACCAGGACATGTGATCCGTGATTGTCCTCAAGTGGGCGGACAACAGAGGAGAGGACCCATGTCAGAGAATACAGTGCAGCAGAGACCACAGAGTGTAGTACAGTCTGGTGGCGGACAGAGGGCAGGAACACCTCAGGCTCAGGTGTATGCACTGAACAGGGAGGAAGCAGAGACAGCTCCTGATGCTGTGATAGCGGGTAAGTGTACTTTGTTTACTTATCCAGCCTTACTTTTGATTGATACTGGTGCATCACATTCTTTTGTTGCACAAACTTTTGTTGATCGGTATCATATATGCTCGTCTCCACTGTTTATGCCTCTTTATGTTTCGACACCCATGGGAACTACTGTAATGGCTTGTCAGAGTGTGTCTGACTGTGATATTCAGTTTGAGACTGAGTTTGGATTACAAGCTGATCTGATTGTGTTAGACATGACAGATTTTGATTGTATTATTGGGATTGATGTGTTGAGTAGATATCAGTCTGTTGTGGATTGTTGTCATAAGATTGTGAGATTTCAGTCTGATACTGGAAATCAATGGTACTTTTATGGCCAGGGATCGAGGGCAAGGATTCCATTGATATCGGCAATCCGAATGTCGCGTTTGTTAGAACGTGGACATGCGGGTTATTTGATTTATGCCCTTGATGTTACGGAACAGAAACGAGAAAGGAAAGTGGAGGAGATACCAGTGATTGCAGAATATGCGGATGTGTTTCCAGATGAGATACCTGGATTCCCACCGAGTCGAGAAGTGGAATTTGGTATTGATTTGATACCTGGTACTTCTGCAATTTCACGTGCTCCTTATCGGATGGCACCAACCGAATTGAAAGAATTGAAAACTCAATTGCAAGATTTGCTGGACAAGGGGTACATACGTCCTAGTGTATCGCCTTGGGGTGCTCCGGTATTGTTTGTGAAGAAGAAGGATGGGACAATGAGATTGTGTATAGATTATAGACAATTGAACAAGGTAACGATAAAGAATAAATATCCTCTTCCTCGTATTGATGATTTGTTTGATCAGTTGCAGGGATCAAAGATATATTCTAAAATTGACTTGAGGTCAGGATATCATCAAATACGTGTGAGGGAAGGAGATATACAGAAGACAGCATTCAGAACTCGTTATGGGCATTATGAGTTTCTGGTAATGCCATTTGGAGTGACAAATGCTCCTGCTGTCTTTATGAGTTTAATGAATCGGGTTTTTCAGGAATACCTTGATCACTTTGTCATTGTCTTTATCGATGATATACTGATCTATTCACGGAGTGATGCTGAACATGTTCAACATTTGCATATGGTACTGCAATTGTTGAGGACACATCAGTTGTATGCCAAACTCAGTAAGTGTGAGTTTTGGTTGACTAGTGTTGGATTTTTGGGTCATGTCATATCAGAGGAAGGTATATCAGTTGATCCAAAGAAAGTGGAAGCAGTGTTGAATTGGTCAGCACCTACTTCTGTGCCAGAGATTCGTAGTTTCTTAGGTTTGGCTGGATATTATAGACGATTCGTTGAAGGATTTTCAGCGATTGCCAAACCATTGACACATTTGACACAGAAGGGAGTATTATTTCAATGGTCCGAGGCTTGTGAGCGTAGTTTCCAGGAATTAAAACATCGATTGACTACAGCTCCAGTCTTGATCATTCCATCTGAGCATGACAGGTTTGCAGTTTATACTGATGCATCATTACTTGGATTAGGTTGTGTTTTGATGCAGGACAAACATGTAGTGGCTTATGCATCACGACAGTTGAAGCCACATGAAATGAGATATCCAGTACATGATCTGGAATTGGCTGCCATTGTCTTTGCATTGAAGATATGGCGACATTATTTATATGGTACGTCGTTTACCATATATACTGATCATAAGAGCTTAAAATTTCTATTCACTCAAGCGGAGTTGAATATGAGACAAAGGAGATGGATGGATCTCTTGAAAGACTATGATTGTGAGATTGATTATCATCCAGGAAAAGCTAATCTTACAGCAGATGCCTTGAGTCGGAAAGTACATCATACGGCTGATGAGATGGTTCATTTATCTGCTTTGATGACTTCTTGTTGTACTTTGGGTTATGATTTTGATATGGAGTCAATGCCGGTATGGGTATCAACATTGTTGGTTGAACCTGACATTTTTGACAAAATAAGAACGGCACAAGGGAGTGATGATGAGGTACAACATTGGAAGGAAAAGATAAATCAAGGACAAACATCTCAATGTGTACTAACAAGTGATGGAACTTTGAAGTACCAAAACTGTTGGGTAGTACCTGCGTCATTAGGACTACGCCAAGAACTACTACAACGTGCTCATTGTAGTAGATACAGTATACATCCTGGAGGGAAGAAAATGTACCATGATTTACGTACCCAATTTTGGTGGAAACGTATGAAACAGGATGTATTGAACTTTGTGAAACGATGTTTGATTTGTCAACAAGTGAAAGCGGAAAGACAAAGACCAGGAGGTGAATTACATAGTTTGGAAATTCCTCAGTGGAAATGGGAACATATCACGATGGATTTTGTGACTCATTTGCCACGGACGTCTTCTGGTTGCGATGCTATTTGGGTGATTGTTGACAGACTCACCAAAGTATCTCATTTTGTGCCATATTGTATGACATATACATATCTGAGAATGGCGCAGTTGTACATTCAACATGTAGTGAGGCTACATGGTATTCCAGTTTCCATTGTATCGGATAGGGATCCGAGATTTACTTCTCATTTCTGGGAAGGGTTACAGACGGCGTTGGGAACTGAAGTGCGGTTGAGTACAGCATATCATCCGCAGACAGATGGACAAACAGAGCGTACGATACAGACGCTTGAGGATATGTTGCGTGCCTGTGTCTTAGAGTTTGATAACTCTTGGCAAGATTCGTTGCCATTAGTGGAATTTTCTTATAACAACAGTTATCAATCTAGTATACAGATGGCACCGTTTGAGGCTTTGTATGGGCGACGATGTAGATCGCCATTATATTGGGATGATGTGGATCAGTCTTCCTTACATGGACCGGATATGATTCATGATATGGAAGAGAAAGTCAAGGTAATACGATTGAAATTGAAAGCTGCTCAGGATAGACAGGCTGCTTATGCCAATAAGCGACGTAGACCACTTGAATTTCAAGTTGGTGACCGTGTGTTCTTGAAAATCTCACCTTTTAAAGGTGTAGTACGATTTGGGAAGCGTGGAAAATTGTCTCCACGATATGTTGGTCCATATGAGGTGTTGCAACGTATTGGTACGTTGGCATATCGCTTGGCACTACCACCAGCCTTGAGTAGTATTCATGATGTTTTTCATGTTTCACTGTTGAGGAAGTATGAACCAGATCCGAGTCATGTATTACAGTTACCTGATGTACAGTTGGATACAGATGTGTCGTATGAGGAACGACCGGTTATAATCTTGGATCAAGCTGAACGCAGGTTGCGTAACAAAGTGATTCCTATGGTTAAAGTACAGTGGGACAGAAGGGGTGTCGAAGAGGCAACGTGGGAGACGGAGCAGCATATGATGCAACGGTATCCGGATTTGTTTACTGGTATGATTTTATAGTTTTATGATACTGTTGCATACATGATCATGTTTCCTATTGTCATATCGTAGTATTGTTGAGTTGCGTATTTTGATATGCATGTTATGTATCTACAATTTCGAGGACGAAATTCAATAAGTGGGGGAGAATTGTAATGCCTCGATTTGTTTAATACACGTATGATATGATTATGGTGTAATTATATCGCTTGACGATATGATAATGGGGGTTCGAGTGGAACCAAGAATGAATTGATTCATATATGAAATGAAATATGAGAAGGCATGAAACATGGTGTGTAATACATTCATACTATAAACATGTGAATTATGGATTAAGTGTTGAAAGTGCATCAACATGTGCATATGAGTTTGCATTTGAGTATGCATGTAACTTTCATGTGCATTAGAGTTGCATTTGAATTTGGAGTGCATTGCATGTACATGTTAGTTAGCATGTAATTACCTTTAAATGGTATGATAGCAAGGGACTTAAAGAACTAAAGATCCTATATCAAGTGGATTAAGGGGATGAAATCACATACAACACCTTTTACACCTACTAAAACACTACACAAGCTCCTCTCCATTTCTTTCAAGGAGTTGTTGGTTTGAGCTTGGATTTCACTTGTAACTTGAGCTAGGAGGGTGTGTGAAGTGGAATTGTACCATCTTGGTAAGAAATTCATAGTTGTATACTTGAATTATTCATTAATGTTGATATATGTGAAGGAAAAGCTCAAGTGTACATGTGTACAATCATAACATGGTTATATGCTAGGAATTGGAATCTATGATGTTAGATTTATGTTTATATGTTCCTAGGTATTACAAGAAACATGTTGACATGGTTTAATATGAGGTGTAGGAGAAGAACCATAGAGATAAACTTGAAAATCGCCGATGCAGGGTAAATTTTAAGGCGGTGAAAGTTTGTGGCGATCGATCGCCAAGTTGTTGCGATCGATCGCGAGGGGACAGAGAGTTTTGGCGATCGATCGGTGCTGATGGCGATCGATCTCCAGTGGTAATATTTTGAAAAATAAAATATTTTGTGGAATTTGATTTTAATGCCTATGATAACATGATATATTGTTGGCATTGTTGTAGCACCATCACAGGGGACAGGACAACGAGGCACTTAGCTATTGACAACTGCTTTATCTCGTTTGTGTCGCAGTACAGGTACGTGTTGACGTACGGAGTATAGATATGATATGATGATGCTATTATGGTTTTGATATCATATGATTTATGTTATCGTTGTGTCATATGATTGGTAGTATCATATGTATGTGCATACATAGATTTCATATGATTGGTATGGATGCCTTGATAGATATGTGTATATGCTTTGGTACGATCATTGTCTTGATAGATATACCTGGTGGGGTATATGCTTTGACTACCACGATAGATATGCTAGTGTTGGGCATATGCTTTGACTGGGATCGGTGCCTGGATAGATATGCTAGTGTGGGGCATATGCTTGGGCTGGGATCGTTGCCACGATAGATATACTACATATGCTTTGGCTTGAGAGATATACGCCTGGTGTGGGTATATACTCTGGTTATTATCACAGATGAGTATGGTACTATGATATGTGCTGCTAATATGAAGATGTGATGTGGTTTCACTGACATATTGAGCTGAATAGGCATATCATATGAGACTCGTGATAATAGGGAACTTGTTGAGACATGTCATGACATAATGCATTTGTGGATGCATGATACAGAACATTCACGTTATCTGATTTATTAAGCTTTATCATTGATATTGATATTGTGTTTTGATATTGCACTGAGATAGTTGTTATCTATACTCACGTTGTGAATGTTTCTGTAGGGACTCATAGACGTGGGGAGCGTGAGTCATGATTTCCGCTGCGAGGGGAACCACTGCCTAGGAGTTCTTTTGAATTAGGTTGTTTATGTACATGATATGTATAGTTTGTTAGGGTTTTGATAACCTTGTAAACAACTTAACTAGCATGAACTCTTAATCCGTGCATGGTATATTACTTAATTCAGACTCACATATGTATGTTTAATGAATACATAATGGATTAAGTAAACGAGGGCCCCACATGGTTCCTTCATCTAAAAGTAGTTTAAACACTAAAAGCGCAGACTTTAAAATTCTGTTTTCCAGCCTGAGCGGTTTTAGCAAAATCGACATAGCTATTTCATTTTAAATTCAAATTGGGTGATTCTAGTGGCAAAAGGCAGCCAAGTCAAATCACTCAAACTCTTATTCTAGACAATTCCTAGCCAAAGATTCTCAGGAACCCAAAGAACACTTTGCATGGGTATCTTCGCCCACATGTAGGACACAGATTGAGCACTTAAAGCATAAAATTCATAACAAATTGAAAATGAGTTCGAAATACGTCCTCTTTTTTTTTTAAATTCAATAAAATTAAAATATCTACAATTTTTATTTCAGGACCGTCAATAAAATCGAAAGGAAAATTTGTCAAAAGTTCAGAATTCTACACTACATGTGCATTTTCAGCACATGCAGAGCCAAATATGGTACACCTTGGTAAAATGAGCATATCTCACTCATTTTAAGTCCAAATCGCCTCAAATGTTAACCACATAAAGACAACTCAAATATATAACCTTTGTTTAGAACTCTAAGTCAGATTCAGACTCTATGTAAATCAAAAATTCAAATCTATCTACTGCATGCAACAACACTTTCTGCTGAAACTTATGAAAACATGAATTTCACTTCTAATTTTATACCAATGCACTAAAAATCGACCCAACAACCATAATTCTAAGCTAAATACATTAAGATGATGATATACCTTCAAAGATTCCAAACACTCCATACTCCTTGATGCTTCTCTTGATTCCTATCCAAATATATAATTGCATGCTAGATTAGAGCAAGATTTGATGGAGAAAATGGAGTGATGGATTTCGAATTTTAGGGGTGAGAAGGGGAGAAGTTTGAGGAGTGAAGGTGAGGGGAAAAATCAGATTGTTATGCTTAAAAAAATGACAACACCCGTGCCATGATATAATGTTATGGGCGATGCAACCAAGTTGGGGTGGAGGGATTTTTTAATGATTTTTGTGCCAAGATTTCTCCATGTGTCCAAGATGGTGATTGATGGTGTGTTGGGCATGAGTTGGCCGAAACATTTTCATGCCCTCTAATAAAATTTTGATGTATTTTATCTTGATTAAAAATAAGGTGTTGTGCTCTGGAACACCTTAATTCGAAATCTCAGCTTTTAGTCACCCGGTTTGCTTAATCGATAAATTACCTGTAATAATTTGCAACGGGGCCTTACATTTACACCCCCTTAAAAAGATTTCATCCTCGAAATCCGAAAATACACAAATTCAAAACATGAATTTCATTAATTCAGTTCACAAATACATCGGGTGATCATAAGCAATGGGCATGGAATACAAATAAATAACCTCGAATAAGTGCGGCCATTCTTGTCGCATCTTGGCCTCTAACTCCCATGTAGATTCTTCTATGCCATGTCGGCTCCACTTTATTAACGCTAAGGGAATAGTCTTGTTCCTCAATACTTTCTCTTTTCTATCCAATACTCTGATCGGGTGTTCCACATACGACAGGGAACTGTCCACCTCAATTTCTTCAGGCTGCAAACGTGAGATGGGTCGGTTCATACTTTCTCAACATAGATACATGAAAGACATCATGTATCAATGACAACTGTTGTGGCAAGGCTAAACTGTATGACACTGTTCCAATCTTTTCCACGATCTGGTAGAGACCAATGTAGCGAGATGATAACTTACCTCGGCGCCCAAAACCCATCGTCCAATGGAAAGGTGACACATTCAAGAATACTCTGTCCTCAACTTTGAATTCCAACGGTCTTCTCCTTTTATTTGCATAACTGGCCTGCCTGTCCTTAGCTGCTTTCATTCTCTGTCGTATTAATTCAATCTTTCCTTGCATTCTTCTACAAACTCAAGTTGGGTCAACTGCTTTTCACCAATCTCGTTCCAGCATACCGGGGATCAACATTTCTTTCCATATAAGTCCTCAAATGGTGCCATCCCGATAGTAGTCTGGAAACTATTGTTATAGGAGAATACAACCAATGATAGTGATTCTTGCCAATTACCACCAAAATCCATCACCACCAACCGCAACATATCCTCAAGTGTTTGGATGGTTCTCTCTGTTTGGCCATCTGTCTGTGGGTGATAGGCGATACTCATCGCTAATTTGGTACCCATGGCATTCTGAAAGCTACTCCAAAACTTTGATGTAAATCTCAGATCCCTGTCGGAACAATAGACTGGTACTCCATGTATCCGAGCTCATTGTCCACATACAATTGCGCCATCTTCTTGTACGAGTAAGTACTCTCATACAGTATAAAATGCACTGACTTGGATAATTGGTCAACCATGACCCATATTGCATCACAACATCTGTTTGATCTAGGCAAATGTGTCACAAAATCCATAGCAATGTGCTCCCAGTTCCATTGTGGCACTTCTAAACTTTGCAGTATACCGCCCAGTCTCATCCTTTCAGCTTTAACCTGTTGACAAGTCAAACATCTTGCCACAAATTCCGCAAGGCCTTTCTTCATACCTTCCCACCAGAAGTGGGGTTTCTACGTAAGGTACATTTTTCGACTCCCTCGATGAACACTATGGCGACTGTAGTGCGCCTCCTGAAATAATGCTTCTTTCAAGTTTATAAGATTTGGTACCACTAACCTACCATCCATCTGTAGCCAACCATTAGGGGATACATCGAATCTGGACTGGTGGCCAGCAAAAATTGCCTCTTTTAACTTGTGAATGTATGGATGCGTCTCTCGAGTCTTTTTTATGGACGAGATGACATGTGGCTCGAATTGCATCACGGAGACGAGGAAACATTCTCCATGTGGCTGGTAAGTCCACCCAGAAGTGCATAGTTTGTCATAGTTTTTCCAGACATGTATCGATGCTACTACAACATCTTGAACTTTTCGGCTCAGAGCATCGGCTACCCGATTCATCTTCACTGGTTGGTATTGGATCTCACAGTCAAAATCTTTCAGCAAGTCCATCCATCGCCGCTGCCTCATGTTCAGTTCTGACTGAGTGAATAAGTACTTCAAACTCTTATGATTTGAGTAAATAATGAATTGTTCACCATAGAGGTAGTGCCTCAAAATCTTCAGGGCAAAGAAGATGGCTGCTAACTCGAGGTCATGAACGGGGTATCGAGACTCATGAGTCTTAAGTTGTCTCGAAGCATAAGCAATGACCTTCCCATGCTGCATAAGAACACATCCCAATCCTCTGGCTGACACATCAGCACATACCACAAATCCTTCTGATCCAGATGGTAGAGCTAACAGTGGGGTTGTGGTCAATTTCTTTTTCAACTCTTGGAAACTATTCACATTCGTCTGACCAAATAAAGCTCTGGTTCTTCTTGGTCAATTGTGTGATGGGCCGGGCTATCAGAGAGAAACCCTCAATAAATAGCCTGTAATAGCTGGCCAATCCCATGAAACTCCGGACTTCATGCACACTGGTTGGTCTGGGCCAATTGATTACTGCTTCCACCTTACTGGGATCCACATATATCCCTTGTGCTGATATCACATGACCTAAGAACATTACTCGGTCCAACCAGAATTCACACTTAGATAATTTCGCATACAACTAGGCCTCGCGAAGGGTCTGCAGAACCAATCGTAAGTGCTCCTTATGATCCTTCCGGGATCTCGAGTACACCAAGATATCGTCAATGAATACTATCACGAATTTGTCCAAAAAATTTATGAACACTCTGTTCATTAAGTCCATGAACACTGCTGGTGCATTAGTCAGTTCAAAAGGCATCACCAAGAATTCAAAATGCCCATATCTGGTCCTGAAAGCTGTTTTTGGAACATCACTTTCCCTCGAAGCTGATGGTACCCGAGCAAAGATCAATCTTTGAATAAACTGATGTTCCCTGGAGTTGATCGAATAGATCATCAATCCTAGGCAGTGGTTATTTATTCTTTACAGTGACCCGATTGAGTTGCCTATAGTCGATACACATTCTCATTGTACCATCTTTATTTTTCATGAACAGTATTGGCGCACCCCAAGGTGACATACTTGGACGTATATAGCCTTTCTCAAGAAGATCCTGCAATGTTCCTTTAATTCCTTCAATTCTACTGGTGCCATTCGATACGGGGTTTTAGAAATTGGTGTTGTATCCGACATCAACTCAATACTGAAATCAATCTCTCGATTGGGCGGAAACCCTGGAATTTCTTCCGGAAATAGATCTGCAAAATCTCTCACAACTGGAAAGTTGGACAATTCCGACCCTTGCTTTGTGGCACTGCATATATCATGTATCCCTCATTTTCTATGGATAGAAGTCGAAACATTTCCATAGCAGATACTGATGGAATTTTTGCAAGTGACTCTCTATCATAGAAATTCAATTTAGGACCATAATGTGGTCGAAATTGAATAATGCCATGGAAACAATTCACCACAACTCGGTAATTTGTCAGAGTATCCATGCCCACAATGCAATCAAAATCATACACTGGCAAAACCATTAAGTTTGTGATCATAATACTATTATTAAACTGTAGTACACAATTCAGTAAAATACAACTGGCTAGAAAGATTCTACCAGCTGGAGTGGATACAGTAGAAGTCTCCTGAAGAGACATAGACTCTAACTCATACTCATCAACAAAATTGGATGCAATGAATGAATAAGATGCTCCCGTATCGTGCAGTGTGGTAAAAAATAAGACATGTACCTTCTATCACACTACCTGGAGCCTCCCTTGCTGGATTTTCTGTCAATGCGTATACTATAGCCTGTTGTGGTCTAGGAAAAGACTGCGGAGCGTTACCCCTGATCTATGGGTAACTCGACTGCTGGTGGGACTGAGTGGGTCGAGTCTGATGGCCTCCCTGAAAACCACCCTTGGCATGGGGCCGAGGCTGCTGAGACTATATGAATCCTTGAGTACTAAGATGGGCAAGCTCTAGCATAATGCCTTGTTTTTCCTGGAGCAATACTCACCTCCATCCTACTACATTGATAAGGAGGCTGAATTCAATAATCTAGTGCAAGAAAGTATGATTGTTGCCGAATATGCATCATAGTTATCTGCACTCTTGAGTTATATTCCTTATGTGGCTGCAAATTCCAAGGCAAAGTATACCTGATTCGTGAATGGTTTGCACCCGTCTATCTACACTTTTGTTGTCTCTGGAGATGCCACTACTTTCACTGAAGCGATTGAGAGAGCCAAGAGGGCCGAAGCCGGATTGTTGAGGGCTGGTACTCAGTTTGCCCCACAGTTATCTCAGAGTGCTGCATATCCTCCTATGGGAGCCTACCAGCAACCCCAACCTCAGCAGCAGCAGCAACAACAAAGCAGCAAAGGTTTAAACCAAAGGGCAAGAAATTTAAAAGATATCAGTCAAGTTTGTCCAACTCCAGTGGTTCAAGGGGTTTTATGGGAGCACCATTCATCAAGTCTTGTGTTCTCTATGGAGGAAAACACCCTACAAATCAATGTGCAAGAGTGACATGGACTTGTTTCAACTGGGTTTTGAAAACGTCCCAAGTGATGATTATTCATGATTCTCGCAATCCCATTCTGACTGCTTCCCACCAAAGCTGAGCTATGTCCTTAAGATGGAAACTGCTAGCTTCAATCTCACTGTATATGAATAGCCGACTAGATCGAATAGATACTCTATCTCTTGAATCCATGACCGGCTCTTTCCCCTGTATCAGTACCATGGAACTTCGGTGGCCGCATATTCTGAAACCGTGCTATGACTTCTCCCATATCTAACTTCTCAACTCGTTGCACCAATTCCTCTATATTATCATTATGGCTTGCGTTCTGCTCCGACGCATGAATGCAAATGTATATGAAGGGTATCAAATCTCAAATATCAATATCACCGGAGTCCAAACGAAGATCATCAATCAAATCATCATGCTCGAGCAGGGCGTAGACACGCTCGTCGCTACAACATCTCACTCAGTCGAGCCATCGACGGTCCATCACCCCTCGTGTCTGGGCAACGTCGGCACACTCGTCGCTACGGCATCACTCAGCTCACTCTCTCCGTCGAGCCATCGGCGTGCCCATCATCCCTGGACATGCATCACAGATACCAACGGAAAGATGTGTATCAACGAAAGAATCGGTAAGATCAACATGATGTGTTCAATGTCCATGCATGCCAATGCATCATGCAATATCATAATCTCATGTGATGCATCATCAATAATCATGCAGTTCAATTATCATGTAATTCACATACTGCAGTTCAACATGTCATATAGTCACATAAGTAGCAAGTAATGACAAGTAAATCATACACCGGGAACATCACATGTCTTTGTCAGACATCGTGATAAAACTGGTTTTCTATGTACTCGGGCCAGAAGTAACTTTACCGAGTGCTCCTGTAATGCCTTGAAATGACGTATACATGTTGGATATGATTCTTGTGTAATTACGTCTTAAGGACGGTATGATGAGAACTCGGGTTCGGGTTGAACCGAGTGATGATTGATTTAATAAAAGAATGAATTACTTATGAGAGTTCAATATGAAGTTATAACAAGTATGATGTAACATAAAACAAGAAACATAGGAGATATGTGAATTGTGAACAAAGATATCTATGTTCTTGAAATATTGATGCATGTCTTATTTTATATGCAAGAGAATTAAGAGACATGAAGTGTGTAGTGGGATATGACCTTGTTGTGCATTTAACATGCATTTGAGAGGCATTAGAATGTGCATTTGAGTTGAAGGTGCTTATATAGTTAAAAATCCGATTTAATTCACATAATACACATCAACTCACATAGTAATCTCTACACTTTCTCTCTAATTCTCCTTGAGTTGGTTTTGGAGTTGGACTTGCAAAAACAACAAGGAAGTGCATAAATTGGTAAGGAAAGTAGAATTTCCATATTTTGTTATTATAGTTGATGGATATATGTGCTTAGTGTATCAAAACTTGAAGCATGTGAAGTTATTACTTGCATATGAATTGCTATGAGTTTAAAGTAATCATTTGAAAGTATAAAAAGATGGAAAGATGTGTATATGATACTAGTTTACTAGTGTTCAAGTTGTTATGATATGAATGAAGGTGTATGAGAAGAACCATGAAGATAAACATCAAAATCGCCATGTTTGTTTTCAGAAAACAGAGTAGGCGATCGATCTCTACATGCGAGGCGATCGATCGCTTGTGGCTAAACATGAGAGTGGTGGTGCATTGAGTGATCGATCGCTTCAAGCAAGCAATCGATCACATCGAGGAAGAAAGTTTTTCAAAGGATGAGGCGATCGATCGCATGGAAATGAGAGATCGATCGCCCATGATCAAAACTTTAGGCGATCGATCGCGTCAAACCAGGAGATCGATCTCTAGGGTTAACTTTTTGAAAAATGTTATATTTTTGTGGAATTTAATTTTGAAGCCTCTTGTAACATGATATATGGTTCATATTGTTGTAGCATCATCACAGGGGACGGGACAACGAGGCGGTTATACATTGACGCCTAAATTATATCTTTTGTGTCGTAGAACAGGTACGTTTTGACGTACGAGTATATGATATTGTTGTGATGATGATGTGAGCATGGTATCATATGATTAGTGACATCATATGCATGTGCATTCATGATATTATATTGTTGAGATGGATGCCAGGATAGATGTGTAGCATATGCTTTGGCTGAGATCGGTGCCACGATAGATATGCCAGTGTTGTGCATATGCTTTGGCTGGGATTGTTGCCACGATAGGTATGCTACATATGCTTTGGCATGAGAGATATATGCCGGTTGGGTATATGCTCTGGCTGTTATAACATGTGAGGACAGTACTATGATATGAGCTGCTAATATGAAGATGTGAGGAGGTTCCACAGACATGTTATTTGCATAAATTAAGGGGGAATTTCCGTTAAATTAAGGGGGAATTACTTGGTTTATTTGCATAAATTAAGGGGGAATTTCCGTTACAAGTCTTTATCTTGGTTGTTTAAGCTCAGCTGGTAATCCAATGGTCTGCTGCAGTAGGTGTATACGTACCAGTAGGACTCTACATACCAGTAGATGTTCCCTACCAATCGAATCCTACATACCAGCAGACGTTACCAAGTGTGCTTTGACTAAAATAACCTTCGATACCATTAACCTACTGGAACGTCGGAATTTAAATTCATCTTTTATTATGAAAATAAATTATTTGAATCCCGCCCAAATTCTATCCTTTAATTTTTCCTCAACTCGTTAGATGATTGCCACGTACCCATCTGTCCGCTCATCTACAGTACGACGTTACATATACTTTTACTTTTAACCGCCATTTCTTAGGTTTTTACTCTTTCTCTTCTCCAACAATTCACTGTGATTAACCTTCTTTTCAGAAAATTCTATTCCACAGGATTGTTGCTGTTTTCTCCACCTACTCTTTAGATATGTCGAAGAATACCCAACCTAGTTTCATAACTAATGCCGTTCATGTGGATTTTCATTCAATCTCCACATCATCTGATAAAGAGACGAAGGAACTATTTCACAAGTTGGATACATCCGGTCTCTTAATGATTCTAAGTCAGACTCCATCGTACTACAAAGACGATTTACTCAAGTTCTTCGCCACTGCAAAAATTGTTGATGACTCCGTGGTGGCATCCATCTCCGAACAGCTGGTTACAATCACCCAGACTGAATTTTCCACTCACCTATGCCTTCCCTCCACCGGACTTACTGATTTCTCCTCTATTCCAGTGGAGCTAAGGGAAGAGATGCGCACCATATTTTCTGACTCTTCAAATCGTCTTCCCCGTCCTCCGTTCAAGAAAGTATTAATGAAGAGTCATTTCCGACAAATGGCAGATATCATCTCCCAGGGGCTTCTCTGTAAAGCCGGGTCTTTTGCTATCATAACCCCAGAGAAGTTCAATGTTATGAGTGCCATTTACAACGGCTTGGATATTAACTGGTCAGCTGTGCTATTCCAAGTTCTCACTGGTCTCATCGCCTCTGGAAAAGGTCAATCAGGTTTCGCCCTACCACTTAGCAGCCTTTTTGACAGCAAAAATATTAAGACCGGGGATCTCACCAAACTTCATCCAGGCAAACTTATAACTGCCAAGTTTCTTCAGCTTCACAGACAGAGGAGTGGCAGAGAGGTTGGGTTGACTAAGCGCCGATCAACTCAAGTTATTAGTGACTCTGAACAAACCATATCTGAATCGGCTGACTCATCTCCTCCACCTCCTCCTCCTAAGAAGCCCAGAACAAAGAAAGGGGCTCCTCCTGCTTTAAAACAGAGAGTCATTGTGGCCTCTGATACCATCTCCTCCGCAGGACCTACGGAAGCAATCCCTGGTAGAGAACCCAGATCTGGAAGTCCTCCCCCCGAGGAACCAGTAGCATTACTTGCTTCATCGGCAATGGTAGTTGCCACAACCATGGCCCCTGCTGATAATCCTTCCGCAACGGTGAGTTCTCTACAAGGACCTGGCACTATCAGTTTTAGGACACCCAAATCCTTGTGTCCTTACTGTAATCCAAAGACCACCACCACGGGAAAAGGAAAGAATCTCATGGCTCCAGTGTCCTCACCTGTTGCCTTTGAGATACAAATGGTTATGGATACAGTCGAAGGTAAGCTGCAGCCTCAGCTAGAAGTCTTTGATCGATGGGTAAAAGCACGGGTGAAAATTTGATTTGATGACTTCACCCCTATCTTGGATCAGACACGAGAAGATGAGAACCAAATTTTGGCTTATCTTCAAATCTCGGATCCTGAGAAAGGTCTGCAGCTGAGGGATCTCTTCCATTTGATGAACTATGTGGGCGAACTTCAAGTCCTAGTTGAATCTCGCCTTCAACAATTCAATATTGAGTCCAGATCAGCAAATCATGACCGAGCAGTTCTAAATGCTCTTGGACCAAAGTTGAAAATGGCTGAGCATGCACTTCACGATCTTCGCATATCAACTGGTCTTCACTCATGCTCTACAGCTGTAACTGTTGCAAGCCCCGATCCGACTGATTCACGATGTGTTCCATGTGTCTATGCTAAGGAAGTATGAGCCAGATCCTTCGCATGTGTTGCAGCCTTCAGATGTGCAGTTTGAGTCCGATGTTTCCTATGTGGAGCGGCCTATCAGGATCTTGGATAGAGCAGACCGCAGGCTTCGGAACAAAGTTATTCCTATGGTCAAAGTACAGTGGGATCGTAGGGGTGTCAAGGAGGCCACGTGGGAGACAGAGCGACACATGGTGCAGCACTACCCAGAGCTGTTTTCTGGTATGCGTTTATGTATTGTTTTACTTCATGTTGGTAAGCATGTTTGATTTCGGGGACGAAATCCTATAAGTAGGGGAGTATTGTGATATCCCCGAAATGATTATGTGATTTTAATCATTAATTTAATTATGATGATTTGGGTGTTAATTCATGGGATTGAATTAATATTATTGAGGAGATACATTTCAGGGTGCATGTGATATATGTTGGGTTTTTGGGGTAGTGGCATGATTATTTAGTGTGTGTGTTATTTGTTTTGGTAAAGCATGTTTAAATGGGAATTGAAGTATTTTATTGAGAAAATACTATAAATATCATGTGAGGATATTTTAATACATCGTGCTAAATACCGGGACCAAAACATAACACATCATACCACCCAACACCCAACCACCCCCCCCCCCCCCCCAACCCATGCCAATCAAACTTTACATAGGCTGATTGCCCACCCCACTTGGCTCAATCATTCAGCCTCCTTTTTCCTTCCCAAATCTCGAGCCTTCTCTCCCAAACAAACACCAGCATCTGCTAAGCATAATCTTGTGGAGCCTTGCCATTTTCATTCCTTGGAAGCCTCTCAAAAATCGGAGCAAAGTAGGGTGAGAAACCATGCCTGTTTTTCCTTTAAACTTGTTTAAGTTCTGCTTTTGAGCAGCGTGTAAATGGCATGTTATTCTTGAAACCTTTGATTTAAATGCTTACATGGTGTTATTATGAATCTCTCTGTATTTTTCCTTGAGCATGTTGCATGTTTTATGTGAAGGATTAAAGCATGTGAAGTATAGTGTTCGGAAATCTGGGTAGGTGTATGCCCTGTTTTTCTGGAAAATGTGGATTGTGAGTGATTTTGAGGAGGTTATATTATGCATGTTAGATGGGTTTTTGGGTGAACCTTCGATTTGAGTACATGCATGGTAGTTTTGTAAAGCCCAGGACGTTTTTGTTTGAGCATATTTTATGAGATATGTTGTAGTTTTTATAGCATGAAATGCAGTACTCAAGAAATCTGGAAATGAAATATGTTGCCCTGTTTCCGGAAAAGTTGATCGAGTACTTGTATAAATGGACGACGTTTATGCATGTGGATTTATGTTTGGAGTGTAAATTTGATTTGAATACACTCAGGGTAGTGTAGTGCAACTGCTAGCATGTTGGGTTTGGCATGTTGTATGTCTTACATGTTAGATTAAGAGGCATAAATATCGGTGTTAGAGAATTATGGAAATCTGGGCTGAAACAGAGCGACCGATCGATCGGTTTTTTCCACAATTCGAACAGTTCACCGATCGATCGGTGATGAGGGCCGATCGATCGGTAGTGCCTATTTTTTTTAAAATGTGGAAATTGTTTAATTTTGATATTGGATTGTAATGAGACATCTAATATTGTGTTGTACACTGGTGTAGAGCCTTCACAGACAGCTACACAGCGCAGGGGATAGAGTCCCACAACACACTACATTTTGGAAAGGTACGTAAGCGACGTACGGGCATCCCAACGGTAACATGTACTTTATGTTTGTCTTTTTGACACATGATGAATGCAATGTGATGCATTAAGAGTATGATACATGTTATTATGCATTGTTGTTGCATATTATGCATTGTTGTTGCATATTGTGATGTGGAATAAAGAGGTGTATTCCACGAGTCAAGAGAGATCACAGTGTATGTTTAATGCTTATGCTTGTTCTGTAGTAATGATGCGGGGAGGATTGTACCGCTCATTATGAGGTTCTGTAGTAATGATGCGGGGAGGATTGTACCGCTCATTATGAGGTTCTGTAGTATTGATGCTGGGAGGATTGTACCGCTCATTATGAGGTTCTGTAGTAATGAAGCGGGGAGGATTGTACCCATCATTATGAGATTCTGTAGTAGTGAAGCGGGGAGGATTGTACCGCTCATTATGAGGTTCTGTAGTAATGAAGCGGGGAGGATTGTACCGCTCATTATGAGTTGTGGAAGCATGAAGCATTAACATAACTGGTGATATATGACTCAAAAGAAATGTAAAGAAAGAGGTGATATGTCATGACATTATTAAAGGATCCATAATTTCATATAGTGTGTTTTATTATGAGTTATGGTACAGGGACAACCAATAGGCGTTATAAATGCTGGAAATACAGGAAGTGCTTTGTATTTATGATGTGCATTTACGCTTTAATTTCATATTATGTTGAATATGAATCATGGTATGCTCATGTGTTGGGGGTTGTCTTTGTAGGTGCTTTTGATGATGAGAACCAGGGTCGGGGTTGAAATGCTGAGCTATAAGGAGTGCTACAGGATTAGCATGTTAGAGAAATTTTTGTATAGCTTCTACACGCAGTAAAGTAAGACTATAGTGTAGTACCTTTTGGTAGGAATATGTGTAATTCCTTTTAACTTTTTGGTACTGTAATCTCTTAAGCTCAGGTTGATCAACACGACACTATTACTCTGATATATGCACATGAATGTTTAGTTCCCTTATCGCACCTAAATATCGTGATTAATAACGGGGTTTCACATTTTAGTGGTATCAGAGCCAGGTTAGATAACCAGGGAAGAGTGAAGGGTAGCCTTTAGAGACAAGTGGCTATGTATTCATTATTGGGTATGTTATGCATGTGATGCATATTGTAGTATAAGTGATATACTAACATGCTTTTGAATATGATACTCTTGTTATCTAACGGCTTATATTATGAATTGCTTTTGGTATTGTTGTTAACTCTTGTGTTGCAGCATGGCGGCTATTAACCCGGAGAACCTCAATGAAGAGGTAGGGGATATGGGCAGTATGAACGCTAGTATTGCTCAGACGAATCCATTACCGCCACCTGCTGTAGGCTTGGAGCCTGTAGCACAGATACTGCTACCAGGGGCGATAAGTCTGACCCAGTTCTTGAGTTATCATCCACCGCTATTTGAAGGGACAGAGACTGGGGAAGCAGCCGAGGAATGGCTTGAGAGACTGGAACAGATATTTGTATCGGCACCCTGTGCACAGACTGCCTGGCTGAGGCTGGCAGAGTTCCAGCTAGCGAAAAAGTCTTCCATGTGGTGGAAGACAACAGTCATGGAGTTGAGAGCTCAGGGTATGACGGTGGATTGGACTGTATTCAGGACCCGGTTCCTTAACCGGTACTTTTCGGCAGCTGCCAGACAATTGAAGGAAGATGAGTTCAATAGTTTGAAGCAGGGCAGCCTGTCAGTATCAGATTACGCTATGCAGTATTCCTCACTGCTGAGGTATGTACCACATATTGCTGTCAGCAGTCATGCCAAGATGAGGAACTTTCTGAAGGGACTGAGGCCAGAGCTATTAGATCGGGTTGTCCAACAACCCCAGCTCATTTGATGACGCCCTGACACGGGCGGAGTTGGCAGAGATTGCAGTGGGCGCGTACAAGGACGTTGTACCCCCTTTGTACCACCACAAAGGCCTATTGCTGATAGTCTGAGGCCACGAGGAGATCAGTTCAAGGCTCGTGGGGCCTCATCATCTTCCAGATTTAGTGGGAAGAAGTCTCAGGGTCAGAAACAACACAATCGGGGACCCACACAGGGGAGCAAGGCAAGGGGAAATCGATGTAACAACTGTGGAGGATGGCACTCATCACATGACTGCCAGGGTTACTATGTTTGTGGCAAGGTGGGCCACTTGGCTCGAGGTTGCCCCGATCGGAGAGCACCACAGAGACATGCAGACTCTGGGCCGAATAGGCCAAGGTTTGATGTTGGGAGGGCACCACAGAGACAACAGTTTGCACCTCGACCGCAGGGAGGTCAGACGGCAGGACCGCCGCAGGGTCAGGTGTATGCACTGACTAGGGAGCAGGCTGAGACAGCCCCAGAGGAGGTCATTGCTGGTACGTGACATTTACTTACGTATCCTGCACTTATATTGATAGATACAGGTGCTTCCCATTCTTTTGTATCTACTGCTTTTGTGGAGAGACACCGCTTGTGCTCGTCTCTATTACCCACGCCTCTCATGGTCTCGACACCCACGGGGAAGCATGTGATTGCTGACCGACTATTATCTGATTGCCTCATTTATTTTGAGGGCAATGATCTAAGGGCCGATCTGATTCAGTTAGAGATGGCAGATTTTGACTGCATTATCGGCATTGATGTGTTGAGCAGATACCGAGCTGTGGTAGATTGCCAACAGAGGATTGTTCGTTTTCTATCTGATCAGGGGTTCCAGTGGACTTTTTATGGGGACGGCTCTCGTCCAAAGATTCCAGTAATCTCAGCGGTTAAGATGTCGCGGTTATTGGAACGCGGCCACACTGGGTACCTTATTTATGCCGTAAATGCATCGGACGAGAAGGAAGTGAGAGCCGAGGACATTCCGGTCGTGGCGGAGTTCATTGATGTGTTCCCGGATGAGATTCCAGGGTTTCCGCCTGTCAGGGATGTGGAGTTTGCTATTGAACTACTGCCAGAGACTTCTGCAATTTCCCGTGCTCCTTATAGGATGGCACCGGCAGAGCTGAGGGAACTGAAGGTACTGTTACAGGAGCTCGTTGACGGGATACATTCGTCCTAGTGTATCGCCTTGGGGTGCACCAGTCTTGTTCGTGAAAAAGAATGATGGATCAATGCGTCTGTGCATTGACTACAGGCAATTGAACAAGGCCACAGTGAAGAACAGGTATCCACTTCCGAGGATTGATGATCTGTTCGACCAGCTTCAGGGTACAGAGGTGTACTCCAAGATAGACTTGAGGTCAGGCTATCACCAGGTACGGGTTAGAGGTGGTGATGTCCAAAAGACGGCTTTTAGGACTCGGTATGGACACTATGAGTTCTTGGTGATGCCTTTCGGTGTGACAAATGCACCTGCAGTCTTTATGAGCCTGATGAACAGAGTATTTCAGGAGTACCTCGATCAGTTTGTGATCGTATTTATTGATGACATCCTTGTCTATTCAAGGAGTGAAGAGGATCATGCCGATCATCTGAGGATAGTACTCCAGATCCTCAGAGATCATCAGTTGTACGCCAAACTCAGCAAGTGTGAGTTTTGGCTGAGCAGTGTAGCCTTTTTGGACCATATCATATCACGAGAGGGGATTTCAGTAGACCCGAGGAAGATAGAGGCAGTTATGGATTGGTCTGCCCCTACTTCAGTCAGTGAGATTCGGAGTTTCCTTGGTCTGGCCGGCTATTATCGACGTTTCATCGAGGGTTTCTCTAAGATCGCCAAGCCACTTACACAGCTGACTCAGAAGGGAGTCCCATTTTGTTGGTCAGAGGCTTGTGAGCAGAGTTTCCGGGAATTAAAGCACAGACTGACTACCACACCAGTTCTAGTGATTCCCAGGGAGAACAAAGGATTTGTTCTCTATACGGACGCATCGTTACAGGGCCTAGGATGCGTACTGATGCAGGACAGACATGTAGTGGCTTATGCTTCGAGACAGTTAAAGCCACACGAGACGAGTATCCAGTCCACGATTTGGAGTTAGCAGCTATAGTGTTTGCCTTGAAGATATGGCGACACTACTTATATGGTACCTCATTTACCATTTTCACTGATCACAAGAGCCTGAAGTTCTTGTTTACACTGGCTGAGCTGAACATGAGACAGAGGAGATGGATGGATCTGCTGAAGGATTATGATTGTGAAATCCTATACCATCCCGGGAAAGCAAATCTGACAGCCGACGCTTTGATTCGAAAGGTGAGGAGCACAGTAGAGGATGCCATGTGTCTATCAGCTATGTTGGGCTCCTACTGTCAGTTGGGGTTTGATTATGATGTGTCTGCTTCACCGGTACAGGTTTTGACCTTGTTAGCTGAGCCTGTCATTTATGATCACATCAGGAAGGCTCAGGGGACCGACGCAGAGGTTCAGAGATGGATGTTAGTGGTTCATTCAGGTCAGCCATCGAGATTCAGAGTGGCTGAGGACGGTTCTCTGAGACTTGGCGACAGATGGGTGGTTCCAGATACACCCGAGTTGCGTCAGGGTATTTTACAGCGAGCTCATTGCAGCAGGATGAGTGTCCACCCGGGCGGGAAGAAGATGTATAAGGATCTACGCAACCAGTTCTGGTGGAGGCGTATGAAACAAGATGTCACCTCATTTGTCAAGAGATGTTTGATCTGTCAGCAGGTGAAGGCTGAGAGGCAGAGGCCTGTAGGTGAACTAAGGAGTTTGGAGATACCCGAGTGGAAGTGGCAGCACATGTCTATGGATTTCATGACCCACTTACCGAGGACTAGTTCGGGTTTTGATGCTATATGGGTAGTCGTCGACAGATTGACTAAGAGTGCTCATTTCATTCCCTACTATATGACCTTCACGTACTTGAGGATGGCACAGTTATATGTCAGAGATGTGGTGAGACTGCATGGGATCCCTGTTTCGATTGTGTCTGATCGAGATCCACGGTTTACATCTCACTTTTGGGAGGGTCTTCAGTCAGCTCTTGGTACAGAGTTAAGGTTGAGCACGACATCATCCCCAGACGGACGGACAGACCGAGCGTACGATACAGACGCTCGAAGATATGTTGAGGGCTTGTGTGCTGGAGTTCGACACTTCTTGGCAGGACTCAGTAGCCTTGGTGGAATTTTCTTACAATAACAGTTACCAGGCTAGCATACAGATGGCTCCATTTGAAGCCCTATATGGCAGGCGTTGTAGGTCGCCTTTGTGTTGGGATGATGTGGACCGTAAATCGGTCGGAGGGCCAGAGTTGGTCCAGGATATGGAAGAAAAGGTAAAGGTTATCAGGAGAAAGATGAAGGCAGCTCAGGACAGACAGGCAGCATATGCCAATCAGCGGCGAAGGCCGTTGGAGTTTCAGTTGGGCGACAGAGTCTTTCTGAAGATCTCACCTTTCAGAGGTGTAGTACGGTTTGGTATGCGGGGGAAGTTATCCCCGAGATATGTGGGGCCGTATGAGATCTTACAGCGTGTGGGTACTCTGGCGTACAGTTTAGCTTTACCGCCCTCTCTGTCTGGTATTCACGACGTGTTCTATGTGTCTATGCTAAGGAAGTACGAGCCAGATCCTTCGCATGTGTTGCAACCTTCAGAGGTGCAGTTTGAGTCCGATGTTTCCTATGTGGAGCGGCCTATCAGGATCTTGGATAGAGCAGACCGCAGGCTTCGGAACAAAGTTATTCCTATGGTCAAAGTACAGTGGGATCGTAGGGGTGTCGAGGAGGCCACGTGGGAGACAGAGCGACACATGGTGCAGCACTACCCAGAGCTGTTTTCTGGTATGCGTTTCTGTATTGTTTTACTTCATGTTGGTAAGCATGTTTGATTTCGGGGACGAAATCCTATAAGTAGGGGAGTATTGTGATATCCCCGAAATGATTATGTGATTTTAATCATTAATTAATTATGATGATTTGGGTGTTAATTCATGGGATTGAATTAATATTATTGAGGAGATACATTTCAGGGTGCATGTGATATATGTTGGGTTGGGGTAGTGGCATGATTATTTAGGGTGTGTGTTATTTGTTTTGGTAAAGCATGTTTAAATAGGAATTGAAGTAGTTTATTGAGAAAATACTATAAATATCATGTGAGGATATTTTAATACATCGTGCTAAATACCGGGACCAAAACATAACACATCATACCACCCAACACCCAACCACCACCCCCCAACCCATGCCAATCAAACTGTACATAGGCTGATTGCCCACCCCACTTGGCTCAATCATTCAGCCTCCTTTTTCCTTCCCATCTCGAGCCTTCTCTCCCAAACAAACACCAGCATCTGCTAAGCATAATCTTGTGGAGCCTTGACATTTTCATTCCTTGGAAGCCTCTCAAAAATCGGAGCAAAGTAGGGTGAGAAACCATGCCCTGTTTTTCCTTTAAATTTGTTTAAGTTCTGCTTTTGAGCAGTGTGTAAATGGCATGTTAGCATAGGTTTCTTGAAACCTTTGATTTAAATGCTTACATGCTGTTATATGAAGCTCTCTGTATTTTTCCTTGAGCATGTTGCATGTTTTATGTGAAGGATTAAAGCATGTGAAGTATAGTGTTCGAAAATCTGGGTAGGTGTATGCCCTATTTTTCTGGAAAATGTGGATTGGGAGTGATTTTGAGGAGGTGATATTATGCATGTTAGATGGATTTTGAGGAGGTGATATTATGCATGTTAGATGAGTACATGCATGGTAGTTTTGTAAAGCCCAGGACGTTTTTGTTTGAGCATTGTTTTATGAGATATGTTGTAGTTTTTATAGCATGAAATGAAGTACTCAAGAAATCTGGAAATGAAATATGTTGCCCTGTTTCCGGAAAAGTTGATCGAGTAGTTGTATAAATGGACGACGTTTATGCATGTGGATTTATGTTTGGAGTGTAAATTTGATTTGAATACACTCAGGGTAGTGTAGTGCAACTGCTAGCATGTTGGGTTTGGCATGTTGTATGTCTTACATGTTAGATTAAGAGGCATAAATATCGGTGTTAGAGAATTCTGGAAATCTGGGCTGAAACAGAGCGACCGATCGATCGGTGAAGAACACCGATCGATCGGCAAAAGCCGTAGCTTTTTTCCATAATTCGAACAGTTCACCGATCGATCGGTGATGAGGGCCGATCGATCGGTAGTGCTTTTTTTTTTAAAATGTGGAAATTGTTTAATTTTGATATTGGATTGTAATGAGACATCTAATATTGTGTTGTACACTGGTGTAGAGCCTTCACAGACAGCTACACAGCGCATGGTATAGAGTCCCACAACACACTACATTTTGGAAAGGTACGTAAGCGACGTACGGGCATCCCAACGGTAACATGTACTTTATGTTTGTCTTTTTGACACATGATGAATGCAACGTGATGCATTAAGAGTATGATACATATTATTATGCATTGTTGTTGCATATTATGCATTGTTGTTGCCAATTGTGATGTGGAATAAAGAGGTGTATTCCACGAGTCAAGAGAGATCACAGTGTATGTTTAATGCTTATGCTTGTTCTGTAGTAATGATGCGGGGAGGATTGTACCGCTCATTATGAGGTTCTGTAGTAATGATGCGGGGAGGATTGTACCGCTCATTATGAGGTTCTGTAGTAATGATGCGGGGAGGATTATACCGCTCATTATGAGGTTCTGTAGTAATGAAGCGGGGAGGATTGTACCGCTCATTATGAGATTCTGTAGTAATGAAGCGGGGATGATTGTACCGCTCATTATGTGGTTCTGTAGTAATGAAGCGGGGAGGATTGTACCGCTCATTATGAGTTGTGGAAGCATGAAGCATTAACATAACTGTTGATATATGACTCAAAAGATATGTAAAGAAAGAGGTGATATGTCATGACATTATTAAAGGATCCATAATTTCATATAATGTGTTTTATTATGAGTTATGGTACAGGGACAACCAATGGGCGTTATAAATGCTGGAAATACAGGAAGTGCTTTGTATTTATGATGTGCATTTACGCTTTACTTTCATATTATGTTGAATATGAATCATGGTATGCTCATGTGTTGGGGGTTGTCTTTGTAGGTGCTTTTGATGATGAGAACCAGGGTCGGGGTTGAAATGCTGAGCTATAAGGAGTGCTACAGGATTAGCATGTTAGAGAAATTTTTGTATAGCTTCTACACGCAGTAGAGTAAGACTATAGTGTAGTACCTTTTGGTAGGAATATGTGTAATTCCTTTTAACTTTTTGGTACTGTAATCTCTTAAGCTCAGGTTGATCAACACGACACTATTACTCTGATATATGCACATGAATGTTTAGTCCCTTATCACACCTAAATATCGTGATTAATAACGGGGGTCTCACAGTAACTGTTGCAAGCCCCGATCCGACTAATTCACAGCCAGCTACTACAGGATTGGAGATAGCTACCACCGATGTGGCGATAGCTCCAACTGCCTTCGAGGCACCTCCTCCTGCCATAGAGATCACCTCTCCAACTGCTCAACCTTCATTCACTGCTCCTAGCCATACCAATGATCAACAGTTGCAACTGATGGTGATTGATCACGAGAATGTGGACACAGTAATTCAGACTGTGGTTCATCAAGTTACCATCTCTTCCGGCAATGATGAACCCAGTGAGTCCTCACATTCAAATGATCACACCTAGTCGTCTGCAGCCGTGCTGGACCAAGCCACTGATCGCACAATTGCTATCGCCTCAGACGCACCTACTGCACCAACTGCTGAAGCCCCTGCTTCACTCATCCCTGCAGTTATTTTGGATCAACCCGGAGTGATCACTACTGCTGCACCTCATATTGAGGCTCTGGATCAAACGATGGCTCAAGATCCTTCAGAGGATTTCTTCGATTTTCAAGCCTCTATCCCTCTGGAAGCACCACCTGACATTGCTGATCAGCTAGCACATCTTTCCAATGCAATATCTGCACTAGCCAGCGATGTCAACAAGCTTAAACAGGAAGAGCACAATGCGACTCTTATTCTTGGCAGCCATCAGCAGCATAATGATACTCAGTTCCAGCTGGTGTATCGGGACTTGAACAACTTAACTACTACTGTCACCAGACTCCAAACCTTCGTTGCGGATGCTTTTGCGGACTCATTCTCTCGGATAGGGCAGGCTCATCTTCAGATAAATCAGCACAGTGAATCTCTTCAGGATGCCTCCTCTCTGGCTCTTGGAGATAAGATTGAAGATGCTAAGAAAGTCTTGACCGAGCAGCTGGCAACAATGCAGGCAGCATTTGCCTCTCAAATTCAAGATTTATGCCATAGCTTGCCTGCTGCTCCTCAAATTATCAGAAGACTGCCTAAGACCAGTAACCCTGCTCCTCAGTCCCAGCGAGATCCGAGTCCAGCAAGTCGCTCATCCACTGCAGCTAGAGCTTCACAACAGTCGAGACCTTCTCCTCAACAACGCCCTCGAAGTCCGCGCCAACCGCCTACTGAAAAGCGCGACTATTCCCGACATTGGTTAGGAAGGAAATAGTATCATTTCTGATCTCTTATTTAATTCCATTTATCTATTTACTGTTTACATTTGACTTTTTCAATAGTTATCCTAACAACATTATTGTGTTCACACTTACTGAATTCTTCTATAAATAGAGACTCATTTTTTAACACACATTCACTCATCATGATTACTTTCAATTCATTGAAAATTCCTTGGTTTCCACTTCTCAACTGTTTAGTTTCATGGGTTCATTACTTATCTAAATCAACCCCTCATGGGTTGATTACTTATCTAACCCAGCTCCATTAAGCTACAGCGTTTAGATCCTGCTCTGATGCTCATCATCAGCCAGGAACTGCAATCAGGAGTTATATGGGTGCTGATGACAAAAAGGGGGAAAACAGAGATAGAGTATTTTCAGAGGTGAATCCATGAACCATGGAGGCCTGATGAATATACATTTGAAGTTTTTCCGCTCTGGAACAAGGTGGATCGAAGCTCTTCCTCTCCGTAACTAGGTGGATCGAAGCTCTCCGGTCTACACTGTTTGTTTCAAATTTTTTCATGTATCAGCTATATTTTGTAGCAATAGATTTGTATTAGGTTAGATCTAGTTATAAGAAGTCATCTTAAATAAAGATGAATCTCTCTCAATTGTCCAGTTTGATTACAACTTGTAATCTGCTTATTATTATAACAAATAAAAATTTCCTTTGTCTCCAACTATTTTCAGGATTCACCGTTTAAATTACTCAAGTATGAAATCGTTATTGCTTAGTTTTGTCATCACCAAAAAGGGGGAAATTGTTGGGAAACGATTTCTAAGTTTTGGTGATTACAAACACCTACCGGGTGAAGACACCTATCGGGTAAAGACATCTACCGGGTGAAGACATCTACCGGGTGAAGACATCTACCGGGTGAAGACACCTACCGGATGTTGAAGATTTACCGGGTGATAAAGATCAACGGGATGGCTACCAACTGGATAGACATCAACCGGACAGACATCAACCGGATAAGCATCAACTGGATTGACATCTACCGGACAGACATCAACCGGATAAGCATCAACTGGATGGACATCTATTGGACAAACATCAACCGGATGATCTCACACTAAACAAAGACATCAACTGGTCACTACCGAATGAATGACCAGTTGAAAAAAGAAGACCAGAGGAAGTCTAACCACCCAGTAAGAGCACTAAGCTACAAGACAAAATCAGTTCAAACATTCTCTGACAAAGGTACAACAGAGCGGCGCACCCTGCTACATCCCCGCCACCATTACCGTCAGAACAAAAGAGCCGTTTCTCAATATAGGAAAGAAGACAATCTAAATTTGGAAATCCGATCTCTTCCTAATACAGAAAAGCTACCGTTGGACCACGAACCTTATAAATACGTCCAAGCAAAGAATGAAGAGGTTAGCTGAGAAATTATTCAATCTGAGAGAAACACTTCATTGAAAACAGAAAATCAAATTTCTGATATTCAAAAGTTCAGCAAAAGAGCAGACAAGCAGTGACACTGAAACTGTATCAGATTATCTCCAACTGAAGTCGGCTGCTCAAGAACACTCAAAGCTACTAGTCTATATTGTGAGAGTGTAATAGAATCTTGTATAATCAAATTAAGACGTGTGATTGCTAGGAGTTTAGGCCAAGCTGTGTGAGTGCCTAAGAATGTTGTATACTGTAAAGTGTAAACCAAATCTTCTAGTGTATCCTTCCTGCAAAGGAAGAAGGGGAGACGTAGAAGCGATGTGCTTCGAACTTCCAGAAACAAGTCTTGTGTTATTTACTTATTGTCCATTTGGTACTCAGTTTATTCCTCACAAGTCCAGCAGACGTCTTCCGCACTTAAATCAAGTGTCTGGTGACTTGCCATACATTGAGAAGCTACTGTAACACTTAACAATTTACAATTAACTTGAGAAAGAAATCAAAATTGAATCTAGTGTTTATTCAACCCCCCCCCCCCCCCCCCCCCCGTCTAAACACTACCCCGATCCTAACAAGTGGTATCAGAGCCTAGGTCTTCTCAATTTTGAGAAATTACAAAAAACTGATGGCCTCATTCAGCAAGATTCCAATGTTCAAGAAGGATGAATATGACTATTGGAGAATCCGTATGCAAGCACATCTAAGTGCTCAAGATGATGATATGTGGTATGAATCACTGAAGGACCCATGAAGATCATGAAAATCAATACAGCTGCCTCTATCACAAGTGGTGATCCACAAATGGTAGAAAAGGACAGATCTCAATGGTCAAATGAAGAAAAGAAGAAAGCCAACCTGGACAACGTTGCTAAGGACATTTTGTTCAAAACTTTGGACAAAAATATGTTCAATAAAATAAAAATGTGTTCCACAGCTAAATAAATCTGGGAGAAGATAGCCCAACTTTGTGAAGGAAATGATCAAACCAAAGAAAACAAGCTTACTGTGGCATTACAAAAGTTTGAGCATATCAAGATGATGAATGGAGAAACTCTCAACGAGTACGATGAAAGAGTGACTGGAATAATCAATGAACTCAGCAGTCTGGGTAAGGAGTTACCCAACAGAGAAGTCACCCTCAAAGTAATGAGAGGTCTCCCAAGAGAATGGGATGTCAAGACCATTGCTATGAGAGAATCAAAGGATATCAACAAGATAGATCTGCATGATCTGTTCGCTGACTTAAAAGCCTATGAGTTCGAATTAGGTATTCGGGTTGAAGATGAACCCAGTACCAGTCAGCCTACCAAAGCTCTCACTCAGTTCATTTGGCAATTCCATATTTAATTGCATGCAAACCATGAATGAATAGAGAAGAGCCGTAGCCCATTTATACATTCCATATACACGTAAAATGTACTCACATAAGAGCACCCAATGAACACGCGTGTATCTAATGTATAAAACACTCTACCGGATACCGTTACTGGCACTTCAATCCTGGAAGCACCTCCCAAGCACAACTCGATCTCAACTCTGGATCTATGCGCTTATTAAACCAGCTCTGGTACCTCGATCCTGGAAGTACCTCAAATCAACAGCCCGAGCTCAACTCCAAAGCTGCTGCTACACCTGTAACACCTGCCCCAACAGAGACAGCCCCCACACGGGGTGAGCATACCAATACCACCAATCCAATAATCATAACATTGTAATTCAAATACAGAATGTAAATGCCATAATTTAAATGATACTCCCTGGATGGTAACACCCTCATCCGGGATCCCCTGTATTGTCCCTGTTCTCAAAATAACAAAACTCATCAAATTCCCAAAGGCAATTAATCGTCACATAGATTAACTAATACTGTTCTATTATGCCAGTTCCATAATCAATATGGTAAAATCATTATATAAAAGACCGTAGATCTCACATATATCTAACCAATGATTCCATGTTCCTATTTCATTGCTCGCTCCACAATAGCGGCATACTAACCGCGCACGCTCAACAATAGCGGCGTCATAACCGATGGTTGCTCAACGGCGACAGCATCCCAAATCATTGCTCGCTCAATAGCGGCACCGTATGGTTCCCAATGTATAACCATTTGACGCAAATACCATTTACCATACATATCGTTATCCATTTATAGCAAGTATCATGTACCATGCATTTCAATACCTATTTGATGCAATTACCACATACCATGTATTTCAATGTCCATATAATGCAATTATCACACACCATGTGTTCCAATGCCCATTTAATGCAATTATCACATACCATACATTTTTACAGTTGCAACATTATAATAGGCTATGCTCGTACGTCAATACGTACCTTGTAATTCCGTAGTCCGAGTCCAACCTCGCCTGAGTCCCATGACCCGATGAATTATGTGCTAATACACAATAGATCACAATTAAACACAAGCATGCAACCACGTGCCAAAGCACGTTCATAACCTCAAAAACCCATCGTTAATCCATGAAGATTACCAAACTAAAAGCCCCCGGCTAGGCATGCATAAAACCCAAAAGTATTCCATTTAAAAAGTCTAAAAGATAGCCAAAACTCAACCGAGAGTTCCGTTGAATTAACTTGGCTCCAACCAAACCATTTTAAAAGCCTAGTGGAATGTGAACATTGCCCCGGAAGCCGACCATTTAAGTCGCAAATTCAAAATCCCACGAAAAAGCCAAGGAAACCAACATACACTCGCTGGAGATCGATCGCTATACCGGGCGATTGATCGCTAGCCCCCTTGGCGATCGATCGCTCGATATAGCGATCGATCGCCAGACCTTACTGGTGCGAGGCGATCGATCACTCAAAAGTGGTGATCGATCGCTGCTTCGAAGAAAAGTCTACTGCTCGCATGCTATCGATCGCTTACTTCGGGCGATCGATCGCCATGCCCTGAAACCTGAAATCCTCCATTTTTAAAAACTTGAAACCTCCACAAATCATACCCCAACTCCTTCCAACTCAAAACCACAACAAATCTACACACATAAACCTCCTACAAGGGTGCTAAACACAAAATAAAACAAACCCAAAAGATTTTTGTGATTTCCACCAAAATCACTCAAACCAACCCAAACCCAAAACTCAACCAAAACCAACAAAATCACAATCAAAACGAAGATAAAAGCGAGGGGAAGGAGATTACCAACTTATCTTCAAAGAATCCGGCTCCTAAACCGAGCCTCCGGCCATTTTTCTCCAAAGAGAAAAGATAAGGGTTAGGGAAAGAGGGGTTGCACGATAAGAGAGTGAGAGGAGAAGGAGAGAAGTGATTCTGTGCCAATTGACGGAAATCTCGAGTCCAACGGGTATATATAGCAAAAATACCCCAACATACCAATACCTTCACAAATACATCATGATTCATTAATAATCATCTGTTTTCAAAAAATCTCTCTCCATCATCAAATCCCCATACCAGCCCCAACATAAAGCACCCCGGACACTAAGTCCCACCGAAAACCCAACTCATAAGTTTTCCACTAAAATGAGAATACAATCTCAACCTTTGGATCCAACGATCCCAAATGCCCGATTTAACAACCTCGGGAGACCCAAAACCTCAATTAATTCCTAATTGCCACAAATAAAATCCCTTACGGATTATTACCACACCGAGATTAACACCATTAATCCCCGGGTATCAAAATTATCCCCCACTACTAAAATTTCGTCCTCAAAATTTGCACCGGTGTACTCCATGTAACACCAGGACTACACAACAAAACAAAATCTCAACCCCGATTCTGGACCACATCATAATCGAATTAACAACCGCGAGGACACCCACCTCGCACCAAGCTTTAAAATAAAGCAAACGCCAAAACCAACACAAAATCCAAAGGATAATAACATACCTCGATGCGAATCATCCCAGAAGTCACTCTACCATGACTGTAAATCAACAAAACCTTCCTTGGTCCTGACATAGATATCTCCCCATGATATCTCCATCACTTGCCCACGATGCTTAAGACGCATCGTTATGATGAGGACTACTAGCATACGACAGTATACTCACAGTAAACCCGGTTCCTGCTTTCCACCCCCATCTCCTCCAAAGGAGTAGTTGCACCACTTGTAACATGGATCGGGCAACCCACGGTCACCGATCCACACAAAGCACATCTCCGAAGATGTTTACACCGGTGTGTTCCAAGAAATCATATCTTGGTCCAAGCACACCATCAAGACTCCACAAAGTCTCAAGTTCCACAGAGGTCATGCAAGACAAACAATTGCATTCCTGTCACACGTGTCAACCACGACACTAAACAAATTCGAATCCTGGCCATCCCTCGTTTATCCTGGAATTCAACAATCCTAAAACAGGAAGGCTATCGAATTATCCAACAAGAATTACCATGGTCCCAAAACACGACAATCCAACCTCAGGGGAAGCAACCGGACCTCACGATCATTCTTCAGAATATATCGTGCCATCGAGATTACCAATCTCAGGGTGATACAATCTCTCACCGGAGATTCGCCAAACCAGGCATACTAATCCAACGTTCAACAAGGAACAAGAATAGAGTTGGCATTCGTATACACACACGGCATACATGCCCAAGTACTAACGCAACAAGCATACCCAAAGCAATAGGCTCGGGCATCTCCAATCATGCCCAAAGTCCCAAAACCAACTGTCAACCCCTAACTATTCTCACCTTGTCGAGAATAATGATTGACAGACCAAAACCAAAGGGTGTGATTTCAACATCAACACCACACGAACCAAAACAACGAATCTCCCAAGAGATTCAACCGGTATGTATAATAATATCGCCTTCCTCTCAAAGAAAAGTCATGAATCCATGATCCTCCAATCATCGAACCACCTTTCGGAAACCTAGATATATTTATGCCAAATATATCCCGGAACCCAGAAATACACACCTGGTTAGAATAGTGTATCCAAGACACTATTACCAAATCAAAATCCTTATACACCATCGTATACTAATTCCAACAATGCTCTGTACTAATACTATAGTACTTCACAACCTCGAGCATTACTCCGGAAACGTCTCCTCGAACGTCTCACCAGAAGTACGAAGCCATCACATTGTCCAACACTAGTAGGGCTTACCCCGGTTGATTCACATTCAACCCTCAACCAATGACAGCTGTCTCCATGACAGTGCAACCCAAATCTCCCCATGAGATAAAATCAATATAGTAGTGTCACCCCACTATCTATATCTCACAAACTATTGTGACTCCCATTGCATGCCATATGCAAGAGTGCTCAACCAGAGCTAACAACGACTTGTTGACACTCACGTTGGTATTTCCAACCAAATTGAGCTGCCCCAAAACAAGTCCCTCAAAACATTTGACGTATAAACGTCTCCGTGAGGTACTCCCTGCCTCAAACATCATACCACAAGGAGGCTACAAAAGTCTACCATACCCCTCATCGTATCACCATACGATTCACCCAGCTCAAACCCAACGAGCATTATAATGGCTATCACAAGCACACTAAAACATTGCAACCATACCTGGCTAGCGATCCGCTGGCCCCATAGGCTCATACCAACCTACCAACGTGACACACGTCTCAACCTGGTATACCATACCGTACAAACCATTAGAGTTGTGGGTCATCACCCAACATATCTCTAAAACACCAAAGCACAATGGACAATCCGGTGTCCTTGCTCAACTACGATGCAATCCTAATCCATTAGGACTTATTCCTCAACCTCAGGGTGGGTGTGCCCATGCCTAACACACATCACAGCAACAAGCGAGTAGTTTCCTCAAATGAATACTCTTACCACCAATCACTTGGCCTTAGCCAATCCAGCGAGTATACCCAAAGGATATCATTACTCGAACAAGATATACTTCGAATATGTGCTGCGGTACAATTCCTGTACGGCGCACCCAATAATTCTTCGAGCAACCTGCGCGGCATAATGGTATCGTCAACTAGTGACCCAGACACTACCATGTGCTCACAAAAGGCACTCAAACCATACAACCAAATACATAAACATGAATGTATAATTCATCAAAACGACGTCACGCGTCCACATAAACATCCCAAATAACATCGTCAAACATATGACGGTACATGTCGATACACGACATCCATAATCTCATCGTCAAACACATATGACGGTACATGTCGACACACGACATCCATAATCTCATCGTCAAACATTGACGGTATAAAACAACACATAGTATTCACAATAATGATAACAAAAAGTAATATGTCATACCTCATCGCTATCATGATAGCGGAATACCTGTATCCATCGTCCACCAGCGGTACACAAGCAGCACCCATCGCTCATAGGCGGAATAATCCAGTGCTACGCACATAGCGGTATAACTCATCGCTATAGAATCAACGGCATGACCTCGCCATAGAGTCAGTGGCATAAAACATCGCTATAGATATCTGGCGGTATGAACCATCACTATAGATGTAGCGGAATGTACCATCGCTATATGATATCTGGCGGCATAAATCATCGCCATAGAATACCCGGCGGTATGAACCATCGCCAATAGAATACCTGGCGGCATGAACCATCGCCAATAAAATAGCGGAATAATCGTGGACTCAAGAGGTACTCACACTCATGTAGTACTTTGTTCCCGATAGCATCGCTACGTCATGACAGCGGCATCATCGCTTCGACATGATAGCGGCATGTATCATCGCTTCGACACTACAGCGGCATTGGTGGTATCCTCGCTTCGACGTGACAGCGGCATTTACCATCGCTTCGACACGACATCGGCATTTACCATCGCTTTGGCATGACAGCGGAAATTCCCCTCGCTTTGACATATTAGCGGCATAATATCCCTCACAATAGTAATATGACAGCAGCATTATCCTTCGCTTCGACATATTTGCGGCAAATATTCTTCATCGCTATAATATGACAGCGGCAAGTATTCACATCGCTACGCCATGCATGCAACCGTAATGCATATCCCGTATTCCAATAAACATCATCATGAGTGTATTTTAATGCACCTCGCTTCAACATTTAGCGACAAAGCATTAAAATCATCACTCCGATGTATATCTATGCAACCATAATGCATAGTCTATGTCTCATATGACCCTGCAACCACCATGATTAGCAACAACATATTCCAATTATGAACACATATCATAAACGCACATAAGCAATATAGTCGTGCCACGCAACACTAACTACCATCATGCATAAGTATGTGCTTCTCATTCACATTAACATTTTCCTAGGCCCTCAACAGCCCCAAAGAGCTAACCACTGCTCTGATACCACTAATGTAAGGACCCCCATGCCCTTAACCCGTTATTAGTGTATTAATCCATACCATTAGTGCATATAATCATACTATCATGGGGAAAAGCCATGTGCAAGTGCAACACCATATGCTATCCAGAAAATTTCTTGCATTCTATCCGCATAATATTCAAATTCCCCAACCAAATTATTTATATAACATGCACCCTTATAATACACTAACATGCTCTCAGTTCATTTGGCAATTCCATATTTAATTGCATGCAAACCATGAATGAATAGAGAAGAGCCGTAGCCCATTTATACATTCCATATACACGTAAAATGTACTCACATAAGAGCACCCAATGAACACGCGTGTATCTAATGTATAAAACACTCTACCGGATACCGTTACTGGCACTTCAATCCTAGAAGCACCTCCCAAGCACAGCTCGATCTCAACTCTGGATCTATGCGCTTATTCAACCAGCTCTGGTACCTCGATCCTGGAAGTACCTCAAATCAACAGCCCGAGTTCAACTCCAAAGCTGCTGCTACACTGCCTCAACAGAGACACCCCCCACACAGGGTGAGCATACCAATACCACCAATCCAATAATCATAACATTGCAATTCAAATACAGAATGTAAATGCAATAATTTAAATGATACTCCCTGGATGGTAACACCCTCATCCGGGATCCCCTGTATTGTCCCTGTTCTCAAAATAACCAAACGCATCAAATTCCCAAAGCCAGTTAATCGTCACATAGATTAACTAATACCGTTCTATTATGCCAGTTCCATAATCAATATGGTAAAATCATTATATAAAAGACCGTAGATCTCACATATATCTAACCAATGATTCCATGTTCCTATTTCATTGCTCGCTCCACAATAGCGGCATACTAAACCCCGCGCACGCTCAACAATAGCGGCGTCATAACCGATGGTCGCTCAACGGCGACAGCATCCCAAATCATTGCTCTCTCAATAGCGGCACTGTATGGTTCCCAATGTATAACCATTTGACGCAAATACCATTTACCATGCATATCGTTATCCATTTATAGCAAGCATCATGTACCATGCATTTCAATACCTATTTGATGCAATTACCACATACCATGTATTTCAATGTCCATATAATGCAATTATCACACACCATGTGTTCCAATGCCCATTTAATGCAATTATCACATACTATACATTTTTACAGTTGCAACATTATAATAGGCTATGCTCGTACGTCAATACGTACCTTGTAATTCCGTAGTCCGAGTCCAACCTCGCCTGAGTCCCATGACCCGATGAATTATGTGCTAATACACAATAGATCACAATTAAACACAAGCATGTAACCACGTGCCCAAGCACGTTCATAACCTCAAAAACCCATCGTTAATCCATGACGATTACCAAACTAAAAGCCCCCGGCTAGGCATGCATAAAACCCAAAAGTATCCAATTTAAAAAGTCTAAAAGATAGCCAAAACTCAACCAAGAGTTCCGTTGAATTAACTTGGCTCCAACAAAACCATTTTAAAAGCCTAGTGGAATGTGAACATTGCCCCGGAAGCTGACCATTTAAGTCGCAAATTCAAATCCCACGAAAAAGCCAAGGAAACCAACATACACTCGCTGGCGATCGATCGCTATACCGGGCGATCGATCGCTAGCCCCCTTGGCGATCGATCGCTCGATATAGCGATCGATCGCCAGACCTTACTGGCACGAGGCGATCGATCGCTCAAAAGTGGCGATCGATCGCTCAAAAGTGGCGATCAAAAGTGGCGATCGATCGCTATACTGTTTAATTTAAAGTGTGAAGCAAGAGGGGTGCTTACCACTTTAGCCTTATCCATGTCAAAACGTTGAAGTACCTTCTCAATGTACTTCTGTTGAGACAACCACAATTTCTTATTCTTTCTTTCACGAGTGATCCCAATTCCAAGAATTTGATTTACTGGTCCCAAATCTTTCATTGCAAAAGATTTAGAAAGTTCTTTCTTCAACCTTTCAATCCGCAAAGAATTTTGACCAACAATAAGCATATCATCAACATAAAGCAATAAAATGATAAAATCATCATCAGAGAATCTCTGCATAAATACATAGTGATCAGATGCAGTCTTGCTAAAGTTCAGTTGAGTCATAACTTGCTCAAACCACTTATACCACTGTCTTGGAGCTTGTTTCAAACCATAAAAGCTTCTATTTAATTTACAGACATAATTATCCTTTCCTTTCACCACAAAACCATCACGTTGCTCCATGTAAATCTCTTCCTCTAGATCACCATGTAGAAAATCAGTTTTTACATCCATCTGCTAAATCACCAAATCAAGACTGGCTGCCAAACTCAGAACAATTCGGATTGATGACTTCTTCACAACTGGTGAGAAATTTGGCCAAAATCAATCCCCTTTTCCTGACCAAAACCCTTAACAATTAATCTGGTTTTATATCGTGGTTGAGAGGTATTTTCATCATGTAAATCCATCGATTCTTCTGTGCCTTTCTATCTTTCGGTAACCTGACAAGATCAAATGTTTGATTTTCATATAGAGAATCCATTTCATCTTTCATTGCTTTGACCACTCATCCTTATCTCTACTTTCCATAGCATCTTGGAAATCTTCAAGTTTCTCCCATCAGTCAAGATTATATACTCATCGGGCGGATAACAAGTGAGTGGTCTGCGATCTCTAGTAGATCTCCTGAGAGAAATATCAGGTTGCTCTATAGTATCATGTACCTGTTCACCAACAACTTCATGTGATGGATCATCTACCTCTTCTGCAGTTTCACGACCATGTTCAACATCATTCTGAACATCATTCTCTGCATCATTCTGATTTCAAATCCAGTTGCATTAGGTATCTGTGTCATAGGAGATGGGCTGAAATCTATCAAGTCACCTTGAGTCTGGCACTCTGGCTTATCAATATCTTCAAAGGTTTGATTTTCTATGAAAACACCATCACGGCTTCTAACAGGTTTCTTGTAAGGACTCGCTACCTTAAGTGTGGATTTAAGTGCATTAAGAGAGCTAAACATACAATCACCAGAATATAAGGGTCCATGTTGATGCATCGAGCTTAAGGATTACAATGCCAAAAACAAATTCCCAAAGAATTAGTTACATTCCCACAAAATGAATGTAAAGACTATGGATTTACTCTACTCTGTGTAGAAACTATACAAAAGAATTTCTGTCCTGCTATACTAGTAGCACTCCTCACATAGCTCACTGCATCAACCCTGTCATTAGCCCTCCATGCTAAAAGCTCCTATAGGAACAACCCCAAACCATGAGCATATAATAAACCATATTCACAACAACGTGATTATAAAGTATAAATGCATAAACAGTAATACAAAGCACTTCCTGTATTCTATACATTTAAAATGCTCCCTTGGTTGTCCCTGTACACAACTTATATTCATAATCATTATAATACAGTTTATAAATGTCATGCCATATATCCGTTCCATCAATTCCAATAACCAATCATAGTATTTTTATCACAATGTATATTAATGCACATCTCTTTGACATGACAGCTGCATTAATACCCCTCGCTTCGACATATCATCGGCATTAATAGCGGCATTTATCATCGCTTTGACATATTAGCGGCAAGTATTATATCATCGCTACGATATGACAACGAAAAGTATTCTACCATCGCTTCGAAATGACAGCGGCAAAGCATTAAATCATCACTTGAATATAACAACGACTAACCATAATATGCACCAAGCATCCAATATATATATATATGCAACCACAATGCATAAATCAAAATGTAAAAATACATTTTACCGTCCGATGCCCGTATGTCTCTCTACGTACCTTTCCAAAATATGGGAGGTTGCAGGACTTTATCCACTGCGTTGTGTTGCCACCTGGGAAGGCTCTACACAAGTGCACAACTCAATATTAGAAGCCAAATCATAGTCAAATACCAAAAATCCAACAAAATAACCAAAAATCTTATATTTGTGTCTCGGGATCTATCACCCCAAACGCCCAATCGATCGCGAGACAACCCTGCCTCGATGCCCCAAAAATGCAACTAGCGATCGATCGCTAAGTCTAGAGCCATCGATCGCGAGCCTCAGCGATCGATCGCTCCGACTTAGCGATCGGTCACCAAAACCCACTGCCTCGAGGCGATCGATCTCTATTTCGCGGCGATCGATCGCCTCGCTCTGTACACACAATTTTCACCATTTTTGCACATTCCATCTTCTCCAACACACTCAACCCAAAAAACTTCAAATTTCTTTCATCCCAACACAACACATACCTCAAACACAACATTAAACACACCAAAAAACCACAACCCAACAATTAAACATCACATTTCTAAACAAACCCATCTTTCCCCAAAATTTATCAACTCAAAATTCAACAATAAATAATCAAAACTTAACAAAGAAGGTTCCTTACTCTTTTAGCTTCAAATCCCTATCAAAATGCAAAGATTTCAAATTCTTAAAACTTTAAGAGTATGATGGGAAATGAGTGTGGTAAAAGGGTTAAGGTAATAAAAGTGTGGGGTTTTTTAATTAAAATGGTGTCCAACTAATTAGCATGATGTAGTAAGATATCCCCATTTGATATTTTAAAGCATTTACTCAATTAAAATGCACCATAATGACAATTTACATGCTTTCCAGATTAATGAGAACCAATCTCAAATACATCATGCCCAATCACCAATCCCCCACTATGCACCACAAGCACCCTGAAATGTATTACCAGTTCATGCCCACCGCATAACTATACATTTCCCAACCAAAAAAATAATCATAACACCATAATTACTATTAAAAGCCATAAAACACAGGATTAATTTCAGGGATATCACAATACTCCCCTACTTAGAAAATTTCGACCTCGAAATTGCATGCACTTACCCAACCAAACAAAACATAAATTCACATACCAGAAAATAGTTACAGGTAGTGCTGCAACATATGTCGCTCTGTCTCCTACGTAGCCTCCTCGACACCCATGCGATCCCACTGAACCTTGACCATCTGTTTAAACTTGTTCCGAAGTCTACGATCAGCTCGATCCTGAATTCTAACCGGCCGTTCAATATAGGACACATCAGAATCCAACTGAACTTCTGAAGGCTGCAATACATGAGACGGATCCGACTCATACTTCCTCAACATTGACACATGAAACACGTCATGAATCTCAGACAATGATGTTGGCAAAGCCAAGCGGTAAGCCAAAGTACCAATGCACTGCAAGATCTCAAACGATCCAATGTACCTCAGAGATAATTTCCCGCGCATTCCAAACCGTACAACACCTCTGAAAGGTGAGAATTCAAAAAGACCTTATCTCCCAACTGAAACTCCAACGGTCGTCGTCGTTTATTAGCATAGGCTACCTGCCTATCTCTGAGCTGCTTTCAATTTCTGCCGGATCACTTTCACCTTTTCTTCCACCTCCAGATCAACTCCGGTCCTCCGACCGATTTACGATCCAAATTGTCACAGTACAACGTTGACCAACAACGCCGACCATACAAGCCTCAAATGGAGCCATCTGAATGCTCGCTTGGTAGCTATTATTGTACAAGAATTCCACCAAGGACCACTGAATCCTGCCACGTAGAGTCAAACTCTAGCACACAAGCTCGCAACATATCTTCGAGCTTCTGTATAGTATGCTCGGTCTGGCTATCTATTTGGGGATGGTAAGCGGTGCTCAACCTCACCTAAGTTCCCTAAGCTGATTGAAGACCTTCAAAAATGAGACGCAAACCGCGGGTCTCGATCAGACACAATAGAAACTGGGATCCCGTGCGATCTCGCCACATCCCGAATGTACAACCGAGCCATCCTCAAGTAAGTGAAGATCATACTGTATGGAATAAAGTGAGTCACCTTCGTCAGCATGTCCACAATCACCCAAATGGCATCAAATACCGAAGCTATCCTCGGCAAATGAGTCACAAAGTCCATGGATATGTGTTCCCACTTCCATTTAGGTATCTCCAAGCTCTTCAATTCACCACCAGGCCTCTGCCTTTCTGCCTTCACCTGTTGACAGATCAAAAACCTCTCAACGAATGCCATAACATCTCGTTTCATCCGCTTCCACCATAATTGGTTACACAGATCCTTATACATTTTCCTCCCGCCCGGATGAATACTAAATCTACTGTTGTGAGCTCGCTGCAAGATTCCTTGGCGCGGCTCCGGCAAACTCAGGACCACCCAACGGTTACCAAACCTCAACGTACCGTCCTCTGCAATCCTGAATCTCGATGGTTTTCCTTGAAGGACAAATGCTATCCATCTCCGTATCTCATCATCTGACTTCTGAGCCTTTCTGATATTCTCAAAAATGTCCGGCTCAGCTAATAATGTTGATACACGTACCGGTGATGCAGATACATCAAAGTCATAACCCAACTGACAGTAGGAAGTCAACAAAGCTGACAAATGGATGATATCCTCCGTTGTGTACTTCACCTTCAGACTCAAAGCGTCAGTTGTCAAGTTAGCCTTTCCGGGATGGTACCCTATCTCGCAATCATAGTCCTTTAGCAAGTCCATCCATCTCCTCTGCCTCATATCCAGTTCCGCCTGAGTAAATAAGAACTTCAGGCTCTTGTGGTCCATGTAGATGGTAAATGACGTGCCATACAAATAATGCCGCCAAATCTTCAAGGCAAATGCGATAGCCGCCAATTCCAAATCATGACCTGGATACCTAGTCTCATGAGGCTTCAGTTGCCTCGAAGCATAAGCCACCACATGTTTATCTTGCATCAATAAGCATCCCAAACCTTTAGCGATGCATCAATCTAAAGAATGAACCTCTTGTTCTCCGTGGGAATCACCAACACGGGTGCAGTCGTCAACCGATGTTTCAACTCTTGAAAGCTCTATTCACAAGCCTCAGACCAATAAAATGACACTCCCTTCTGAGTCAACTGTGTCAAAGGCTTAGCAATCTTTGAGAATCCCTCGACAAATCATCGTATATCTGGCCAAACCAAGAAAACTCCGAATCTCGGGTACAGAAGTAGGCGCACACCATTCCATCACTGCTTCTACCTTCCTGGGATCCACTGATATCCCATCTCTGGAGATGACATGACCCAGAAATACCACATTGTCCAGCCATAATTCACACTTATTGAGCTTGGCAAACAACTGATTATCCCGGAGAATCTGAAGCACGGTTCGCAAATGCCTCACGTGCTCCTCTTCGCTTCTAGAATAGACAAGAATGTTGTCAACAAATACTATGACAAACTGATCCAGATACGGCTGAAACACCCGATTCATCATACTCATAAAGACAGTCGGGGCGTTCCTCACGGCGAACGACGTGACCAAGAACTCGTAGTGCCCATACCGAGTCCGAAATACTTTGTTATGTACATCCTCCTCCCTAACCCGTATCAATCCGCGGAAGAGGGTACTTGTTCTTTACCGTCACTTTGTTCAATTGCCGGTAATCGATGCACAAGCGCATCGAATCATCATTCTTCTTCACAAATAAGACCGGTGCACCCCAAGGTGATACACTAGGACGTATGTATCCCTTGTCAAGGAGTTCCTGCAACTACACCTTTAGTTCCCTCAACTCCGCTGGTGCCATTCTATAAGGGGCACGAAAAATAGTGGACGTGCCTGGCAATAGTTCAATCCAAAACTCAACCTCCCTACTCGATGGAAAACCTGGAATTTCTTCCGGAAACACATCGGCAAATTCCGCAACCACGGGTATCTCCTCGATTCTCAGCTCTTTTCTCTTTTCCGCAACATCAATGGCATAGATGAGATAGCTAGTATGTCCATGTTCCAATAGCCGTGACATTTTGATAGCCGATACCAACGGAATCTTCGGATGAGAACCACTTCCATAAAATATCCACTGAATCCCCTGATTAGATTGAAAGTGGATTGTCCTATGCCGGCAATCAACCACTTCCTCATATCTATTCAGTACATTGGTGCCCACAATGCAATCGAAGTCCGTCATTCCAAGTACAATCAAGTCGGCCCTCAGATAATTGCCCTAAAAATAAATGAGGCAGTCAGATAATATCCGATCAGCAATCACATTCTTCTCGGTGGGTGTCGAGACCATAAGAGGCGTGGGCAACGGAGACGGGCACATATGATGTCTTTCCATAAAATCTACAGACACAAAGGAATGGGAGGCACCTGTATCTATCAAAATAAAAGCGGGGTAGGTAAATAATTGACACTTACCCGCAATCACATCCTCTGGGGCTGCCTCGGCCTGCTCCCTCATCAGTGCATACACCTGCCCCTGAGGTGGTCCCACCATTTGACCTCCCAATGGTCGAGGCACAACTGATTTCCTCTGTTGTACTGCCCTGTCATCAAATCTCACTCTGTTCACCCTGAGATCTGACTGTCCTCCACGGGTAGGACAATATCGAGCAATGTGGCCATCTTGCCACAACTATAACAAGCTGAGCAATCACGCATCAAGTATTGTCCTCCACAATAATAACACTTTGCCTCTCCAGTTCTACTTGCTTGGGTTTGTCCCCTATTGGTTGGTGCATTGCTCCTCCGGTCCCCCTGTCTTCGGTTATCAAATCGCTTCGCACTAAATTGGGAAGATGATGAAGCTCCACGAGGTTTAAACTGCTCCCCTCGTGGTCTCAGATTATCAGACACCTGTCTCTGTGGTGGAACTTGCGGGGGTACGGAGTCCATATAAGCACTAACTCCGATCTCTGTCAGTTATGCTCTTGTAAGTGCATCATCAAAATAACTAGGGTTATTAGAGAGAACCCTATCAAACAGCTCCGGTCTCAATCCCTTCAGAAAATGCCTCATCTTGGCATGTCCATTTGTGGCAATATTGGGGACATACCTCAAGAGTGATGAATACTGCAAAGCATAGTCCGAAACAGTCATGTTGCCCTGCTTCAAGTTAGTGAACTCGTCTTCCTTCATTTGTCTCGCCGCCGCCGAGAAATATTATAATACCCGAGTCTAATACTTGCATATATGCTTAACATATGTGTTAGACTGTCATAAATACTAGTAAAACTGCTTAAATCTTCACCGAAATTTGCCGAAATACGATGAGGTCAATTTCGTTAAAAAGATAACTCGTAGAGCTACCACTTTCATGTTTTGAATTTTTGCCGAAAACTACCAGAGCAAGGGAAAAATTAATTTTGAAGCGTATCATGTTTAGGTAGATTATATATAACTTTCTCGTTCGATGTCCAAATTGTGTGATTCCAAATCCATATGAAAGATAAGATAAAGATCTACAATTTTCATTCAGAACTATTTTAAAAAATCAACTGTTCGAATAACCGAATTCATTTATCAAATGAATTCCAAAATATAAATAATAATAGTAAAAAAAATGAAAAAAAATGAATGAATCGACTTAATTTAACTTGTATATGTCTATCTAGACACTCACACACACACATTGACACCAACAAACACACACAACTCGTACAGAACCGTGAGCGGAGAGACAAGAGAAGGGGTTTCGCAGTTTCTTCAATTTGTGGGACTCGTAATACCGTCGAAACTTCAAATAAATTATATATTCAGAATCCTCGAGTTGTCAGCTTCAATTTGAGGTAGTTTTCTCTTGGGTTTCTTGCATTTATGAAAGCCTAAATTTCTAGTATGGCTAGAAAATTATGCAATTAATGTATGTGATAGATTATACAATTATAAATAGTAACTGACAAGAAATTTTAGATTATGTTGTAATTTCAAGTTTATAGGAATTTAATGTTAAAATTTAATGTTATCACTTCGAATTCAATAAATTGGTGTATAAAATGATTTACTAGAATTTTAAATAATGATATAAGTATCATAATAGCGATATGATGAAATAAATTGCTTAAATGAAGTAATAAATTTAGATAGATGATAATAAATGAACTTTGATGAATTATTTGTTAAAATAAATTTTTGAATTGTGTAGATTGACTGTCTCTAGGAATCGAGCAATATTAACTGGTGAAAGGTAAGTAAAAATCCATCTGCAACTACAATGCTTGAACATAGTTTTATTTGTCGTATTAATTGTGATATGGATGGTTGAATAAATGTGATATCAGATATGTTATGCATTATTTGATATGTTGTAACTGAATTGATTATTCATCTGCATACACACGTGCATGCATAAAACATGAGCATATTTGATGCCTGGCATGCACGACATTATGTTGAGAAAAAGGAAATATTTTATTGACCACTGTTATGGCACCGAGGTTTGCGAGGCAGACTTATATGATATGTTGAGTACATCGTTGGGATACTCCTCAGAAGATTAAAAGGGTTGTTCGAGATGCGCCCTTGGTAATCATGAGGGGATGGACCACTTGCTGATATTCTTCTTTTGCTTGATGCTGCGGGTGGAATACTTCTCGGGTGACCGCAGAGGTTGTTCGGTGATGTGCCTCTGGGGTCACAGGAGGATAGGCCATTCGACTGTATCAATCCACTATATATGTTGTGTGCCTATGGCTGTGTGCCTATTGATATTCCTCAGAGCTCTGTTCCGGTGCATAGTAGGTGGGTCAAGGGGCCCAGGAAAAATATGAATTTGGATAAAATGTTATATATTTTTGAGTATGCATCTTGGTATACATGTTATTGATGTCTCATGTCATTTTCATAACATGCATGATTTTTATTTACTGTGCATTAACTCATATAGTTCATGCATTGTAGGTGAGAATGACGATATCTGAGACTTGGACTTACTGGGCAAGGTGATGAGCTCCTACGGGTTTCTGAGATCTGCTATACATAGATGACGACCTGCTGGGCTATGGGGTTATCTTAATTTGGTTTTTGAGTCTGCAGATTTATCTTTTGAAAAGCATGTGGGTTCTTGAGATATTTTGTTAACTTTTGGCTTTTTAAATCTGGACAACTATTGAGAAAATAAATAGTGGTATGTATATAGTGTGATTGTGACTCATATATATATGATGGTATTTCTGGTGATATGGATTTTGATTTTCTCCGGATGTGATATAAACAGAGGAGATGCTGTTGAAATTTTTATACAGAGTATTTCTATAAACGTGATAAATGGTATCTTTGCAAATTGGGGTGTGACAAATATCGACTAAAAAATCGAGTCCTGAACAAACTCCAGTTGTAAGGCCTCTCTACCTTAACAGTGAAATCAAGATATAAACAGTGCTAAATATGTATTAGAGACATCTTAGAGTTCTGGTTGTTATGTGAGCTCAATGAAATTACAGGCCAAAAATAAAACTTCGATAGTTAGTTAGTTACATTCTCAAAATGAATGTTAAGACTAACAAAAATCCTGTATTCTATCTTCTTTCATGCCTCCTTCAGCTCACAGTTCAACCCAACCCTTAGCCCCTTTGGTCCAAAAGCGTACCTACAGGAACAACTCACCATGAGCATATATATATCACCACTTAACACAATTCAACTTAATAAAATAATTATGCACATGAGACAAATAATAGATATGCTCCTTGATCACCACATTAGCACATTTCATTGTTGTTCCTGTTTCACAAACTTATGCACAAAATCATTAGTTCACAATATAATGATCGATAACGCGTTTCCAATTATATCCACAATATTCCACATTAATCACTAGAATTGTGACTGTTCCGGTCCCAATACAACAGCGGAATTTTAGGACCCCTCGCTTCGACATATAGCGGCATCATATGATATCCCTCGCTTCGACAATGACAGCGGCATGTTACCTCGCTTAGACATGACAACGGTAAATATCATATTATCATCGCTTCATATGACAGCGGCAAGTACCTCCCTCGCTCGGAGATAAAGGCTACCGGAACATTCATCAATTCCATCACATTAATCAAACACAATAGTTGATTCCATTATCACAGTAAATCACAGTCATTTCACATATACCATCACGTATAAGGATTCACTATCCACAATATACATAATCAAAGGTATGGCACGTTTTACCGTCCGATGCTCGTACGTCTCACTACGTACCTTAGTCTCAAAAGTGGAGAAGTTGTATAACTTTATCTCCTCGATGTTGTTGGCACCTGGGATGGTTCTACACAACCATACAAATCAATATTAGATGCCAATTATAGTCCAATATCCAAAAATTCCACAAAAAAGCCAAAAACACACATTTGTGTGTCTCGCGATCGATCGCCAAGACGTCCCGATCGATCGCGAGATCACACTGCCCGATCCAACAAAATTTTGCTTTCGGCGATCGATCGCCACTTTTGGCGCGATCGATCGCCAACCTCACCGATCGATCGCCCAAAAGTGGCGATCGATCGCCAAAGGCTTCTGGAGCCTACTGCTTGCTCGCGATTGATCGCCAAAAACGGGCGATCGATCGCCAGCCCCTGTACCACGAAAATCACCATTTTTTGCACATTAAAACCTTCACCAACCTCAACACCATTTATACCAACAACTCAAAAACATTAAAACACTTAAAACCTTCAATACACATCATAAAACCACCAAAAATCCAACATCCCACCAAAAATCACACTAACCCAAACAAACCCATTTCAAACCCTTTTAAAATCCTACCAAAACTCAAACCAAACACTTCAAGAACAACAAGAAGTGATATATAAACATGCTAGGCATTAAATCTTACCAAGAATCACCAAAAGGAAGCTTTTGCAAGTACTTCCTTCCCACTTAGAAGCTAAAATCGAGTTTGAGGGGAAAGTAAGGGTTTGGGAGAGATTGGGGATTTTGAGGGAAGGGATAAAGTGGAATAAAAGGGGGTGAGGTAAAGGGTTAAACCTTTATTTAAATTTGTACCCCAACAATTAACATGATGTAAATTATACCCCAACATGGTATTTTAAACACATTTCACCACAATACACCAAATCCCATTTAAATGCATGTTTCACAAAATAAATGACTACCAACACATGTAAGCCATTGAAACACCCAATTACCCAACATGCATAACATGCACCCTGAAATGCTCTACCAGCCCACATGACCAAGCATTTCCACATGGCAATTAATTCCAATACATAAGGCAATTACCACCATAATTAATCATAATTAATCATATGAACACAATTAATGCCTTAAACACAATTAATCATTTCGGGGACATCACAATACTCCCCTACTTAGAAGATTTCGTCCTCGAAATCGCATGCACTTACCCCAAAAGAAACTAAACATAAACACATACCGGAGAATAGTTCCGGGTAGTGCTGCACCATATGCCGTTCCGTCTCCCACGTGGCCTCTTCGACACCCCGACGATCCCACTGAACCTTGACCATCGGTATAACCTTGCTTCAAAGTCTGCGATCCTCTCGATCCAGAATTCTGACTGGCCGTTCAACATAGGATACATCTGAACTCAACTGAACCTCTGAAGGCTGCAACACATGAGACGGGTCTGGCTCATACTTCCTCAACATAGATACATGGAAGACATCATGTATACCAGACAAGGACGGCGATAGGGCCAAACGATAAGCCAACGTGCCGATGCGCTGCAATACCTCGTACGGCCCAACATATCTCGGAGACAAATTCCCGCGCATACCGAAACGAACTACACCTCTGAAAGGTGAGATTTTCAGAAAGACTCTGTCTCCAACTTGGAATTCCAATGGTCGCCGTCGTTTATTAGCCTAGGTCGCTTGCCTATCTTGAGCCGCTTTCATTTTCTGACGGGTCACTTTGATTTTTTCTTCCATTTCTCGAATCAATTCCGGTCCTCCAACCGTCTTACTAGTCAAATCTTCCCAATACAACGGTGACCTACGTCGTCGACCGTAAAGGGCCTCGAATGGAGCCATTTGAATGCTCGCCTGATAACTGTTGTTGTAAGAGAACTCTACAAGTGGCACTGAATCTTGCCACGGAGTATCGAACTCCAAAATACATGCCCTCAATATGTCCTCAAGTGTCTGTATGGTACGCTCTGTCTGACCATCTGTTTGAGGGTGATAAGCCGTACTCAGCCTCACTTCTATACCCAAAGCCGATTGAAGACCCTCCCAAAAGTGCGATGTGAACCGCGGGTCTCTATCAGACACAATCGAGACTGGGATGCCATGCAATCTCACCACGTCCCGTACGTACAGCTGGGCCATCTTTAAGTATGTGTAAGACATACAATATGGATGAAGTGAGCCACCTTCGTCAGTCGGTCCACAATCACCCAGATCGCATCGAATCCCGAGGCAGTCCTTGGCAAGTGGGTCACGAAATCCATAGAGGTGTGCTCCCACTTCCACTCTGGTATCTCTAAACTCTTCAACTCGCCTCCGGGCCTCTGCATTTCTGCTTTCACTTGTTAGCAAATCAGGTACTTCTTAACGAATGATATAACGTCTCTCTTCATCCGTCTCCACCAAAATTGATCACACAAGTCCTTGTACATCTTTCTCCCACCTGGATGGATGCTAAATCTGCTACTATGAGCATGATGCAAGATTCCTTGACGCAACTCTGGTGCCCTCGATACTACCCAACGGTTACCAAGCCTCAAGGAAACATCTTCCGCCACTCTGAACTTCGATAACTAACCCAGACGTAAATATGATAACCATCTCTGCACCTCAACGTCTGTCACCTGAGCTTTCCTGATAAGTTCAAAGATGTCCGGCTCTGCCAATAGGGTCGATACAAGCACCGGCGGTGCATCTAAATCAAAGTCATATCCCAGATGACAACAAGAGGTCATCAAGGCTGATAACTGAATAACATCCTCTGCCGTATACTTCACCTTCCTACTTAAGGCGTCAGCTGTCAGGTTCGCCTTCCCTGGATGGTACTCTATTTCGCAATCATAGTCCTTGAGCAAGTCCATCCATCTCCTTTGCTTCATATTCAGTTCCGCTTGGGTAAATAGGAACTTCAAGCTCTTATGGTCCGTGTAAATGGTAAAAGAAGTACCATAAAGATAATGCCGCCAAATTTTCAAAGCAAAAATAATGGCCGCCAGTTCCAAATCATGAACCGGGTACCTGGTCTCATGAGGCTTCAACTGCCTCGATGCATAAGCCACCACATGATTATCCTGCATCAGTACACAGCCCAATCCCTGCAGTGATGCATCCGTGTACAAAGCAAATCTCTCGTTCTCCGAGGGGATCACCAGAACAGGTGCTGTAGTCAACCGGTGCTTCAACTCTTGGAAGCTTTGCTCACATGCCTCAGACCAAGAAAACGGAACACCTTTCTGAGTCAACTGCGTCAACGGCTTAGCGATCTTAGAGAATCCCTCGACGAAACGTCGGTAATAACCCGCTAAACCGAGGAAGCTACGGATCTCGGGCACAGATGTAAGCGCAGACCAATCCATCACTGCCTCCACTTTCCTGGGATCCACAGATATCCCATCACTAGAGATCACATGCCCCAAAAATACCACGTTGCTCAACCAAAATTCACACTTGCTCAGCTTTGCATACAACAGATTGTCCCTCAGAATCTGGAGCACTGTCCTCAAATGATTCCTGTGTTCTTCCTCGCTCCGAGAATAGATAAGTATATCGTCAATAAATACGATGACGAATTGATCCAAATAGGGTTGGAACACTCGGTTCATCAAGCTCATAAACACAGCCGGGGCGTTTGTCACTCCAAACGGCATGACAAAAAACTCATCCGGTATAGATAACAACTATCTCAATGCAATATCAAAAACAAAATATTACTGATAAAGCAATAATAATCATATCCAATGTGAATGCTCTGTCTCATGCATCAACAAATGCAACTATGTCATGACATGTCTCATCAATCACCATATTATCACGAGCCCAATATGATATGCCTAGTCAGCTCAATATGTCAGTGGAACCACATCACATCTTCATATTAGCAGCACATATCTTAGTACCGTACTCATCTGTGATAATAGCCAGAGCATATACCCAAACCAGGCGTATATCTCTCAAGCCAAAGCATATGTAGTATATCTATCGTGGCAACAATCCCAGCCAAAGCATATACCAAACCGGGCATATCTATCAAGGCAATGATCTTACCAAAGCATATACACATATCTATCAAGGCATCCTATCCCAATCATATGAAATCCATGTATGTACATGCATATGATACTACCAATCATATGACACAAAGCTAACATAAATCATATGATATCAAAACCATAACATCATCATCACATAATATCTATACTCCGTACGTCAACACGTACCTGTAATGCGACACAAACGATTTAAATTAGGCGTCACTGCTAATTGCCTCGTTGTCCTGTCCCTTGAGATGATGCTACAACAATGCCAACAATATATCATGTTATCATGGGCATTAAAATCAAATTATATAAAAAAATAACATTTTTCAACATTTTGGCTCTGGCGATCGATCGCTACTACTCACCGATCGATCGCTATACTGTTCTGCCCCCTCGCGATCGATCGCCATACCTCGCGATCGATCGCCAAAGTCTGTTTCTGGCGATCGATCGCCACATTATTACCGATCGATCGCCACATCCATTAACCGCCTTATTTTTGTTCTGGTCGCGGCGATCGATCGCCACAAAGCTAGCGATCGATCGCTGATGTCCAGAAAACTTTGAACATGGCGATTTTGAGCTTATCTTCCTAGCTCTTCTCCTATAACTCGAATTTAACCATTTCAACATGTTTCTTGCAATCTTTAGGAACATATTAACATGTTTCTATCATCATAGAATCCAATTAATAGCATATAAACATGATATGATTCTTCACATGAACATTTGCTATTTCACCTCACATACATCAACACCAATTACATAATTCAAGTGTAAAACCATGAATTCCTTACCAAGATATTAAGAAATCACTTCACACAACTTCCTAGCTCAATTCACAAGTAAATCCCAAGCTCAAACCAAAAAGAACTTGAAAGAGATGGAGAGGAGCTTGTGTAGGATTTTAGTAGGTGAAAGATGAGAAACTATGTGATTCTCCTCCCTAAATCACTTGATATAAGGTCATTAGCTCCCTAAATCACTTGATATCATGTCATTTGGAGTTAATGACATGTTAAGTAACATGTACATGAAGATGAAATCCAAATTCAAATGCAACTCCAATTCAAATTACATTCACATGCATATTCAAATGCCTACTAGTTCATGTTGCTTGATATGCCACTACAATTCAAGTCATTTCTTTGCCCTACATCTTGTGCATCATGTTTCATTCCTTGACATATATCTTATAATCATGTCATATATGTGAGTATTCACCCTCGGTTCAACCCGAACCCGAGTCCACATCGTACCGTCATTAGTCCAAATTACGCCATAATCATATGACACGTATACAAAGTAAATCGAGGCATTACAATTCTCCCCTACTCAATGAATTTCGTCCTCGAAATTGGATATACCAACATAATACATGCTTCACATCATAACATATATGATATATGTAACATAAGAAACATGTATAAATAACATATCAACATACCAGAAAATAAATCTGGATACCGTTGCATCATATGCTGCTCCGTCTCCCACGTTGCCTCTTCGACACCCCGTCTGTCCCACTGTACCTTAACCATAGGAATCACTTTATTACGCAACCTGCGTTCAGCTCGATCCAAGATCATAACCGGTCGTTCCTCATACGACACATCTGTATCCAACTGTACATCAGGTAACTGTAATACATGACTCAAATCTGGTTCATACTTCCTTAACAGTGAAACATGAAAGACATCATGAATACTACTCAAGGCCGGTGGTAGTGCCAATCGATATGCCGACGTACCAATACGTTGCAATACCTCATACGGACCAACGTATCATGGAGACAATTTTCCACGCTTACCAAATTGTACTACACCTTTAAAAGGTGAGATTTTCAAGAACACACGGTCACCAACTTGAAATTCAAGTGGTCTACGTCGCTTATTGGCATAAGCAGCATGTCTGTCCTGAGCAGCTTTAAGTTTCAATCCAATTAACTTTACTTTTTCTTCCATTTCATGAATCATATCCGGTCCATGTAAGAAAGACTGATCCACATCATCCCAATACAATGGCGATCTACATCGTCGCCCATACAAAGCCTCAAATGGTGCCATCTGTGATAACTGTTGTTATATGAAAATTCCACTAATGGCAATGACTCTTGCCACGAGTTATCAAACTCTAATACACAGGCACGCAGCATATCCTCAAGTGTCTGTATTGTACGCTCTGTTTGTCCATCTGTCTGAGGATGATATGCTGTACTCAACCGCACTTCAGTTCCCAACGCTGTTTGTAACCCTTCCCAAAAATGAGAAGTAAATCTCGGATCCCTATCCGATACAATGGAAACTGGTATACCATGTAGTCTCACTACATGTTGAATGTACAACTGTGCCATTCTCAGATATGTAAATGTCATACAATATGGCACGAAATGAGATACTTTGGTGAGTCGGTCAACGATCACCCAAATAGCATCGTAACCAGAAGACGTCCGTGGCAAATGAGTCACAAAATCCATCGTGATATGTTCCCATTTCCACTGAGGAATTTCCAAACTGTGTAATTCACCTCCTGGTTTCTGTCTTTCCGCTTTCACTTGTTGACAGATCAAACACTGTTTCACAAAGCTCAACACAACCTGTTTCATACGTTTCCACCAAAATTGAGTACGTAAATCATGATACATTTGTGCCTTTCTGATTTTGTCAAAAATGTCAGGTTCAACCAATAATGTTGATACCCGTACTGGCATTGTTTCCACATCAAAATCATAACCCAAAGTACAACAAGAAGTCATCAACGCTGATAAATGAATCATCTCATCAGCCGTATGATGTACTTTTCGACTCAAGGCATCTGCTGTAAGATTAGCCTTTCTTGGATGATATTCAATCTCACAATCACAATCTTTCAACAGATCCATCCATCTTCTTTGTCTCATATTCAACTCTGCTTGAGTGAATAAAAACTTTAAACTCTTATGATCTGTATAAATGGTAAACGATGTACCATATAAATAATGTCGCCATATCTTTAAGGCAAAGACAATGGCAGCTAATTCCAGATCATGTACTGGATATCTCATTTCATGTGGCTTCAATTGTCGTGATGCATAAGCCACTACATGTTTATCCTGCATCAATACACAACCCAAACCTAGTAATGATGCATCAATATATAAAGCAAACATGTCATGCTCCGATGGAATAATCAAAACTGGAGCTGTAATTAATCGATGTTTCAATTCCTGAAAACTACGCTCACATACCTCTGACCATCGAAACGGTACTCCTTTCTGTGTCAATTGTGTCAATGGTTTGGCAATTGATGAAAATCCTTCAACAAATCGTCTATAATAGCCAGCCAAACCAAAGAAACTACGAATCTCTGGCACAGAAGTAGGTGCTGACCAATTCAACACTGCTTCAATTTCTTCGGATCAACTGATATACCTTCTTCTGAAATTACATGCCCTAAAAAGCCGACACTAGTCAACCAAAACTCACACTTACTGAGTTTAGCATACAATTGATGTGTCCTCAACAACTGCAATACCATATGCAAATGTTGAACATGTTCTGCATCACTCTGTGAATAGATCAGTATATCATCGATAAAGACAATGACAAAACGATCAAGGTATTCCTAGAACACACAATTCATTAAACTCATAAAGACAGCAGGAGCATTTGTCACTCCAAATGGCATCACCAGAAACTCATAATGTCCATAACGAGTTTCTGAATGCTGTCTTCTGTATATCTCCTTCCCTCACACGTATTTGATGATATCCTGACCTCAAATCAATTTTAGAATAAATCCTTGATCCCTGCAACTGATCAAACAAATCATCAATACGAGGAAGAGGATATTTATTCTTTATTGTTACCTTGTTCAATTGTCGATAGTCAATACACAGTCGCATTGTCCCATCCTTCTTCTTAACAAATAAAACCGAAGCACCCCAAGGCGATACACTAGGACGTATGCACCCCTTGTCCAATAAATCTTGCAATTGCGTTTTCAATTCTTTCAATTCAGTTGGTGCCATCCGATAAGGAGCTCGTGAAATTACAGAAGTACCAGGTATCAAATCAATACCAAATTCCACTTCTCGACTCGGTGGGAATCCAGGTATCTCATCTGGAAACACATCCGTATATTCTGCAACCACTGGTATCTCCTCCACCTTCCTTTCTCTTTTCTGTTCAGTTACATCAAGGACATAAATCAAATAACCCGCATGTCCACGTTCTAACAAACGCGACATTCGGATTGCTGATATCAAAGGAATCCTCGCCCTCGATCCTTGGCCATAGAAGAACCATTGATTTCCAGTATCAGACTGAAATCTCACTATCTTCTGACAACAATCCACAACAGACTGATATTTACTCAACACATCGATTCCAAGAATGCAATCAAAATCTAACATATCTAACACAATCAAATCAGCTTGTAGTCCATACTCAGTCTCAAACTGAATATCACAATCAGACACACTCTGACAAGCCATCACTGTCGTTCCCATGGGTGTCGAAACATAAATAGGCATCAACAGTGGAGACGAGCATATATGATATCGGTCAATAAAATTTTGTGCAACAAAAGAATGTGATGCACCAGTATCAATCAAAAGTAAAGCTGGATAAGTTAATAATTACACTTACCCGCTATCACATCATCAGGAGCTGCCTCTGCTTCCTCCCTGTTCAGTGCATATACCTGAGCCTGAGGTGGTCCTGTCCTCTGTCCTCCACCAGACTATGGTACACCCTGTGGTCTCTGTTGTACTGTATTCTCTGACATGGGTCCTCTTCTATGTTGTCCACCCACTTGAGGACAATCACGGATCACATGTCCTGGCTTCCCACAACGGAAACAAACCACTGTATCAAACTGTGGACAATTTCTTTGAAATTGTGGCCCTCCACATTTAAAACATTGTAATCATCGTCCACTACTACTACTACTTCCTTGGGACTGTCCTTTTGAACCTCGTTCACCACCCTTTCGCTTTGTAAACCGTTTTCCACTAAATCGAGAGGAAGATGCACCACCTCGTGGTGATTTAAATGATACTCCTTTAGGTCTCATACTCTCAGATGTAAGTGGTTGGGCTTGTCCAACATCTTTGTATACCCCTACGGCAATCTCAGCCATCTCGGCTCTAGTCAATGCTTCTTCATATGATGTAGGGTTATTGGACATGACCCTATCAAACAATTCAGGCCTCAAACCTTTCACAAATTGTCTGATCTTTGCCTTTGTGTTTACAGCAATATGTGGCACATACCGGAGCAAAGAAGAATATTGTACATCATAGTCCGATACTGTCATTGATCCCTGTCTCAAGTTTGTAAATTCATCCTCTTTTCTCTGCCTTGCAGCAACAGAGAAATAATGCTCAAGAAACTTCGTTCTAAACACATCCCAGTTAACTGTCTGTCCTTGAGCCCTCAGCTCAATCAATGTGGACTTCCACCACATCATGGCCTTCTTAGCCAACTGAAATTCAGCTAAGCGTAACCAAGTAGTCTTGGCACACGGTGCTGACACAAATATCTGTTCCACACGTTCTAGTCATTCCTCTGCCAGTTCCCCTGATTCAGTACCCTCAAACCTGGGTGGCTGATGTGATATCCCCGAAATGATTATTGTGATGTTAATCATTTGAGTTAAATTATGATGATTTGGGTATTAATTCATGGGTTTGGATTAGTATTATTGGGGAGTTTCATTTCAGGGCGCATGTGATATATGTTGAGAATTTGGGGGGTTGTGGCCTGTTTATTTGGGGTGTGTGTTGTTTGTTTTGGGTAAAGCATGTTAACGGGAATTGAAGTATTTTATTGAGAAAATGCTATAAATATCATGTGAGGATATTTTTATACATCGTGCTAAATACCGGGACCAAAACATAACACATCATACCACCCAACACCCAACCACCCCCCCCAACCCATGCCAATCACACTGTGCCCAGGCTGACTTCCCATCCCACTTGGCTCAATCATTTGACCACTCTCAGCCATCCCAAATCTCGACCTTTCTATCCCAATTCCTCACCAGCACTTGCTAAGCAATAATCTGAGGAGCTTGCCCCTTTTCATCGCCTGGAAAGCCTTCAAAAATCGGAGCAAAGTAGGGTGAGAACCATGCTCTGTTTTTGTTTTTAAACTTGTTTGAGTACATGTTTTTAGGTGGCGAGAAAACGGCATGTTAGATTAGGTTTCTTGAAACCTTTGATTTAAATGCTTTTATGGTGTTATTGTGAGGCTCTCTGTATTTTTCCTTGAGCATGTTGCATGTTTTATGTTGAGGATATAAGCATGTAAAGAAGGGTGTTCGGAAATCTGGGTAGGTGTATGCCCTGTTTTTCTGGGAAGATATGGTTAGGGAGTGTTTTTGAGGGGGTGGTATCATGCATGTTAGAAGGGTTTGTGGTGAACCTTCGATTTGAGTTTATGCATGGTAGTTTTGTAAAGCCCTTGGCATGTTTGTTCGAGCATGCTTTATGTTCTATGTGATAGTTATTATAGCATGAAATAAAGTACTCAGGAAATCTGGAAATAAAATGTGTTGCCCTGTTTCCGAAAAGATGATCGAGTACTTGTATAAATGGTCGTCGTTTATGCTTATGGGCTTATGTTTGGGGTGTAATTTTGGTATGAATACACTCAGGGCATTGTGTTGTAACTAATAGCATGTTGTTTTGGGCATGTTGTATGTCTTACATGTTGGATTTAAGGGTGTGATTTCAGGTGTTCGAGAATTCTGGGTTGGCATTTCTCGAACAGAGCATCTCGATCGATCGATATTTCATCTCGATCGATCGAGCGGGGCAGAACCTTGGTTCTAATTTTAGGCGTCTTCTCGATCGATCGGGAAGAGGGGCCGATCGATCGAGAGACCCAGAATGTTGAAAAATATAATTTTTATATTTTGTTAAAGTTTTGATATTGGATTGTAATGAGACATCTAATATTGTGTTGTACACTGGTGTAGAGCCTTCACAGGTAGCTACACAGCGCAGGGGATAGAGTCCTGCAACACACCACATTTTGGAAAGGTACGTAAGCGACGTACGGGCATCCCAACGGTAACATGTACTTATGTTTGTCTGTGTGACGCATGATGAATGCAATGTGATGCATTAAGATTATGATACATGTTATTATGCATTGTGTTGCATATTATGCATTGTTGTTGCATATTGTGATGTGGGATAAAGAGGTGTATTCCACGAGTCAGGGCGATCACAGTTAAGGTTTTAATGCTTATGCTTTATCGCTGCGCATGTGGAGCGGGTGGGGGGAGGCTCGCTGGCACATGGAGGCGAGGTATACCATACTAAGCGAGGAAGAGATACTGCTAGTATGATGAAGCGTGTATGCGATACCGCTTGTTTGAGATTAAGAAAGCATTAAAATAACTGATGATGACTGACTCAAGAAAAAGAGGAAATGTCATGACATTCATTTGTAAAGCCATACATTCATATAATGTGTTTTATTATGAACTATGGTACAGGGACAACCATTGGGCGTTATAAATGCGGGAAATTACAGGAAGTGCTTGTATTTAGGATTGTGCATTTATGCCTTACTTTCATATTATGTTGAATATGAATTGTTTTGTGCTCACGTGTTGGGGGTTGTCTTTGTAGGTGCTTTTGTTGACGAGAACCAGGGTCGGGGTTGATTTGCTGAGCTGTAAGGAGTGCTACAGGATTAGCATGATTAGAGAAATTTTTGTATAGCTTCTACTGGGTAGAGTAAGACTATAATGTAGTGCCTTTGTAGGAATTGTGTTATTAGATGTTTAAAGCTCAGGTTAATCAACACGATACGTTACTCTGATATATTCACATGAATGTTTAGTTCTCTAAATTGCACCTTAGTGACTTGATGTGATAACGGGGTCTCACAGCTGATAACTCAGAAATTGCGTCAATGTTAACTCACCAGGTAAGAGTACCTGATCTACTGGCCCTTGTCCAATCGGTGATGGTGGTACAGCGCCATCCTCACACTAGCATTGCCACTCATGGCATCCCCAACATCCTCATGATACCCTCTGTCTGTCATAACTGTATATCAAGGGTTAACAATAACATTCAAAATGATAAAACATGTTAGACGAGCTTTACATTACAAATCCTAACATGGTATTACCATTCTCAACATGTTTTCAAGTGTTTAGGTAAGTCCCTAATACACTTCATCTACCCATGTAAACCCCATTCTCAAACCACTGCTCTGATACCACTAATGTGGGGTCCTCGTTACTTAATCCATTATGTATCATGTTAACATACATATGTGAGTTTTAATTAAGTAATAACAAGCACTGATTAAGAGTATCGTACTAGTTAAGTTGTTACAGGGTTTATAAAAACCTATCCACTACACATCATATGTACAAACAACAACCTACTACAAGATAACTCATAGGCAGTGGTTCAGCTCGCAGCGGAAAATGACTCACATCCCGTCTCCCCACGTCTATGAGTCCCTACAGAAACATTCACACAACGTGAGTATAGATAACAACTATCTCAATGCAATATCAAAACACAATATTACTGATAAAGCAATAATAATCATATCCAAGTGAATGCTCTGTCTCATGCATCAACAAATGCAACTATGTCATGACATGTCTCATCAATCACCCTATTATCACGAGCCCAATATGATATTCCTAGTCATCTCAATATGTCAGTGGAACCACATCACATCTTCATATTAGCAGCACATATCATAGTACCGTACTCATCTGTGATAATAGCCAGAGCATATACCCAAACCAGGCGTATATCTCTCAAGCCAAAGCATATGTAGTATATCTATCGTGGCAACGATCCCAGCCAAAGCATATACCAAACCGGGCATATCTATCAAGGTAATGATCTTACCGAAGCATATACACATATCTATCAAGGACATCCATCCCAATCATATGAAATCTATGTATGTACATGCATATGATACTACCAATCATATGACACAAAGCTAACATAAATCATATGATATCAAAACCATAACATCATCATCACATAATATCTATACTCCGTACGTCAACACGTACCTGTACTGCGACACAAACGATTTAAATTAGGCGTCACTGGCTAATTGCCTAGTTGTCCTATCCCTTGAGATGATGCTACAACAATGCCAACAATATATCATGTTATCATGGGCATTAAAATCAAATTCTATAAAAAAAATAACATTTGGGATTAATGGTGTTAATCCCGGTGTGGTATTAATCCTTAATGGATTTTTCATTGTGGCAATTAAGAATTAATTACGGTTTTGGGTCTCCCGAGGTTGTATAATCGGGCATTTGGGATCGCTGGATCCAAAGGTTGAGATTGTATTCTCATTTCGGTGGAAAACCTATGAGTTGGGTTTTCGGTGGGACCTGGAGTCCGGGGTGCTTTATGTTGGGGCTGGTATGGGGATTTGATGTTAGAGAGAGAGTTTATGTAAACAGATGATTTTTAATGAATCATGATGTATTTGTGGGGGTATTGGTATTTTGGGGCATTTTTGCTATATATACCAAGTGGACTCGGTATTCCGTCATTTGGCACAGAATCTTTCCCCCTCTTCCCTCTCTCATCTCCCAAACCCTTCTCCCCCATTTCCCTTTTCTCTCTTGGAGGAGAAATCGCGGGTAGCTTGGCTCGGAGGCCGGTTTTCTCGAAGATAATCAGGTATTAATCTTCCCCTCGTCATGGTCTTCGTTTTGGTAGTAGTATTGTAGTGTTTGGTTGGGTAGTGTTTTGGTTATGGAATTTGGAGGTTTTGGTTGAAAATCAAAATGTTGGTTTTAAGTGTTTTTATTGAGCTTAATTCGTGTATTTGTGGTGTTAAGGGAGTTTGGGGTGTTGGTTTTGAGTTTGGGTGTGAAAAACACCATGGAAGCTCGAATTTTTCGGAAAATTGCAGGTGGCGATCGATCGCCGAGGTGGGGCGATCATTCGCGACGGGCGGCTGTTGAAAAATCAAAGATGATGAACAGTGCAGGCGATCGATCGCGTGTCCAAGGCGATCGATCGCGAGCATGTTGGCGATCGATCGCGAAGGGTGGCGATCAATCGCGAGTAGGCGCTTTTGGCCACTGGTTGGAGGCGATCGATCGCGATGTTTGAGGCGATCGATCGCCGCTCGCAGGATGTTGTTTTTTAAAAAATTTTGGAAATGTTGGGATTTTGGAACCGATGTTTAAAGGGGCCGTTTCCGGGGCAATGTCTACATTCCAATGGGAATGCTATGCTTTTAAAATGGATTGGTTGAGGCCAAAGTTTAATAAAACGGAATTCCCGGTTGAATTCTTGGTTATCTTTTAAACTTATTAAATGGTATATTTTGGGTAATATGCATGTTTAGCCGGGGGGCTTTTATTTTGGTAATCGTCATGGATTGACGATGGGTTTTGAGATTTGCAAACGTGCGTGGGCACGTGATCGCATGCTTATTCTTGATTGTGAGTTGTTTATGTGTTTTAGCACATATTTCTCGAGGCATGGAACTCAAGCAAGGTTTTGCTTGGACTACGGAGACTTAAGGTACGTATGACGTACGAGCATAGCCTATTATAGTGTTGCAACTGTAAAATGCATGGTGTGTGATAAATGGTGATAATTGTACTAAATGGGTATTGGAACACAGGGTGTGTGATAATTGCGTTATATGGACATTGAAATATGTGGCATGTGGTAATTGCATCGGATAGGAATTGAAACGCATGGTGCATGATATTTGCTATAAATGGATAACAATATGCATGGTAAATAGTATTTGCGTCAAATGGTTATACATTGGGAACCATACGGTGCCGCTTTTGAGCGAGCAATGATGTAAGGACCCTAGTTCCTTAAGTGCAGATTAAAGGCATAATTAAATTTATCCATACATAAATAAGGTTTGAAGGTCAAGTTGATGCCCTGAGTTAAAAATTTACAGTGCCAAATAAAGTTTTCAAAAGGGATTAGTTACATTCCCATTCAATGAATACTAATCCTATAGCTTTACACTACTCCTAGAGTAGATACTATACAAAAGAATTTGGCCTGCTACCAAGAGTAACTCCTCACTGGCTCACTGCATCATCCGCCTTAGCCCCCCCTTCCGCCCAAGTACCTACAGGAGCAACCCCAAACCATGAGCATGTATACATAATTCATATCCAGAATAATATGAATATAATTCAATGCATAAACCATGAATGCAATTCACTTCCTGTATTTTAACACATTAAAAGCTCCCTGGTCAATGCATAGACCTGTCCCTGAGGCGGTCCCATCGCCTGTCCTCCCATATGTCGAGGCGCCACCGGTGGCCTCTGCTGTACTGTCCCGGTAGGAAACCTTCCTCTGCCTTCCCTGAGGTCTGTCTGTCTTTCCCTATTAGGACAACTCCGAGCAATGTGGCCCGACCTGCCACATATATAACAAGCAGAACAATCACGCATCAAATGCGGCCCTCCACAAAAGTGGCACTTAACATCACCAGCTCTGCTAGGTCCTCCAAAAGTAGATGCACCGCCTCTCCGGTCACCTTGTTTCCGGCCATCCGGTCGCCTTCCACTAAACCGGGAAGAAGAAGAAGAAGTTCCTCTTGATTTAAAAGATCCTCCCCGGGGCCTCAGATTTTCAGGTGTGGATCTTTGAGATGAAACCGGTGGGGGTGCAACATCAGGATAAGCACTCACCCCTATCTCTGCCAGCTCTGCCCTCACAAGTGCGTCATCAAAAGATGTCGGGTTGTTAGAAATCACCCGATCAAATAATTCCGGTCTTAACCCCTTCAAGAAATTCCTCATCTTCGCATGTCCATTTGTGGCAATGTGTGGAACATACCTCAGTAAAGACGAGTAGTGCATGGCGTAGTCCGAAACCGTCATGTTTCCTTGTTTCAAATTTGAAAACTCATCCTCCTTGGATTGCCTTGCCGCAGCTGAAAAGTATCGGTTCAAAAACCATCCTGAATAGAGTCCAGTCTATCACCATGCCTTGTGCTCTCAGTTCCATAACAGTCGTCCTCCACCACATGGAAGACTTCTTGGCCAGTTGGAATTCTGCCAGTCTTAACCAAGCCGTTCTCGCACACGGCGCGGATACAAATATTTGTTCCAATCTTTCCAGCCACTCTTCGGCTTCTTCTCCAGTCTCGGTTCCCTCAAACATCGGTGGGTGAAAAGTCAGGAACTGTGTCAGGCTAAGTTCCCCTGGTAGTAGTGTCTGGGCTACCGGTTCCACGCCCACAGCAGGTGGGGGTAAGGGATTTGCCTGTCCAATACTAGCATTCACGCTCCCAACATCCCCGACCTCTTCATTAGCAGCCATGCTGTAACACAAATGTCAACAACAATTCCAAAACGATATATATATACGTTATGCCGTTAGATAACATGAATGAAAATAAGCATGTTAGTATAACAGTTCATACTTCAATATGCGCCACATGCATAAACATGCTCAAATGTAAACACTTAGCTAACCATGCTAAGGCTACCCTTCACTCAATCCCGGGTTCTCTAACCACTGCTCTGATACCACTAATGTAAGGACCCTAATCCTTAAGTGCGGAATAAAGGCATAATAGAGCTAGACAAATGATCAGAGTAGAATAAACAAGTTGAGTTTGTGAGCTTAAGCATTTACATGCCAAAATAAAGGACTACCAAAAAGGATTAATTACATTCCAACAAATGTATGTGTCCACTATAGTTTTACGCTACTCCTAGAGTAGGAACTATACAAAAGAATCCTGTCCTTTCATCTACCAAAGATGCTCGAGAAGCTCACTGTCTCAACCCGTTCAAGCCCATCTATCATGCCAAAAAAGTACCTACAAGGACAACCCCCAAACATGAGCAATAATAATCATTCATATTCAACACAATATGAAGATAAAGCGTAAATGCATAATCAATATAAAACACTTCCTGTTTTCCCATGCATTTCAAACGCTTCCCGTTTGGTTGTCCCTGTACCATAACTCATGAGTATAATCAACAGATTATTTTTAATGGCCAAAACATGTCATGACATCATATACCATTTCAACTGTACCACATATTGGTCACCATTCCCTAGTCGGTCCATCGCAGTGTATTTTAATGCCCCTCGCTTATATTCATATGGGCGGCATAGGATAACCTCGCTACAATGGACATGCGGCGCTCCCACCCCTCGCTTCACAGAGAGCGGCAAATACCCTTTCCTCGCCCCATATGACAACCACGCTCAAATGTGACATGCGGCGCTCCCACCCCTCGCTTCACATTTGGCGGAACCAATACAAAAAGCGGCAAGCATTAAAATCATCAAAGGATGACCACGACTCATGGGATGTGCATCCAATAATCATAATATGCATCTAACATCAATATGCATAAATTACCATGTATATGCATCCACTATGCAATACCTCATATGGCATAAATCAACATGTATATGCATCCACTATGCAATACCACATATATACCCGCATCCACAATGCATAAACAATGAGTATATAAAATACATGTTACCGTTGGGTGCCCGTACGTCCACTACGTACCTTTCCAAAATGTGGAATGTGATTGGACCTCAATTCCTTGGTTGCGTTGCCACCTGGGTTGGTTCTACATATTCACAAATACCAATAATAGAACCCAATAATAGTCCAATATCAAAAATCCCACAAAAACACCCAAAAATACCATTTTTGGTGTCTCGCGATCGATCGCCATCAAGCCCCGATCGATCGCGAGAACACACTGCCTCGGGCAACAAAAATGCACAATCCGCGATCGATCGCGGAGCTAGCGCCGATCGATCGCGGCCTCGCCGATCGATCGCGCCCAGCTCGCGATCGATCGCTGAGGCTTACTGCCTCAGCCCTGTTGCTCGCGATCGATCGCGAGAAAATCGCCGATCGATCGCCGAGCTGCGGGAAATCGAGATTCGGGCACTATTCACCCATCTCTTTCCCCAACTCATCTAAACCCACATACACCAACACCAACCAATACCAATAACTCAAAACCAACACTAAACATCATAACAAACTCAAATATACCACATCCAACCAAAATATTACCAAAACCACAACACCCAACACAACCCATTTTAAACCCTTTAAAACCAAACTAAACTCAACCAAAACCTTACAAAATTAATACATGAGGTACCCATACCTCTTGGGGATCTCAAATCACCCAACAATCTTCCACAAATCAAAGTTTGCAAGGTCTCCTCTTCACCTCAAAGGTGGAGCTCGAAAATGGGAAGGGAAAGTAAGGGTTTGGGTGTTGATTTTGAAAAGTAAGAGTGGATGGATGTAAAGTGGGGTTTGAGTATTAAATGTGAGGTAATTTAAAATGATACCCAAAATAATCCATGGTGTATAAAACACCCCAACATGATATTTTTCAAAGCATTTACTCAAAATGCACCATAATATCAATTAACACATGATTTCTAATAAATTGCTAACCAAGGCAAATAAATCATGCTTCCCATAATATTTACCCAACATGCACCACATGCACCCTGAAATGCAACCCCGGGTCACCCTATCCATATGACCATGCATTTTCCATAAGGTAAATAAATCCCAACACATAATCAATTACCACATAATTAATCATGTAAACACAATTAAAGCCCAATAGCAATTAACCATTTCGGGGATGTCACAAATGATTTGGGATGCGATCGCCGTTGAGCGACCATCGGTTATGACGCCGTTATTTTTGAGCGTGCGCGAGGTTTAGTATGCCGCCATTGTGGAGCGAGCAATGAAACAGGAATATGGAATTATTGGTTAGATATATGTGATATCTATGGTCCTTTACGTTACGTTTTTACCATATTGATCATGGAACTGGCATGATAGAACGGTATTTGTTAATCTATGTGACGATTAACTGGCTTTGGGAATTTGATGAATTTGGTTATTTTGATAACAGGGACAATACAGGGGATCCCGGATGAGGGTGTTACCATCCAGGGAGTATCATTTAAATTATAGCATTTACATTCTGTATTTGAATTGCAATGTTATGCTTATTGGGTTGGTGGTATCGGTATGCTCACCCCGTGTGGGGGCTGTCTCTGTTGGTGCAGGTGTTACAGGTGTAGCAGCAGCTTTGGAGATTGAGATCGGGCTGTTGATTGAGGTACTTCCAGGATCGAGGTACCAGTACTGGTTGAATAAGCGCCTAGAGCCACGGTTGAGGTCGGGTTATGCTTGGGAGGTGCTTCCAGGATTGAAGTGCCAGTAACGGTACCCGGTAGAGTGCTTTTATACATTAGATACACGCGTGTTCATTGGGTGCTCTTATGTGAGTATATTTTACGTGTATATGGAATGTATAAATGGGTTACGGCTCTTCTCTATTCATTTATGGTTACATGCAATTAAATACGGAATTGCTAAACGAACTAAGAGCATGTTAGTGTATTATGAGGGTGCATGTTATATGAATAATCTTGGTTGGGGAATATGAATATTATGTGGATTGAATGCAAGAAATTTTCTGGATAGCATATGGTGTTGCACTTGCATATGGTTTTCCCCATGATAGTATGATTATATGCACTAATGGTATGGCTTAATACACTAATAACGGGTTAAGGGCACGGGGGTCCTTACATTAGTGGTATCAGAGCAGTGGTTAGCTCTTTGGGGCTGTTGAGGGCCTAGGAAAATGATGATGAGAATGAGAAGCACATACTTATGCACGATGGTAGTTAGTGTTGCGTGGCACAACTATATTGCTTATGTGCATTTATGATATGTGTTCATAATTGGAATATGTTATTGCTAACCATGGTGGTTGCAGGGTCATATGAGACATGGACTATGCATTACGGTTGCATGCACGTCGAAGCGATGATGCCGCTGTCGTGTCGAAGCGATGGTAAATGCCGCTGTCACGTCGAAGCGATGATGCCGCTGTCGTGCTAAAACAATTATTGGAATACGGATTATGCATTACGGTTGCATGCATGATGTAGCGATGTGAATACTTGCCACTGTCATATTATAGCGATGAAGAATATTTGCCGCAAATATGTCGAAGCGAAGGATAATGCCGCTGTCATATTACTATTGCGAGGGATATTATGCCGCTAATATATCGAAGCGATGGGTATTTCCGCTGTCATGCCGGAACGATGGTAAATGCCACTGTCGTGTCGAAGCGATGGTAAATGCCGTTGTCACATCGAAGCGATGGTACCACTGTCATGTCGAAGCGATGATGCCGCTATCGTGTCGAAGCGATGATACATGCCGCTGTCACGTCGAAGCGATGATGCCGCTGTCATGACGTAGCGATGCGATCGGGAACAAAGTACTACATGGGTGTGAGTACCTCTTGAGTCCGCGATTATTCCGCTATTCTATTGGCGATGGTTCATGCCGCCAGGTATTCTATTGGCGATGGTCCATGCCGCCAGGTATTCTATTGGCGATGGTTCATGCCGCCAGGTATTCTATTGGTGATGGTTCATTCCGCCGGGTATTCTATTGGCGATGGTTCATGCCGCCAGGTATTCTATTGGCGATGGTTCATGCCGCCGGGTATTCTATTGGCGATGGTTCATTCCGTCGGGTATTCTATTGGCGATGGTTCATGCCGCCGGGTATTCTATTGGCGATGGTTCATACCGCCAGGTATTTATAGCGATGTTTTATGCCGCTGACTTTATGGCGAGGGATCATGCCGCCGATTCTATAGCGATGGATTATACCGCTATGTGTGTAGCACTGATTATGCCGCCTACGAGCGATGGATGCTGCTTATGTACCGCTGGTGGACGATGGATACAGGTATTCCGCTATCTTGATAGCAATGAGGTATGGCAAATTACTTTTGATATCGTTGTTGTGAATTCCATGTGTTGTTTTATACCGTCATGTGTTGACGATGAGATTATGGATGTCGTATATCGACATGTGCCGTCATGTGTTTGACGATGAGATTATGAGTGTCGTGTATCGACAGGTACCGTCATATGTTTGACGATGTTATTTGGGATGTCTATGTGGACGCGTGGCGTCGTTTTGGTGAATAATGCATTCATGTTTATGTATTTGGTTGTATGGTTTGAGTGCCGATGGTGGGCACATGGTAGAGTCTGGGTCACTAGTTGACGAGACCTTTTGCCGAGCAGGTTTGCTCGATGGAGCATTGATGCATTGTACCGGTGAGTGTACCGCATCGTATTATAGAGGTAAATATTTGTCGAGCAATGATACCTCGGGTATGCTCGCTGGGATGGCTAAGGCCAAGTGATTGGTGGTAAGAGTAGTCATTGAGGAAACTACTCGCTTGTTATTGTGATGAGAAGTAAGCATGGTTACACCCACCCTCAAGGTGTGGAATAAGTCCTAATGGATTAGGATTGCATGGTAATTAAGCATGGACGCCGGGTTGTCCATTGTACTTTGGTATTTTAGAGATATGTTGGGCGATGACCCACAACTCTAATGGTTTGTGCGGTATGGTATACCGGGATGGAACGTGTGTCACGTTGATAGGTTGGTATGAGCCTATGGGGCCAGCGGATCGCTAGCCAGGTATGGTTGTAATGTTTTAGTGTGCTTGTGATAGTCATTATACTACTCGTTGGATTTGAGTTCAGTGAATCGTATGATGAGATGATGAGGACTTTTGGTAGACTCTTGTAGTCTTTATGTGGCATGATTGAGGCAGGGAATACCTCACGGAGACGTTTATACGTTGAATGTTTTGAGAGATTTGTTATGGGGCAGCTCAATTCTGTTGGGAATGCCAACGTGAGTGTCAACAAGTCGTTGTTAGCTCTGATTGAGCATCCTTGCATAGGAAATGCGACGGGAGTCACAATTGGAATTGTGGAGTATAGCTAGTGGGGTAACACTGCTATACTGATTTTATCTCCTGGAGAGATTTGGTTTGTACTGTCATGGAGACAGCTGGTATTGGTTGTGAGTTGATCGTGAATCAACCGGGGTAAGCCCTACTAGTGTCGGACTATGTGATAGCTTCATACTTCCGGTGAGACGTTCGAGGAGACGTCTCCGGAGAATACTCGAGATTGTGTAGTACTATGGTCTTAGTACAGAGTATCTTTTGATGAGTATACATGGCGTATACGGGTTTCGATTTGGTAATAATTGCTTTGATGCACTATTTTGAACCAATTGAGTATTTCAGGGTTCCGGGATATGTTTCGGAATAAATATATCCAGGTCTTCCGAACGGTGGTTCGAGGATTGGAGGATCATGGATTCATGACTTTTCCTTGAAAGGAAGGCGGTATTATGATACCTACCGGTTGAATCTTTTGGGGAGATTCGTTATTTTGGTTCGTGTTGTGATGTTGAAATCACACCCTTTGGTTTTGGTTTGTCAACCATCATCCTCCGTGGGGTGAGAATAATTGAGGTATGACAGTTGGTTTTGGGATTTGGGTATGACTGGAGATACCCGAGTCTATTGCATTGCGTATGCATGTTGTGATTGGTGTTTGGGCATGTATGCCGTGAGTGTATACGAATGCCAACGTTATTTTGTTCATTGTTGAATGTCGAGTTTGTATGCTTGGTTTGGTGAATCTCCGGTGTGAGATTGTGGAACCTCGAGATCGGTAATCTCGATGGCACGATGCATTCTGATGAATGATCGTGAGGGTTGTTTGACTTCCCCCTGAGGAGGGATTGTCGTGTTTTGAAACCATGGTAGTTCTTGCTGGTTAATTCGATAGCCTCCCTGTTTTAGGATTGTTAAATCCCAGGATAGACAAGGGGTGGCCATGACTCGGATTTGTTTGGTGTCGTGGTTGACACGCGTGGCGGGAATACAATTGATTGTCTTGCATGACCTCTGTGGAACTTGAGACTTTGCGAAGTCTTGATGGTGTGTCGGGACCAAGATATAATTTCTTGGAACACACCGGTATAAACATCTTCGGAGATGTGCTTTGTGTGGATCGGTGACCGTGGGTAACCCGATCCGGGTTGCAAGTGATGCAACTACTCCTTTGGAGGAGATGGACTGGGAAGCGAAAGCCGGATTTTCTGTGAGTATAATGTTGTATACTAGTGGTCCCCATCATGAATATGCGTGTCAAGCATCGTGGGCAAGTGATGAATATCACGGGATGATATCTATGTCAGAACCAATAGAGATTTGGTTGATTTGCAGTCGTGGCGGACGGACTTCTCAGACGATTCACGTCGAGGTATGTTGTTATCTTTCGGGTTGTATTGGTTTTGGCGTTCGCTCTATTTTAGGGCTGGTGCGAGACTGGTATTCTCGCAGTTGTTAATTCGATTCTAAGGTGGTTCAGAATCGGGGTCTTGGCTTGTTTTGTTTGTGTAGTCCTGGTGTTACGTGGAGTACACCGGTGTAATTTCGAGGACGAAATTTTATTAGTGGGGGATAATTGTGATGTCCGGGGATTAATGGTGTTAATCCCGGTGTGGTATTAATCCTTAATGGATTTTTCATTGTGGCAAGTAGGAATTAATTGCGTTTTTGGGTCTCCAGAGGTTGTATAATCGGGCATTTGGGATCGCTGGATCCAAAGGTTGAGAGTTTATTCTCATTTCGGTGGAAAACCTATGAGTTGGGTTTTCGGTGGGACCTGGAGTCCGGGGTGCTTTATGTTGGGGCTGGTATGGGAATTTGATGTTAGAGAGAGAGTTTTTGTAAACAGATGTTTTTTAATGAATCATGATGTATTTGTGGGGGTATTGGTATTTTGGGGCATTTTTGCTATATATACCAAGTGGACTCGGTATTCCGTCATTTGGGACAGAATCTTTCCCCCTCTTCCCTCTCTCATCGCCCAAACCCTTCTCCCCCATTTCCCTTTTCTCCCTTGGAGGAGAAATCGCGGGTAGCTTGGCTCGGAGGCCGGTTTTCTCGAAGATAATCAGGTATTAATCTTCCCCTCGTCAAGGTCTTTTTTTGGTAGTAGTATTGTAGTGTTTGGTTGGGTAGTGTTTTGGTTATGGAATTTGGAGGTTTTGGTTGAAAATCAAAATGTTGGTTTTAAGTGTTTTTATTGAGCTTAATTCGTGTATTTGTGGTGTTAAGGGAGTTTGTGGGTGTTGGTTTTGAGTTTGGGTGTGAAAAACACCATGGAAGCTCGAATTTTTCGGAAAATTGCAGGTGGCGATCGATCGCCGAGGTGGGGCGATCGATCGCGACGGGCGGCTGTTGAAAAATCGAAGATGATGAATAGTGCAGGCGATCGATCACGTGTCCAAGGCGATCGATCGCGAGCATGTTGGCGATCGATCGCGAGTAGGCGCTTTTGGCCACTGGTTGGAGGCGATCGATCGCGATGTTTGAGGCGATCGATCGCCGCTCGCAGGATGTTGTTTTTTTAAAAAATTTGGAAATGTTGGGATTTTGGAACCGAGGTTTAAAGGGGCTGTTTCCGGGGCAATGTCTACATTCCAATGGGAATGCTATGCTTTTAAAATGGATTGGTTGAGGCCAAAGTTTAATAAAACGGAATTCGCGGTTGAATTCTTGGTTATCTTTTAAACTTGTTAAATGGTATATTTTGGGTATTATGCATGTTTAGCCGGGGGCTTTTATTTTGGTAATCGTCATGGATTGACGATGGGTTTTGAGATTTGCAAACGTGCGTGGGCACGTGATCGCATGCTTATTCTTGATTGTGAGTTGTTTATGTGTTTTAGCACATATTTCTCGAGGCATGGAACTCAAGCAAGGTTTGGCTTGGACTACGGAGACTTAAGGTACGTATGACGTACGGGCATAGCCTATTATAGTGTTGCAACTGTAAAATGCATGGTGTGTGATAATTGGTGATAATTGTACTAAATGGGTATTGGAACACAAGGTGTGTGATAATTGCGTTATATGGACATTGAAATATGTGGCATGTGGTAATTGCATCGGATAGGAATTGAAACGCATGGTGCATGATATTTGCTATAAATGGATAACAATATGCATGGTAAATAGTATTTGCGTCAAATGGTTATACATTGGGAACCATACGGTGCCGCTTTTGAGCGAGCAATGATTTGGGATGCGATCGCCGTTGAGAGACCATCGGTTATGACGCCGCTATTGTTGAGCGTGCACGATGTTTAGTATGCCGCCATTGTGGAGCGAGCAATGAAACAGGAATATGGAATTATTGGTTAGATATATGTGATATCTATGGTCCTTTACGTTACGTTTTTACCATATTGATCATGGAACTGGCATGATAGAACGGTATTAGTTAATCTATGTGAAGATTAACTGGCTTTGGGAATTTGATGAATTTGGTTTTTTTGAGAACAGTGACAATACATGGGATCCCAGATGAGGGTGTTACCATCCCGGGAGTATCATTTAAATTATAGCATTTACATTCTGTATTTGAATTGCAATGTTATGCTTATTGGGTTGGTGGTACGGTATGCTCACCTCGTGTGGGGGCTGTCTCTGTTGGGGCAGGTGTTACAGGTGTAGCAGCAACTTTGGAGATTGAACTCGGGCTGTTGATTGAGGTACTTCCAGGATCGAGGTACCAGAACTGGTTGAATAAGCGCATAGAGCCACAGTTGAGGTCGAGCTATGCTTGGGAGGTGCTTCCAGGATTGAAGTGCCAGTAACGGTACCCGGTAGAGTGCTTTTATACATTAGATACACGCGTGTTCATTGGGTGCTCTTATGTGAGTACATTTTACGTGTATATGGAATGTATAAATGGGTTACGGCTCTTCTCTATTCATTTATGGTTACATGCAATTAAATACGGAATTGCTAAATGAACTAAGAGCATGTTAGTGTATTATGAGGGTGCATGTTATATGAATAATCTTGGTTGGGGAATATGAATATTATGTGGATTGAATGCAAGAAATTTTCTGGATAGCATATGGTGTTGCACTTGCATATGGTTTTCCCCATGATAGTATGATTATATGCACTAATGGTATGGCTTAATACACTAATAACGGGTTAAGGGCACGGGGGTCCTTACAAAAGATGAGATGAAGTCTTTGATGTCCAATCGGACATGAGAACTTGTTGAGTTACCTATGGACAAAAAGGCACTTCACAACAAATGGGTGTATCGGGTGAAGGGAGAGCATGATGGTTCCACGAGATACAAAGCCCGATTGGTCGTCAAAGGGTTCCAACAAAAAGAAGGAGTTGACTACTCAGAATTTTTTGCTCCAGTTGTGAAGCTCAATACTATTAGGACTGTATTGAGTATTGTTGCCAGTGAAAACCTCCATCTTGAGCAATTGGATGTGAAGACTGCATTTCTTCACGGAGACATTAATAATGAAATCTATATGTTTCAACCAGAAGGTTTCGCAGAGAAAGGGGTGGAGAATAAGGTGTGCAAATTGAAAAAGAGCTTGTACAGCCTGAAACAAGCTCCAAGGTAGTGGTACTTAAAGTTTGACGGCTTTATGTACAAGGAAGGTTTCCAGAGGTGCAACGCCGGCCATTGTTGCTACTTCAAGAAATATAAGTCCAGTTATATCATTTTGCTACTTTATGTCGATGATATGTTAGTAGTTGGTTCTGATATGGACGAGATAAAAAACTTGAAACAACAGTTGTCAAAAGAATTTGACATGAAGGACTTGGGTCCAGCAATAAAGATACTTGGAATGCAAATCACAAGAGATAAACAAAAGGGAATTTTGCAGTTATCTCAGGCAGAGTACATCAATCTTGTTTTGCAGAGATTTAACATGGGCGACGCCAAGACAGTTAGCACACCTTTGGCTAGTCATTTTCGCCTATCCAAGGACCAGTGTCCTCATACGGAGGAAAAAGAATCCATGGCTAAAGTTCCTTAGACTTCAGCCATTGGGAGTTTGATGTACACAATGGTCTGTACAAGGTCAAACATTGGCCATGCAGTGGGAGTTGTCAGCAGGTTTATGTCAAATCCAGGAAAGGCTCATTAGGAAGCAGTTAAGTGGATTTTGAGGTATCTACGAGGCACTGCAAAAAATTGTTTGTACTTTGGAAAAGGAGAACTAAAAGTACAAGGTTACGTAGATGCAGACTATGTAGGTGATGTCGATCACCGGAGAAGCACCACAGGTTATGTATTCACTATTAGAACTACAGATGTTAGTTGGATATCACAGATATAAAAGATTGTAGATTGATCTACTACAGAGGCTGAGTATGTTGCAGTGACAGAAGCCAGTAAAGAGTTGATATGGCTTCAAGGTTTGTTAAGAGAATTGGGATTCAACCAGGAGAAAAATGTTTTGTATAGTGATAGTCATAGTGTGATGCATCTGGCAAAGAATTCAGCATTTCATTCTAGAACAAAACACATTGGCCTCCGTTATCACTTCATCAGGTCTCTGCTTGAGGATGATGTGCTAAATTAGAGAAAATTCAAGGAAATAAGAATCCAGCAGATATGTTAACAAAGGTGGTGACCATTGAAAACTAAAGTTATGCTCAACTTGAGTTAGCTTGCTAGATTGACAGACCAGAAGAGGCTGATGCATTGATCGAGGTGTGAAGACAGATTGAGATTAGTCTTCAAGTGGGAGATAGTTAGTCAAAGTTGGAAGGCAGGCCCCACAGAAGAAAATATCACCCGACAAAAATTTGTTAAGTCAAAAAGTTTGAAAAAAATGGCCGGTAAAATTTCATTGATTTAATGCGTGAAGACTTTGAGCATTTGGTCAACCACGCGTGAATAATTTCTTGGCCAAAATCACGTGAAAAATCTCTATAAATAGAGATGTAATTTCATTCAATAATACCACCCAAAATTGTAGAGAGAAAAATACAACAGAGAGTGCAATCAGAGAAAAAAATACTAGTGAGAGAAAATTGGTGTATAATTTTCTGAATGTTATTTAGATTGAGTGTTGTCATTGTTTGTAAACACTCGTATATTTTTCTTCAATAAAAGATCTGCAGCAGCCTCGTGGAAGTAGGCTTATTTTTGCCGAACCACGTAAATCTCATGTGTTTTTATTCCGCATTTATTTTTTTTGCTCCCACATATCCGACAAGAATGGTTGATTCTAGTGTGATTAAGGGTGTAAGTTCTTCATCTTGGCCTGAATTATTGGTAAAGGCAAATAACAAGAAGTCTAAAGCTGGGATTCCTCTTGTACAATTGGAAAAATGTTCCTCACGTCTCAAACTTTGCGCAGATGATGTGTATGATATTAAAGAAGAATGGGGTGCTTGTCATATGATTTTTCCCTAGTAGAATCCTTGGGCAATAAGCTCTTTTGAGGATTTGTGACACTTGGAATGTCCCTTATGAAACCGTCCTCACCAAAATGGATGGCTTTTATTTAAGTTTGATAGTCAGGATACATGTAATCAAGTATTTTGGTCCCTACTTTGTATTTGGGTGGCCTTTGCTTCTCAAGAAAATGCCTTGTTATTTTAATTTTAACGTGGGTGAACTACAAAACTTGCCCATATCGATTAATCTCATACCCCATATCGATTAATCTCACAGGTCTTCCCCTTGCTTGTTGGAAGCAAGTCTTTTAGTTAGCCTCATTGCCTCGCAAATTGGGAAACCTATCCAAACTGATGATCTTGCCAACAAAGATTTCAGTAGGGTTTGTTCAAAAAAATGTGAAATAAATTATTGCTCGATCGATCGACGGGCCAGAAAAATTGTTGCCTATCTCGATCGATCGAGCTTCTTGCTCGATCGATCAAGCATTGTATCTGTTTTGTAAAATGGTATGTCCATTCACGTTTCGTTTGCGATTTTTGGCGATATAGTGCCTCCAAATGGTGTCCATTCGGACTTATTTTTGGTTTACTATATATATAACATAACCCCACTTGTTTTAATATGGATTTCGAAATTCGAATCATATTTGAAGATCAAAATTTGAGTAATTTTGTGAGTATTTATCATTGTTATGGTTGAGCGTTTTTAGACATTTGTGGTTTAAATGATTTGTGATTTGGAGTGCTCCTATCACAAATCATATTCGTTGTATCTTGGGAGACAAATTGCCAAAGTAAACCATTAGCACCGTAGCGGGGCAATATTGTCTTGCAGAGATTCCAAATCTCGCATCGACATTTCTAATACAAAGTCATTTGTTGTTTTTTGCTTGCTACTTTCCTAAGATACACACCCATAAAATTGTGTACTATAACCTTAAGACAATATTAACAACAAATGGCTTCGTCGTGTGCAACAACGACTCCAGTTCATCATTGTGAAAGGCCTGAAAAGTTCAATGTGAACAATTTCAAGCAATGACAACAAAAGATGTTGTTTTATTTGACAACCTTGGGGTTGGCAAGGTTCCTCAATGAGGATGCTCCTACTATTATGGAGAGTGAAACCGACAACCAAAAGAGAGCTGCGGTTGATGCGTGGAATCAAAGCGATTTCCTGTGCAAGAATTATATTCTCAACGGAATGGACAACACATTATACAATGTGTATTGTCTAGTGAAGACGGCCAAGGAACTGTGGCAATCCTTGGAGAAAAAAGTATAGATCCGAGGATGCCGGCTTGAAGATATTCATTGTTGGGCGATTCTTGGATTTCAAAATGGTTGATACAAAGCCTGTGATAGCATAAGTGCAAGATTTGCAAGTAATCATGCACAAAATTAATGCTGAGGGAATGGTTCTAAGTGACTCATTCCAAGTGGCCGCCATAATTGAAAAGTTGCCTCCGTCATGGAAGGACTTCAAGAATTATCTCAAGCATAAACGAAAAGAGATGAACCTTGAAGACCTAGTGGTTCGCATGAGAATCGAAGAGGACAACAAAATTTCCGAAAGGAAGGAAAATTGGCACCAACATGAAGCACGAGTGAACTTAGTGGAAAAACACGCCGGAACAAAGCGGAAGTTTGACGGCATGGCCTCCAAATCTGGAAAGGCGAAGAAGTTCAAAGGCAAGTGCTACAAATGTGGAAAACCCAATCACATGGCGAAGGATTGTTGCAATAAAGACGATCGTGGGAAGGCTATGAATCAAGTAAATGTGACCGAAGAATATCGTCTCTCAATTGATTTGGATGATCTATCGCTTACCGCTTAAATTAGAGAATGGAGTGTTTCTAAATAAATATAATGACGATATTTGTTGAAAGCAATAAAATTTATGTATTACTTCTTGTAGTGAATCTTATGGTTTGTGGCATGATTGTTAGGATCATTTAAATCATAGTTCGCAGCACAAATTGTAATGTTAAATTTATTGCTTATATGGGCACTAAGTTAACAAAATCGTCATTCATTTGTTACAAGAATCGTAACGTCTCTAGAGTTTACTAACAATGATGTTTGTGATGGAAAGATTGTGCAAACTAGAGATGTGAGAAAAATAATTTGTTATTTTATCAATATTTGCGCATGATATTGTTGTGACTTTTTTGCTATGAAGCAAAAACGAGGCCAGTGAGGTGTTTAAACACCTCAAGAATGGGATTGCAATAAAATTTAGCAAATGAGTTTTGCTATGGGAAATTGTGAGTAGATTATACTTGTGTTGTCTAAGAATTTGACGCTTAAGCTTGAATCTGCAAGACTATAAAATCTTGAATTCGAGTTTCTAAGCTTTGTATGTTAGGATATGCCCTAAGACAAGTCATTAGATGATTGTTTAAGACATACAATGTTTATGGTTTTATGAATGGCAATTCATTATTATATATTATTCTTTTAACTGTGCATTGTGAATTAATATATATGTTAATGTCCTTAGAATAATATTGATTATTCTTAAAGAAGTTCCTAGTCAAGTATTATCATGAAAGGGATAATGATAATACGTAGAGACTAGTATATGTTGATCGATGAATTGTTCATTGATATGAGATATCAAATCAACATATGGGTACATGTTAACGATGTACTGAACAGACCCACCATGAGAATGCAACATGGATAGTTATATGATCGTCATATGCAATTCTCATAGTGATAATAATGTATGTAATCCTTACGACTTGTGATCATCAGAGATCCCAACATAAGGAGTTATGTATCTTGATATCGTCAAACGTTACCCGTAACAGGGTATACTATAAAGGCGACTATTGGATACACTACGAATTATGTAGAGGGATGTTGACTGATCGAGATAGGATTTGTCCCTCCTATATAACAGGAGATGTGTTTGGCCCTTGATCAAGTGAGAACTAAAATGCATGGCCATGCTCGAATGAGTCGATATGAGATATCGAGCTTATTCGTTTATTCTAGTTCTACTTGGGGATCAAGAAATAGAGATTGAATATACGAGTATGACTATTCCATGACTCGTGTTCAATCTAAACACAAAGGACAAAGGGATTAAGTTACATGATTAATATTATCACAAGTTCTAAAGGTTATGTCGAGTCATTGACATTCTCGTAATTTGGGTAGCATCGATGTGTTGCTAGATACCGCTCGTGCTTGCGACATAAAATGAGATTTTATGTCACTGCCAACATTACGAGATCTATCGGGTCGCACAAAAGATTAAATCGAGAAGGGAAATTAAATTCATGGGATGAATTAAATAATTAAGAGGAGTCTTAATTAATAATCATAAGGATTAATTAAATCATGGGCTTAAGCCCATGAAGCTTTAAGAAAGCCTTTAATTAATCATATTTAATATGATTGCAAGGTTTTTAATTGTAAGACAAGATCAAAAGAACAAAACCTAGCCACCCAAAGGAAGCTCTCGGCCGCACCAAGTTGAACTCTCGGCTCTATCATAGCCGTGTGATTCTTGGTGGTTTTTCGTGCCATCTTCGATTGTGAATCGAGTTAGCTTCGTGTATCGGATTAATAACTTGTCTAGCAACGTGTTATTAATCCATCCCTTCACCCGATTTGATCGTGTGGATACCGTTGAGGCAAAACCAATCGAGTTTTGCTATTGACTCGGAGAAGGCGTAGGACGTGGTGCAGCTCACTGGATTCTGCTTCAAACGCGCTACAAGGGTAAGACTCTTATGTAATTCTCTAATCCGATATGAATCCCTATGTATAGATCGCTGGTTTGTAATCCCAAAATTTTATTCCGCTGCGTTGTATGCTCATGGGGTTACTTACAGTGGTATCAGAGCCGTGTACAATGCTCATATCGGATTTATGTGGTTAAATAGTTTAATCATGTTAGAATTTATATTGCATGCTATTTAAAACTGTATTTTCATATATGATATGGAAAAATCGATTTTGTGAAAATCATCGTATGATAATATATATGATATAATTGACGGATCGAAATATATGATAATTCGTGATCAAAAACCGGAACATTAGCTCGAGTATGGCTCACGGCCGACGCCACCTAGGTGCTAGGGTTTCGAACCCTAGTCACCATGGCTCGGCCGCCGCTTCCAATAGGCTAGGGTTTTGAACCCTAGTCACATAAGCCTCTCGGCCGCCGCTTAAGGGCTATGGTTCGGACCCTGGCTCGAGCATGGGTCAAGCCGTCGCACTATCTAGGGTTTTGAACTCTATTGGCTCGATAAAGTATTGAAAAGGTGCAAGTTGGCTCGATAGAATCAACATGGTGCAAGGCGGCTAGGGTTTGGAACCCTAGCAGCACCGCACCCAAGCCGCCGCATGGACCATGGCTCGGCCATGGGCTAGGGTTTCGAACCCTAGGCCCACTATTGGTCCAGCCATGGGTTTTGGTTCGAACCATGGTGGTTCGTGTTTTAGTCGCTTTAGTTCGTGGCATGTGATGTCCCGAGCGTACGATAATTTTTCAAAAATTATATTACAGTTTTAATTAAAATTAAATTTAAAATGTTTAGAATTTAATTAATTAAATGTTAATGCATGCTTTATGTGTTGTTTGAGCATGGTGCGTGGTTATAGCCCTTTGACCTATTAGATAGGATTTGTGAATGATTGTAATTTATAATACGACCTGCGAGTCGTGCCTTTCTCTATTTTATTATAAATGTAATCCCTCCCCTATGTTCCCCTCGAATGTGAATCGAGGAATTCTATATCTTGTAAATAGTATAGTTTATTTTATTGATGGTGATCAATGAAGATGGAGCATCATGCCGGGATGAGGAGGCCATTCACAAATTGGAGCCAAAGGAAGGAGCTTATGAAGTTACCTTAGGTTGACTCATAGGAGTTTCTCATTGGCTTGAGAAACTCATTAGTAGGGGCTATAACCATGTCACGTTTTAATTATGTATGTTGATGCATGATTTATCTTATGTTTTAGTTTGATAATAGTATTACACATATATGTAGATATGTATACAACTATATGTAGTGGACATATTTTAAATTATCAAATTAATCATGAGATCAATAAATCCCTCTAAAATATTAAGTTTTAGATGCCTTCCAAAATAAAAGTACTCGTCAATAACTTCGATTGTACATGTGTGGGTTTGCCAAAGCAAAGCACCGTGGCAATCTTAGTAAGGCGCGAAAGGATAAAAGTGATATCTGTTATACTTTAATTGGGTACGACTTAACTAGGTTATCTCAATAGGATTGGGAACCTAGAGGCATGGGTTGGATTATAATTCATTTGATGAATTGAACAAAGCGTTGTTCGTCCAACTATCCAAGAATTATATGTGATATAATTGACAAAGTGTTGTCTACCTAAATAACCGAGTCTTGGGCGATTAGCCAAAGCTAACTCAAGATTAGGCGAAATATGGATCTTGGCCCACTAAAGATTTCGAGGGTTGATATTTTTCAAACAAAATAGTGGGAGTATCATTTAATATAAGACCATGTTAAATGATTTAAATCATAAACTTATTTTGCATATTTATATTGTAGATATCCATGGCAACTAACAACGTTACTAGCACTTTATCACTGCGATCGGTCCTTGAGAAGGACAAACTAAATGGGACGAATTTCCTAGACTGGCATAGGAACTTGAGGATAGTCCTCAAACAAGAAAAGAAACAATATGTCCTAGAGGAACCCTTACCCGCTGAGGAACCTCCCCTAACGGCTACAAGAACCGAAAAAGATGCTTACAAGAAGCATCAGAGTGACGCACTTGATGTTGGGTGCCCAATGCTTGCCACCATGAACTCTGAGCTTCAGAAGCAACATGAGGAAATGGAGGCGTTCGATATGATCGAACACTTAAAGCAGTTGTACCAACAGCAAGCTAGACAAGAGAGGTATGACATCTCTAAAGCGTTATTCCAGTGCAGGATGGTAGAAGGAAGCTTGGTTGGAACTCATGTACTCAAGATGATTGGGTACATTGAGAATCTGGACAAGCTGGGTTTTCCATTGGACCAAGAGTTGGCCACCGATGTAATCTTGCAATCGTTGCCGGAGAGCTTCAGTCAATTTGTAGTAAATTACAATATGACTGATATGGAAAAGACTCTGCCCCAGTTGCTTGGTATGTTGAGAACATATGAAGCAAATACTAAGAAGACTAAGGCCACAAATGTCCTTATTGTGAATAAAGGCAAAGGAAGGGCCAAAGCTAAAGGCAACAAGAAAGCAAAGAAGGTCTTTGCTAAATCTAAGCCAAAGTCTCATGCACTGAAACCAAAGGGAGGGATAGCAAAGGAAGAGAACTGTTTCCATTGCGGTGAGACCGGCCATTGGAAAAGGAACTGCAAAGTATATCTGGAGGATCTAAAGAAAGGAAGTGTGACTTCCGCTTCAGGTATTTTTGTTATAGAAGTCAATTTATCTACTTCTTCATCATGGGTATTAGATACTGGATGTGGATCTCACATTTGTGTAAATGTGCAGGATCTCAAAAGGAGTAGGACATTGGCGAAAGGTGAAGTTGATCTCCGAGTTGGAAATGGAGCAAGAGTTGCTGCATTAGCTATAGGAGATTATCATTTAGCTTTACCTTCTGGTTTATCATTGATTTTGAAAGATTGTTATTTTGTGCCTTCTATTACTAAAAACATAATATCTATTTCTTGTTTAGACAAGTATGGTTTTTCATTTATAATAAAGGACAATTGTTGTTCTATTTATTTAAATGATATGTTTTATGCTAGTGCACAAATGGTGAATGGTCTTTATGTATTAAATCTTGATATGCCTAGCTATAACATAAATACTAAAAGGATTAAAAATAATGATTGTAATCCGACTTATCTCTGGCACTGTCGCTTGGGCCACATAAACGAGAACCGCATATCTAAACTTCATAAGGATGGAGTATTAGATTCATTTGATTTTGAATCATATGAAACATGCGAATCTTGTTTAATGGGCAAGATGACAAAAGCCCCTTTCAAGGGACATGTTGAAAGGGCAAATGTTTTATTGGGACTAATACATAGTGATGTATGTGGACCAATAAGTACGCAAGCTAGAGGTGGTTTTCAATACTTCGTTACATTTACTGATGACCTCAGTAGATATGGGTATGTGTACCTAATGAAACATAAACATGAAACCTTTGAAAAGTTCAAAGATTTCAAGAATGAAGTACAAAACCAACTTGGCAAAAGTATCAAAATCCTTCGATCAGATCGAGGAGGAGAATACTTAAGCCAAGAGTTTCATGACTATCTAAAGAAGTGTGGGATAGTCCCACAACTCACTCCTCCGTATACTCCACAATGGAATGGTGTATCCGAGAGGAGAAATCGAACCTTGTTAGACATGGTTAGATCAATGATGAGTCATGCAGATCTTCCGATATCGTTTTGGGGACACGCTCTAGAAACAGCAATTTTCTTACTGAACCGTGTTCCATCTAAATCAGTGGAAAAGACACCATATGAGATATGGACTGGGAAGCATCCTAGTATGTCTTTTATGAAGATTTGGGGTTGTGAGGCTTTCGTTAGACGTCACGCCACTAACAAACTTGGACCCAAATCTGATAAGTGTTTATTTGTGGGGTATCCTAAGGAAACGAAAGGATACTATTTCTATTATCCCACCGAGAACAAAGTAGTTGTTGCTCGGACTGGTGTATTTATTGAAAGAGAATTTATTTCTAGAAAAACCAGTGGGAGAAAAATAGAACTTAGTGAAGTTCAACCACAAGAAAACACTGAACCTGAAATTGAGATGGAAACAGAGCAGACACCACAAACTGTTGTGGAAGAAGCATCCGCTCAAGAGACACAAGCCCAACGTAGGTCTGTAAGAGAACATCGGGAGCCACAGAGATATGGATTTCTTGTGACTCAACAAGGTGACTTACTACTTATTGATGAGGATGAGCCGTCATCTTATCAACAAGCTATTATGGGCAATGATTCTGAGAAATGGCAAGAGGCCATGAAATCTGAGATGGAATCCATGTATGCAAACCAAGTATGGACTTTGGTTGATCCACCTGAAGGGGTACGACCCATAGGGTGCAAATGGATTTTCAAGAAAAAGACCGATATGGATGGTAATGTACAAACCTATAAAGGTCGACTGGTTGCAAAAGGATTCAAACAAATTCATGGTATTGACTATGATGAAACCTTTTCACCAGTGGCCATGGTTAAATCCATAAGGATCTTACTTGCAATAGCTGCATTTCATGATTATGAAATCTGGCAGATGGATGTCAAAACAGCTTTCCTTAATGGAAATCTGCTCGAGGATGTGTACATGACACAGCCCGAGGGTTTTGTCGATCCAAAGGATGCTGGAAAGATATGCAAGCTACAACGATCCATTTATGGACTGAAGCAAGCTTCTCGGAGTTGGAATCTTCGTTTTGATGATGCAATCAAAGAGTTTGGTTTTATCAAAAATGAAGATGAACCTTGTGTCTACAAGAAGGTCAGTGGGAGCGTAATCATTTTCCTAGTGTTGTATGTAGATGACATACTTCTTATTGGAAATGATATCCCTGCCTTGCAATCTGTAAAGATTTAGCTAGGGAATTGCTTTTCGATGAAAGATTTAGGAGAAGCCACCTATGTATTAGGAATCAAGATCTATAGAGATAGATTGAGAAGGCTTCTTGGTCTAAGTCAAAGTACGTACATAGACAAGGTGCTTAAAAGGTTTAGCATGCAAGAATCCAAGAAAGGATTCGTGCCTATGACACATGGTATTTATCTCAAAGGAACAGTGTCCTTCAACACCAGATGAGAGACAACGCATGAGTAAGATTCCATACGCGTCAGCTATTGGATCTATCATGTATGCCATGATATGTACTCGTCCCGATGTATCGTATGCTTTGAGCATGACGAGCAGATATCAAGTTGATCCAGGTGAAGGTCACTGGATTGCTGTCAAGAATATCCTGAAGTACTTGAGAAGGACTAAGGATACATTCTTGATTTTTGGAGGTGAGGAAGAGCTCAATGTAATGGGTTACACTGATGCTAGCTTCCAAACCGACAAAGATGATTTTCGATCGCAATCTGGATATGTGTATTGCCTAAATGGGGGTGCTGTGAGCTGGAAGAGTTCAAAGCAAGAAACAGTAGCCGATTCTACAACGGAAGCTGAGTATATTGCTGCCTCGGATGCAGCAAAGGAAGCTGTTTGGATGAGGAAGTTCATTTCTGAACTTGAAGTGGTGCCTAGCATTAAAGATCCGATAGAACTCTATTGTGACATCAATGGAGCGATCGCATTGGCTAAGGAACCAAGATCTCACCAAAGATCCAAGCACATACTTAGGCGTTTCCATTTCATTCGAGAAATCGTTGAAAGGGGAGATGTTAAAATATGCAAAGTACCAACAGATGATAATGTATCTGACCCATTGACGAAGCCGCTGTCACAGCAGAAGCATGATCGTCATACTAGATCTCTAGGCATTAGGTATATGTCTGAGTGGTCTTAGTGCAAGTGGGAGATTTGTTGGGATATGCCCTAAGACAAGTCATTAGATGATTGTTTAAGACATACAATGTTTATGGTTTTATGAATGGCAATTCATTATTATATATTATTCTTTTAACTGTGCATTGTGAATTAATATATATGTTAATGTCCTTAGAATAATATTGTATTATTCTTAAAGAAGTTCCTAGTCAAGTATTATCATGAAAGGGATAATGATAATACGTAGAGACTAGTATATGTTGATCGATGAATTGTTCATTGATATGAGATATCAAATCAACATATGGGTACATGTTAGAGAACGATGTACTGAACAGACCCACCATGAGAATGCAACATGGATAGTTATATGATCGTCATATGCAATTCTCATAGTGATAATAATGTATGTAATCCTTACGACTTGTGATCATCAGAGATCCCAACATAAGGAGTTATGTATCTTGATATCGTCAAACGTTACCCGTAACAGGGTATACTATAAAGGCGACTATTGGATACACTACGAATTATGTAGAGGGATGTTGACTGATCGAGATAGGATTTGTCCCTCCTATATAACAGGAGATGTGTTTGGCCCTTGATCAAGTGAGAACTAAAATGCATGGCCATGCTCGAATGAGTCGATATGAGATATCGAGCTTATTCGTTTATTCTAGTTCTACTTGGGGATCAAGAAATAGAGATTGAATATACGAGTATGACTATTCCATGACTCGTGTTCAATCTAAACACAAAGGACAAAGGGATTAAGTTACATGATTAATATTATCACAAGTTCTAAAGGTTATGTCGAGTCATTGACATTCTCGTAATTTGGGTAGCATCGATGTGTTGCTAGATACCGCTCGATGCTTGCAACATAAAATGAGATTTTATGTCACTGCCAACATTACGAGATCCTATCGGGTCGCACAAAAGATTAAATCGAGAAGGGAAATTAAATTCATGGGATGAATTAAATAATTAAGAGGAGTCTTAATTAATAATCATAAGGATTAATTAAATCATGGGCTTAAGCCCATGAAGCTTTAAGAAAGCCTTTAATTAATCATATTTAATATGATTGCAAGGTTTTTAATTGTAAGACAAGATCAAAAGAACAAAACCTAGCCACCCAAAGGAAGCTCTCGGCCGCACCAAGTTGAACTCTCGGCTCTATCATAGCCGTGTGATTCTTGGTGGTTTTTCGTGCCATCTTCGATTGTGAATCGAGTTAGCTTCGTGTATCGGATTAATAACTTGTCTAGCAACGTGTTATTAATCCATCCCTTCACCCGATTTGATCGTGTGGATACCGTTGAGGCAAAACCAATCGAGTTTTGCTATTGACTCGGAGAAGGCGTAGGACGTGGTGCAGCTCCGTGGATTCTGCTTCAAACGCGCTACAATGGTAAGACTCTTATGTAATTCTCTAATCCGATATGAATCCCTATGTATAGATCGCTGGTTTGTAATCCCAAAATTTTATTCCGCTGCGTTGTATGCTCATGGGGTTACTTACATTGTACGCTTAAAACACAAGTGATAAATCGAAGCCATAAATTTTGACTAGGCGTTGTAATATCTCAAATTGGTTCATTTTGAATTTCTAAGCTAGTACGCTTATAACATGAATTTGCAAGATTTAAAATCTTGAATTCAAGTTTTCTAAGTTAGTGCGCTTAAATTGCAAATTGTGAACCGAGTTTGAGAATATTATCCAAGTTTCAACTTTTGTAAGCAAGTACGCTTAAATCCAAAATTTTCAAGAAATAAAACTTGAATTTGGATTTGTAAGACTATAATGCTTAGAACTTGAAACACGAAAGTTTGAACGCCAGTGCACTTCTTTACTAACCGAAGTTGTGGGTGTTGCAATTCTAGGATTCAATCACTTACCACATTTAGGCAAGGACGAAAACCTTGTGATTGAAGGAAAATAGAGTTTCCTACAATATTTGAAATGTGGAGGTGCTTGGCTAAACTAGAAATATGAAGGCCAATGTAATGTCATAACAAACGTCAAATAAAAGACGTGAAAAGTTTGACAAATCATGTTGTCAAATATATTAACGAGTATGACAAATGTGTACACACGTCAAGCATATATGTGCTTGTGTATTGATGATATGCTCATTGGGGAAGCAATTTAAAAATCATCAAGTAAACAAAGAAAAATGTTGACTAGACATTTTGATGTATGTGCATCAAGAACAATGCTTGGAATTAAAGTTTCCAAGAATGAAATCTCAAGGATTAATTCGAGTTTCAAATTTAAACTTTGCTCTTAAATTTCAAGTTTACAAGAAATAGAATCTTGAACTTGTAATTTTTTGAGAATCTATGCGCGTAAATATGAATTGTGAATTAAAGTTGAGTATTTCCCCTGGTCTTGAATTTTGTACCAAATAACGCGTTAACAACGCTTAAAATTCGATGTTGAAAATATCCTAAAAGGATAAAATGATGCAAAAGAGGTAATGTGATTGCCAAAACTGAAGATATACTGTTGTGGAAAATTCTCTATGCAAAACATATAAAGCTTCTTCGGCCGAGTGGCTTTATAAGTTGGTAGAGAAAAATCATGTGCATGCAACTAAAATGTGTTGCGATGATGCTATATGACAAAATGATCTCTAGTGGCATAATCGTGAGTGATTATGTGAAACCGCGGATCCGCATATGAAATGGTTAACCGAGAGATCATGTGGAATTTTATCTAGAGGAATAAGGTTAAAACCCTATAATCAAAATCTCATAGTGGATACCCAATCTTGTTGACTGGAGATCCCAAGATCTAGGTTCAAAAGGGACAACTAAATTATGAGATTATATAAACACCTTGGAGATCAATCTCCAGCCCATTCCTATGATAAGGGGTGTAGCCTGCAAAAAGGGCACGAGGATAGGCAAAAGGCCTTTAATGATTCCTAAGACATATAAGAATATGTTGGAGTATAGCGGATACTCTTCTAGGAGATCACCGACATAAGTGCGAAGTGTGGCCGCTTCAAAGATGAAAGCACTTATGAAACCAAGTGTGGTCCATGGCCGAAACGGACACAACCGTAAGAAACCAATACGAATGTTAGAATTGTTATGGTGTGGGTTCAATTGTCTTGGTTTACACCAACGACTAAATAGTTCAAGACTATAAGTTCACTATTAAGTCAAGTAAATCCGATTGAATACTACTATGGAATATTCAAAGCCGCAAGCTATATCTCTAGATGCCATAATAGTTCGTTAAAGCGCTCAATTGCATACATGCATTAATTATTTCATGTGGGGGATTGTTGGAAAAAATGTGAAATAAATTATTGCTCGATGGATCGAGCACTATGCTCGATCGATCGACCGGGCCAGAAAAATTGTTGCATTCGTGAACAGTAGCTCGATCGATCGAGCTCTTTGCTTGATCGAGCGAGCACTGTATCTGTTTTGTGAAATGGTATGTTCATTCACGTTTCGAGTGCGATTTTTGGAGATATAGTTCTCCAAATGGTGTCAATTCAGACTTATTTTTGGTTTACTATATATATAACATAACCCCACTTGTTTTAATATGGATTTTTGAAATTCACATCATATTTGAAGATCAAAATTTGAGTAATTTTGTGAGTCTTCATCATTGTTATGGTTGAACGTTTTTAGACCTTTGTGGTTTAAAGGATTTGTGATTTGGAGTGCTCCTATCACAAATCATAGTCGTTGTATCTTGGGAGACAAATTGCCAAAGTAAACCGTTAGCACCATAGCGGGGCAATATTGTCTTAAGGAATGATATTCCTAATTTTGCCTCGACATTTCTAATACAAAGCCATTTGTAAGCCCATTTGTTATTTTTTGCTTATACACGCTCATTAAATTTTGTACTACATGGTTTCATATGCCAGGGTTCTTGTGGAGATTGATACTTTTATCCCTTTAATCCACAGCATTCCAATTGCCATGCTTGATGGCTCTACTTTTGATCAGCCCATTTTTTATGAGCATGAACCTAAGTCCTGCTCTCTTTGTAATGGTGTTGGGCACTTCGTTAGCTCCTGTCACTATGCCTCCCAGAGCGTGTCTACTGCTACTCAACGTGCTCCTCCTGCAAAGAATTTACGCAGTTCTGCTCCTCCCGAGAAGAATGTTGTTGATGCCCTTAAAAAAGCAAGCAGTATTGTTCATCCTCAGAAAATGATTGTGGTGAGGGTCCCTCTTTTATTAAGTCGAGTTCCCCTTTAAAAACCAAAAAGGATGTCTTGCACAGTAGAAAAAACAGTCGACTTTTGGTAGTTTTGCAACTTTCATTTCTGATATTCAATCGCATGATTTGACAACAAAATCTAGAGCTCCCGCCAATGGTGATAAGCAAGGAACCGCTCCTACTTTCCCTTCCTCCGTTCATGTTGAGCAACCTGTGAAGGATAGAATCTCTAAGGGGAAAGATGATGATGTGGAACAAGTTGATTTTGATCTTGTTGATTACTCTTTCACTAATGCTTTAAAAGAGAATGATGAGAAAGTTGGGGAGTCGGTGTTTCCCTTTTCCATATAAATGAAGATAGCATCTTGGAACATTAGGGGATTTAACAAATCCCTTAAACAAAATGGTGTTAAGCACCTTATTTCTTTTCACTAGGTTGGTATTTTGGAAACCAAAATGAAATTGCATTCCGTTGATTGGATGATGAACATTAGAATTCCGTCGATGAAGCAAGTTAAAAATTTTGACTCTAATCTTATGGGTCGTATTTTAATTCTTTGGAATCCCTCTTCGGTATATTTAGATGTTCTCTTATGATGCTCAACATATTCATGGTGTCGTAGCTTGTCTTCACGCCAATGTTTCATTCCTTGCCACTTTTGTATATGGTATGTATAATGTGTAAGTAATCCTTATGTCATACAACGCAGCGGAATAAAATTTTTAGGATTACTAACACCCGATCTATACATAGGGATTCATATCGGATTAGAGAATACATAAGAGTCTTACCTTTGTAGCGTGTTTGAAGCAGATTCCACGGAGCAGCACCACGTCCTACGCCTTCTCCGAGTCAATAGCAAAACTCAATGAGTTTTGCCTCAACGGTATCCACACGATCAAATCGGGTGAAGGGATTGTTTAATATCAAGTTGCTAGACAAGATATTAAACCGGAACCAAAAAACCACACTTTGATTCACAATCAAATTGGCACAAAATCACCAAGAACCACTCGGCTATGAAGTGGCCGAAAGTACTTGATGGTGCGGCCGTGTGTCTTGCTTTTGGTGTTAGGTTTTGTGTTATGAAGTTATCTTGCAATTAAACACCTTGTAATCATCTTTTATATAATTAATTAAAGGCTTTCATAAAGCCTCATGGGCTTAAGCCCATGATTTAATTAATCATTATGATTATTAATTAAGACTCCTCTTAATTATTTAATTCATCACATGAATTTAATTTCCCTTCTCGATTTAATCTTTTGTGCGACCCGATAGGATCTCGTAATGTTGGCAGTGACATAAAATCTCATTTTATGTCGCAAGCATTGAGCGGTATCTAGCAACACATCGATGCTACCCAAATTACGAGAATGTCAATGACTCGACATAACCTTTAGAACTTGTGATAATATTAATCATGTAACTTAATCCCTTTGTCCTTTGTGTTTAGATTGAACACGAGTCATGGAATAGTCATACTCGTATATTCAATTTTTATTTCTTGATCCCCAAGTAGAACTAGAATAAACGAATAAGCTCGATATCTCATATCGACTCATTCGAGCATGGCCATGCATTTTAGTTCTCACTTGATCAAGGGCCAAACACATCTCCTGTTATATAGGAGGGACAAATCCTATCTCGATCAGTCAACATCCCTCTACATAATTCGTAGTGTATCCAATAGTCGCCTTTATAGTATACCCTGTTACGGGTAACGTTTGACGATATCAAGATACATAACTCCTTTTGTTGGGATCTCTGATGATCACAAGTCGTAAGGATTACATACATTATTATCACTATGAGAATTGCATATGACGATCATATAACTATCCATGTTGCATTCTCATGGTGGGTCTGTCCAGTACATCGTTCTCTAACATGTACCCATATGTTGATTTGATATCTCATATCAATGAACAATTCATCGATCAACACATACTAGTCTCTACGTATTATCATTATCCCTTTCATGATAATACTTGACTAGGGACATCTTTAAGAATAATACAATATTATTCTAAGGACATTAACATATATATTAATTCACATTGCACAGTTAAAAGAATAATATATAATAATGAATTGCCATTCATAAAACCATAAACATTGTATGTCTTAAACAATCATCTAATGACTTGTCTTAGGGCATATCCCAACATAATGTTGTTAGTCGACGACCTTTGAACTCCATAGTTTGTTAGCATATATGCCCTGTAAGCCAAAAGTTGGCCTATTGAGCTTTATGTACCCAAAGCCCATTAGTTACTTAATGACCCTATAAATATGTCATTCTAGTTGAGAGACTCAATTCATTCCATACGATTCCATTCTCATATGATGCTATAGTCTATTTAGATTTTATTAGTTATATCTTTATACTATGAATATGAGATACGAGTAATGGATGTGAACACAACATTTCTCAGTGGTGGCATTGAGGTAGAAATGTAGCGGCCAAATGTGTTTACAACTTCTTGGAGTGAGAAAAATGTTTTCAAACTCCAGAGGTCCATTTATGGGTCTAAGAAGGCATCTCGAAGTTTGAACTTCCGTTTTGATAACATCATCAAAGTGTTTGGTTTTGTTAAAAATTCGGAAGTGAATATGTGTATGCAAAAGGGTTAGTGGGAGCATGGTTACATTTGTGATGCTTTAAGTCGATTATATCATGCTCATTGTGAATGGTATTGGATTAATCAATTAAAGCATGATTATCTACTAATTTCTCCATGTAAGATTGGGAGAAGCGCCATACGTATTTAGCATAAGGATCTATAGGGATATATCTAAAGGATGCTTGAAATCTCTCAATCTACGTACATAAATACTGTGCTAAAAGGGTTTAGCATAGAATAGTCGAAAATGAGTTACTTCATAATATGTCATAGTATTCATCTCTCGAGTCAATGGGTCTTAAGATTGATGAGGAGAGAGAAAATATGACATTGGTACCTTATATTTCTACTTTTAATAGCATATTGTATGCTATGGTATGTACTTTGCCTGATGTATGTTCTTAGAGTAATGGGCAAATATCAGACAGATCCCGGTGAAGGTCACTGGAAAACTGTGAAAATAATCCTCAAGTTCTTATGAAGAACTTATGATATGTTCATGGTTTTTGGATCTGTAAGTGGAGAAATAAAAGTTGAAGGCTAAGCTGATGCTGGTTTTTCAATTGGATGTAGATGATACCATATCGATGTTCGGATTTGTATTTAAGCTCAATGATGGTGATGTCTCTTGGAAACGTTCCAAGGAAGACACCACATTGGATTCCACCACTGAAGCTGAATACATTGCAGCATACGATGCAGCAAAGAGGCAGTTTGGATAAGAAATTTCATCCAAGAGTTGGGTGTAATTTCTAGTGCAGTTGACACAGTCTCTGTGTACTGTGACAACATTTGAGCTATTATGAATAGCCAAGATCTCATCAGAATCAAAACATATATTGAGAAAATACTATCTAATGAGAGAGATGGTAGACGCGACATTATTATCAAGAGAATCGCTTCAACAGAAAAATATAGTGAATCCACTGACAAAGCATTTACAATGATTGGTGTCTGTTAGATATCTTGGGAAGATGGTCTTAAGACACATGAGTAGTTGGCTTTGGGAAAGCGAAATATATTGTTGTCATACATGATTAAGTAAATCAGTAGTTGATGGATTGTACCTGTAATCTTATTATGACAAATCTTTGTTTGAATAGTAATATATATGGCACTTCTTCATCTGTTTACCCATGCATCTTGATGTATTGATGAAGTCCTTGAAGTTGCTATAGTCCATAGAATGTGGTTACGCATATGATGGTGACCATGAGATACATTCTCGACTGTGATTTCTAAATGTTCCTGGTCGATGAGCCTTCGAGAATGGGATATCAATATATGCTCGTTAGAGACTGGTATTCATGATGTGTCTAGTGTAGTGCGCCGTGTTTCATCGGCGTTGGCTTGGAGAAGTCAGCACACATGAATAGGTGCTCATTAGGAATGAGTTCACTGAACGACCCTACTCGGAATTCTATAAGTGGTTACCATTTGTCGAGTATAGAATTTCTAGTCATAGTTGTGCACCATTACTCCTCATGACCCGAGGCGTCATTGAGGTCTTGATAGATAGCTGTGTACTTTGATTTAATGACTGATCACATTGTAAGTAATCCATCAAGCATCATACGCAGCGGAATATAGAAATTATGGATTACAAGACACCGGATCTATACATAGGGGTTCATATCGGATAAAGGAACAAAGGTCTCACCCTTGTAGCGTGTTTGAGCAGATTCCACGAAGCAGCACGTCCAACGAACTCCGAGTCACAAGCAACACCTCCAAGGTCTTGCCTCAACGGTATCCACACGATAAAATCGGGCAAGTGATGTTCAAGAACAAGTTGTTAGACTTATTCTTGAACCAAAAACCAAATCACGGTTCAAAACCGATTTAAACGGCGGCCAAGCAATTCCACTAAGATCTCGACGGAGGCCGTGAGGTCTTGAGGAGGAAGGAGGCGGCCGAGAGTTAGGTTTTAGTGGCTAGGTTGGAATGAATTTGATTAACCCTTTATCTTCACTTAATTAGCCTTTTATAGGATTTAATTAAGAGGTTCAAGACTTTCTTAAAGCTTCATGGGTCCAAACCCATGATCTAATTAAATCCTCATAATCCTTTAATTAAGACTCTTCTTAATTAAAGGATTCATCCAATGAATTTAATTTCCTTTATCGATTTAATCTTTTGTGCGACCCGATAGGATCTTGTAATGTTGGCAGTGACATAAAATCTCATTTTACGTCACAAGCAAAGAGTGGTGTCTAGCAACACATCAAGGCTACCCAAATTACAAGAATATCAATGACTCGACATAACCTTTAGAACTTGTGATAATATTAACTACGTAACTTAATCCCTTTGTCCTTTGTGTTTAGATTGAACACGAGTCATGGAATAGTCATACTCGTATATTCAATCTTTATTTCTTGATCCCCAAGTAGAACTAGAATAAACGAATAAGCTCGATATCTCATATCGACTCATTCGAGCATGGCCATGCATTTTAGTTCTCACTTGATCAAGGACCAAACACTTCTCCTGTTATATAGGAGGGACAAATCCTATCTCGATCAGTCAACATCCCTCTACATAATTCGTAGTGTATCCAATAGTCGCCTTTATAGTTTACCCTGTTACGGGTAACGTTTACAATATCAAGATACATAACTCCTTATGTTGGGATCTCTGATGATCACAAGTCGTAAGGATTACATACATTATTATCACTATGAGAATTGCATATGACAATCATATAACTATCCATGTTGCATTCTCATGGTGGGTCTGTCCAGTACATCGTTCTCTAACATGTACCCATGTGTTGATTTGATATCTCATATCAATGAACAATTCATCAATCAATACATACTAGTCTCTATGTATTATCATTATCGTGATTCATGAAATACTTGACTAGGGACAATGTTTAAGAATAATACAGTATTATTCTAAGGACATTAACATATATATTAATTCACATTGCACAGTGAAACGAATAATATATAATAATGAATTGCCATTCATAAAATCATAAACATTGTATGTCAAAACAATCATCCAATGACATGTCTTAGGGCATATCCCAACAATTATCCCACTTGCACTAAGACCACTCAGACATATACCTAATGCCTAGAGATCTAGTATGACGATCATGCTTCTGCTGTGACAGTGGCTTCGTTAATGGGTCAGATGCATTATCATCTGTTGGTACTTTGCATATTTTAACATCTCCCCTTTCAACGATTTCTCGAATGAAATGAAAGCGCCGAAGTATGTGCTTGGATCTTTTGTGAGATCTAGGTTCCTTAGCCAATGCGATCGCTCCATTGTTGTCACAATAGAGTTCTATCGGATCTTTAATGCTAGGCACCACTCCAAGTTCAGAAATTAACTTCCTGATCCAAACAGCTTCCTTTGCTACATACAACACTAGGAAAATGATTATGCTTCCACTGACCTTCTTGTAGACACAAGGTTCATCTACGTTTTTGATAAAACCAAACTCTTTGATTGCATCATCAAAACGAAGATTCCAACTCCGAGAAGCTTGCTTCAATCCATAAATGGATCGTTGTAGCTTGCATATCTTTCCAGCATCCTTTGGATCGACAAAACCCTCGGACTGTGTCATGTACACATCATCGAGCAGATTTCCATTAAGGAATGCTGTTTTTGTGATGACCAGGGATTATAGGTGTTAATCCCGTAGTGTTAATAATCCCTAAAGTGGTTTTACGTGGCGATTTGGAATTTAATCGAGGAGTTGGACTCGTTTAATTGGGTAGTTGGGATCGTTGGATCCAGAGGTTGAGATTGTATTCACATTACGGTGTAAAACCTAAGAGTTGGGTTTTTAATGTGTCTCGGGATCTCGGGTGCTGTGTGAGCACCGGTAGGGGGTTTTGGAGTTAGAGAGAGAGTTTTTGAAAACAGATGATTTTTAAGGAATCATGATGTATTTGTGGGGCTATTATTTTTTCGGGGTATTTTTGCTATAAATACCATTTGAACCCAAAATTTCCGAAATAATTTCATTTCAGCCCTCTCCTTCCTCTCTCTTTCCCGTCCGCGCGATTTCCCGTCGCCTCCCCTGCCCCGCGGCTTCAGGCCGTGCGCCCGCCGCCGTCCGGCCGCCGTTCGGCGCGTGCGACCCGCCGTCGGCTTCGTCTCGACGAGACGCAGCTTTCCCCTCCATCAATTCGAAGTTTCGTCGCGTGTGGAAGTCGGATTTCGCTGGAATGCGCCGATCCCCAATTTCTAGGGTTCTTCGATTTTTCGTCCGATTTCTTCCGATTTCGTTTGGGTAACCTTCCTAACCCCCTTTTTCATGCTTTTGTGTATTTCCCTGCTATTTTGTGTTGGATTGGTTCGAAATGTCAGCTCGATTCGTGAGGGTTGGTTCGAATTTCGGATGTGTGCATGAAATGGGTTCGAATTTGGGGGTTTTGGCAGGGTTGTGACGATTCTTGTTATGGGTCATTTATTACATGAGTAGATGTATTGTTGATGCTTAATTGAGTTCGAATTTAGGGCTTGAAATTCGAAAATTTGGGGGTTTTTTTGGCAAGGATGATGATTCTTGCTATTGATAGCTTAATTCACATTTTTAGATGAATTATGGAATTATTTGGGTTCGAAATTGTGAGATTCGGGTCGATTTTTGTAGGGAGTTCTTGAACAAATTTCGATATTGTCTCATTTATTTCCCTCCCTGCATGTACCCTGCCCCGGGTCTTTTAAAAGGTTGATTGTCGTGTGTTGACAATATTTTGAGGGTTATAGGTGTGCTTGAGCATGGGTTGCATGTTCGTAAATAATTGTGAATTATTTATCGTGTTAGCACATCGTTCCTCGGGGCATGGAACTCGAGCAAGGTTTGGCTCGGACTTCGGAGATTTAAGGTACGTGCGACGTACGAGCATTTCTATATATTTGGGCATTTGTGAATGCATAATGAACTGTGATTTCATTGAATAATCGCGCATGAGGATTATATATATATATGTTGATATAGCCAAGGAATGACCCAAATCTTGATATCGCCGCTTGTAGCGTGCGTGACCCTAGAGTAGGATGACTCTTACATGATATATGGGGTACTGGGTTTATATGACCATTGTAGGGCATTTGAGATGCCTGGGCATTTGAGATGCCCGAGAATGATCGTGGGATCATGTTTTCATTATAAGACATTTGAGATGTCTAGGTATAATGGAAAATTTGTAAATTAAATGCTAGGCATTTAATCTATTTATGATTAATAGCGAGGCTATGAAATCAGTGTTAGATAGTGAGATATCTACTTTTGCATGAATGATGAACTTGGAATCATAATTATTGATATTCGAGAACTAGGCATGCAATGGGTTAAATCAATGTGTTGATTTACTGATTTATGAGATTTGATGAGTTTGATGATTGTGAGAACAGGGACAGTACACGGAATCCCGGATGAGGATGTTGCCATCCAGGGAGTATCATTTAAAATTCATTTATATACTTGTGTTGTAAATTATGAATTTCATTATTGTGATTATGAGATTTTGTGTATTGGTATGCTCACCCCGTTGGGGGGCTGTCTCTGTTGGGGCAGGTGAACAGGTGCATCGATGGCTGTGGAGCTGGGCTCGAGCTGTTGATTGGATGTACTCACAGGATCATGGTACCAGGGCTTGATGGAGCACGGTATCGTATAGAGTACTTATATACACCCGAGATTTATATACACATTTATGATGCTCGCATGTGAGCACGAATATTCTTGTATATGGGTTGTATATAAAGGCATGAGCCTTTCTCTCTTTCATTATATGTTGCATGCAATTGTGGTAGAATTGCTAATGATATGAGAGTCGTTAGTGTATTATGTGGGTGTTGAGACCCATTTATGTCGTCATATGTGTGGCGTCTTCCCTGGCTGGGAATTTACTTGGTATTATTGCTTTCTGATGAGTATTATGTTTTCCCTGGCCGGGAATTATGTTATGTGTTGTGCTTCTATTTCGGGATAGCTCTATTTATGGGGAGACTCTGCCCAAATTTTTATAAAAGTCCACAATGTGAAAAGTGGCGAAAAGGGATGATATTGGGCGAACTTTGTGAGTCTATTTCGTTGTTAGACTGATGACCTTATAACATTGAGTGTTAAAGGAATTTTATTGTAATTGCCATGCAATGATAAAGTATCATCTGAGCTTCCCGATTGACTTTATTGAAAGCATGTGCCACACATAGTGGTTAATACACTAATTATGGTTTAAGGGCTTGGGGTCCTTACATTAGTGGTATCAGAGCAGTGGTTGCTCATTGGGGCTGTTAAGGGCCTAAGAAGTTATTGATAGCACATACTTATGCATGATGGCATTAATGTTGTATGACAACACTAGTTGTTTATGTGCTTTTTCTGATATGAAAAGTGGTGTTGCTAATCAGTGTGATTGCAGGAATCGTGTGCGACGCGATATGATGGCATTAGTGGTAATGTCTGGCACTCCGTATGTTACGTGCCAAGGAATCTGATTATTGTGAGAAAATCAGGTAAAGGGATATTTCCGAGGTAACATGTCTTGGTATACGTATTGACTTGCAAGTGGTTGCAAATATGGATGTGTGATGCATAGCGTATATGGCTATTGTTGCTAACCATGATGGTTGCAGGTTACAGGAAATATGGAGTATAAAAAGGAATGATGATTATACATTCCAGGAGTCTTACTTATCACAGTGAGAATTTTTATACTTATGTTTATACCGCTAAATGTGGAGCGGGAGGGGGGAGGCTCGCTTGCACATTGAGGCGGGGTATACCATACGAAGCGAGGATGAGATACCGCTTGTATGAAGAAGCGAGGATGAGATGCCGCTTGTTAGGATGATGATTCATTCCTTTGTGATGACACGGATGATAGCGGTGATGTATTCCGCTGTGTCGAGGATGATGATTCATTCCTTTGTGATGACACGGATGATAGCGGTGATGTGTCCCGCTGTGTCGATTTTATTCATTCCATTGTGATGACACGGATGATAGCGGTGATGTGTCCCGTTGTGTCGATTATATTCATTTCATTGTGATGACACGGATGATAGCGGTGATGTGTCCCGCTGTGTCGATTTGTATTTATAGCGACGGTTCATTCCGCTATATTGATTGGCGAGGGTTCATTCCGCCAGGTGTATTTATAGCGACGGTTCATTCCGCTATATTGATTGGCGAGGGTTCATTCCGCCAGGTGTATTTATAGCGACGGTTCATTCCGCTATATTGATTGGCGATGGTTTATACCGCCGGACACGGATGATAGCGGTGATGTGTCCCGCTGTGTCGATGATGATGATTCACCTCTTTGTGATTATTGGTGATGATTCGTGCCGCCGTATATATAGATAGCGATGCCTCTTTCCGCTATTATGTGGACGATGATTCATGCTCAGGTGTATAGCGAGGTTTCATGCCACTTATTATATGACGAGGTGTCATGCCGTCGATTCTATAGCGAGGGATTGTGCCGCTATGTACTCAGCACAGGATTTTGCCGCCTTCGAGCGATGGGTGCTGATTTTGTACTATTATTGAGCGACGGAGACAGGTATGCCGCTATATTGTTAGCGATGAGGTATGAGATATTGCTATTCTATTAGCTTTATTGTATCTGGCATGCGTTGATATACATGTTTTATTATGCCTATTTTACTAGCATGATGGTGGATGACATGTATCGTCACTAGTTGACAATGCCTTAGATGCCATGAGTTGGCATGTATCGTCACAGGATGACGATGACGATGGTGTAGGAGATGTCTTATTAGACATGCATCATTGTTACGATGATCGATGCGTTGAGTATACGTATTCAGTGGTATGCCTTGGGTGCCAGTACCGAGCACACGGTGGTGTGTGCGGCACCGATTGACGTGACCCTTATACCGAGCGGGTTGCTCGAGGAATGGTTGGATGCGCTGTACAGGTGATTGTACCGCAGCTACATTGGGGTGATCATTTTACGAGTGGTGATACCCTTGAGGTATGCTCGTTGGAATGGCTCTTGGCCATGTGATTTGACGACAGGAGTAATCATGAGGAAATTACTCGCTTTCTGTCGATGTGACATGTGGTAGACATGGTCACACCACCCATGAGGGTGTAGGATGAGTCCTAAGGGAGTAGGATCAGGTTATGTTAAGTACATAGGGACATTGGAGTGTCCAGGGTGTATCGGCATTAGAGGAACGTTGGGTGCAGACCCACTACTCTATTGATTTTCTCCCCCGGTATGGTGTGCCGTACGGAAGCATCCGTCTTGTTGGTAGGTTTGAGGTAAACCTAAAGAGGCAGAGACTAGGTTGTCTGCCGCGTGTGTGTAGCACCATGATGGGCTTGCTAGAGCTGTTATAATGCTCGTTGGAACCAATTTTGGCAAATCGTAAGGTGATACGATGGGGATTGTGGTGGACTCTAGTAGTCACCATGTCATTTGAGGTTGAGGTTGTGCATGCCTCACTGAAACGTGTATACGTTTATGTTTAATCTTGGTGAGACTTGTCTGGGACAGCTCATGATGTTGGAGTACCAACAAGAGAGTCATCGAGTCGTTGTTGACTCGATCTGAAGGAATTCGTGTATTTGGAATACAATGGGTGTTATTGTATCCAGTTTTTCCGAACAGTGGTTCGAGATTTGTGGATCTCGAGTTCGATGGCACTTCCCTTGTGAGGAAGGAGGCAGTATTATACCTATTGGGAATCTTTGAAAGATTCGGTAAGTTGGTGCTTGTGGTGTCGATTTTGAGAATCACGCCGTGTTGTTGATCGTCGATTATCATCCTCCACTGGGTAGGGAATGACTTAGGATTGACGGTTGTGTTTGCGGCTTAAGGGTATGTTGTAGATACCTGAGCCAAGTGCATTGAGTATGCATGTGGTGTTCGTGCTGAGGCAGGTATACCGATGAGTATACGGATGCCAGTTGTTGATTTCCTTCCTGTCAAGCATAGAGTTATGCTATTTTTGGATGGTTAAATCTCTGATGAGAGATATGGAACACCTTGAGATTGGGAATCTCCATGGCACGATATTTATGAAGAACAATCGTGAAGTTAGTTGACTCCCTTGAAGAGGGATTATCTTGTGAGGGTTAAGGTACTTCATTTTTGGTGTTTCCCTCAGAGTTATGCGATAGCCTTCCCAAATTTGGATTGTTAAATCCTAGGATTATCAAGGGATGGCAGGAATTTTGGATTTGTTGGGTGTCGCTGACGACCCAAGTGTTGAGGATGCAATGGGTTTATTGCATGTCCTTTCAGAATTGAAACTCTGTGGAGTCTCGATTGTTTATTTTGACCAGGATGTGGTCCTTGGGATATCCAGAGGTGGACATCTTGTGAGATGTCTTTTGTGTGGATCGGTAGCCGTGAGTTGCCCGACCCGAGTTGCAGAGGGTGCAACTGCTCCTTGGATGGAGGTAGTCTGTATAGCGGGAAACCAGGTTTGGTATGTGTACACCGTGGTATACTAGTATTTTCCCTCGGAACGATGTATGTTAGACATCGTGAGTCTTGATAGAGATGTCATGGAATGATATCTACAATAGGATCAGGAGTGGTTCGAATCCTTACAATTTCAGTTGACTAACTGCTTTTGGATTATTAGCGTTGAGTTGTGCTGACGCTCTTTGACGTTATGATGGATTTGGAAGTCTATTCCACTCCAGAGTTTGACACGAGGTCGACGTTTTTCACGGTTGAGGTGTCATTCAGGTTGCGTTCTTACTAGTTGTGTTAGAACTAAGGTGACTGTCCGATCTACAGTCGTAAGTATCGGTTGTGTTGCAGTCATGAGGGACTGACTTTTTGGATGACCCGCATCGAGGTACGTTTTACCTCTTGGGTGATATGTTGGTATTGGTAAGTCGCCTTGTTTCAGAGTTGATGCGAGGTAGGTACCCTTGCGTTTATTTATACGATTCTGATATGGTCAAGAATCGAGGTTCTGGCTTCATGTTGTTGTGTAGCCTGGGTGTTATGTGATACACCAGTGCTAATTTCGAGGACGAAATTCTTTTAGTGGGGGATATTGTGATGACCAGGGATTATAGGTGTTAATCCCGTAGTGTTAATAATCCCTAAAGTGGTTTTACGTGGCGATTTGGAATTTAATCGAGGAGTTGGACTCGTTTAATTGGGTAGTTGGGATCGTTGGATCCAGAGGTTGAGATTGTATTCACATTACGGTGTAAAACCTAAGAGTTGGGTTTTTAATGTGTCTCGGGATCTCGGGTGCTGTGTGAGCACCGGTAGGGGGTTTTGGAGTTAGAGAGAGAGTTTTTGAAAACAGATGATTTTTAAGGAATCATGATGTATTTGTGGGGCTATTATTTTTTCGGGGGTATTTTTGCTATAAATACCATTTGAACCCAAAATTTCCGAAATAATTTCATTTCAGCCCTCTCCTTCCTCTCTCTTTCCCGTCCGCGCGATTTCCCGTCGCCTCCCCTGCCTCGCGGCTTCAGGCCGTGCGCCCGCCGCCGTCCGGCCGCCGTTCGGCGCGTGCGACCCGCCGCCGGCTTCGTCTCGACGAGACGCAGCTTTCCCCTCCATCAATTCGAAGTTTCGTCGCGTGTGGAAGTCGGATTTCGCTGGAATGCGCCGATCCCCAATTTCTAGGGTTCTTCGATTTTTCGTCCGATTTCTTCCGATTTCGTTTGGGTAACCTTCCTAACCCCCTTTTTCATGCTTTTGTGTATTTCCCTGCTATTTTGTGTTGGATTGGTTCGAAATGTCAGCTCGATTCGTGAGGGTTGGTTCGAATTTCGGATGTGTGCATGAAATGGGTTCGAATTTGGGGGTTTTGGCAGGGTTGTGACGATTCTTGTTATGGGTCATTTATTACATGAGTAGATGTATTGTTGATGCTTAATTGAGTTCGAATTTAGGGCTTGAAATTCGAAAATTTGGGGGGTTTTTTTGGCAAGGATGATGATTCTTGCTATTGATAGCTTAATTCACATTTTTAGATGAATTATGGAATTATTTGGGTTCGAAATTGTGAGATTCGGGTCGATTTTTGTAGGGAGTTCTTGAACAAATTTCGATATTGTCTCATTTATTTCCCTCCCTGCATGTACCCTGCCCCGGGTCTTTTAAAAGGTTGATTGTCGTGTGTTGACAATATTTTGAGGGTTATAGGTGTGCTTGAGCATGGGTTGCATGTTCGTAAATAATTGTGAATTATTTATCGTGTTAGCACATCGTTCCTCGGGGCATGGAACTCGAGCAAGGTTTGGCTCGGACTTCGGAGATTTAAGGTACGTGCGACGTACGAGCATTTCTATATATTTGGGCATTTGTGAATGCATAATGAACTGTGATTTCATTGAATAATCGCGCATGAGGATTATATATATATGTTGATATAGCCAAGGAATGACCCAAATCTTGATATCGCCGCTTGTAGCGTGCGTGACCCTAGAGTAGGATGACTCTTACATGATATATGGGGTACTGGGTTTATATGACCATTGTAGGGCATTTGAGATGCCTGGGCATTTGAGATGCCCGAGAATGATCGTGGGATCATGTTTTCATTATAAGACATTTGAGATGTCTAGGTATAATGGAAAATTTGTAAATTAAATGCTAGGCATTTAATCTATTTATGATTAATAGCGAGGCTATGAAATCAGTGTTAGATAGTGAGATATCTACTTTTGCATGAATGATGAACTTGGAATCATAATTATTGATATTCGAGAACTAGGCATGCAATGGGTTAAATCAATGTGTTGATTTACTGATTTATGAGATTTGATGAGTTTGATGATTGTGAGAACAGGGACAGTACACGGAATCCCGGATGAGGATGTTGCCATCCAGGGAGTATCATTTAAAATTCATTTATATTTACTTGTGTTGTAAATTATGAATTTCATTATTGTGATTATGAGATTTTGTGTATTGGTATGCTCACCCCGTTGGGGGGCTGTCTCTGTTGGGGCAGGTGAACAGGTGCATCGATGGCTGTGGAGCTGGGCTCGAGCTGTTGATTGGATGTACTCACAGGATCATGGTACCAGGGCTTGATGGAGCACGGTATCGTATAGAGTACTTATATACACCCGAGATTTATATACACATTTATGATGCTCGCATGTGAGCACGAATATTCTTGTATATGGGTTGTATATAAAGGCATGAGCCTTTCTCTCTTTCATTATATGTTGCATGCAATTGTGGTAGAATTGCTAATGATATGAGAGTCGTTAGTGTATTATGTGGGTGTTGAGACCCATTTATGTCGTCATATGTGTGGCGTCTTCCCTGGCTGGGAATTTACTTGGTATTATTGCTTTCTGATGAGTATTATGTTTTCCCTGGCCGGGGAATTATGTTATGTGTTGTGCTTCTATTTCGGGATAGCTCTATTTATGGGGAGACTCTGCCCAAATTTTTATAAAAGTCCACAATGTGAAAAGTGGCGAAAAGGGATGATATTGGGCGAACTTTGTGAGTCTATTTCGTTGTTAGACTGATGACCTTATAACATTGAGTGTTAAAGGAATTTTATTGTAATTGCCATGCAATGATAAAGTATCATCTGAGCTTCCCGATTGACTTTTATTGAAAGCATGTGCCACACATAGTGGTTAATACACTAATTATGGTTTAAGGGCTTGGGGTCCTTACAGTTTTGACATCCATCTGCCAGATTTCATAATCATGAATGCAGCTATTGCAAGTAAGATCCTTATGGATTTAACCATGGCCACTGGTGAAAAGGTTTCATCATAGTCTATACCAAGAATTTGTTTGAATCCATTTGCAACCAGCCGACCTTTATAGGTTTGTACATTACCATCCATATCGGTCTTTTTCTTGAAAATCCATTTGCACCCTATGGGTCGTACCCCTTCAGGTGGATCAACCAAAGTCCATACTTGGTTTGCATACATGGATTCCATCTCAGATTTCATGGCCTCTTGCCATTTCTCAGAATCAGTGCCTATTATAGCTTGTTGATAAGATGACGGCTCATCCTCATCAATAAGTAGTAAGTCACCTTGTTGGGTCACAAGAAATCCATATCTCTGTGGCTCCCGGTGTTCTCTTACAGACCTACGCTGGGCTTGTGTCTCTTGAGCAGGTGATGTGACTAGAAATAGACACATCTATTGCGCTTAATTGTCTACGATTTGGTATATTTTGATGGATAAATTGATACATATGCTACCTAATCGTATATTTGTGTAAATGTAGGGAAATGTGAAGAAATCAAGCTAAAATGATGAAAGAAGCAATAAAGTTGAAGAAAAGAGGAAAAACTAGAATCCAAGACACATGTTGCTCCTTTCTCCTCAAATTTCTATATGTTTGAGCCATGTTTTGGAAATGTGGTCCATAGAAAAGTTGTAGAACTTTGAGTTATCTTCGCGTGGACAGCTGATTCATCGCATTCGGAGTTTCGGACGAGAAAGTTACGGCCAAAATACGAAACTCGCCAGAAAAATTGATGACAGGCGTAATTACGCCATTATTAGGCGTAATTACGCCAGCGCTACGGCATCTGTAGGTGTAGCTACGCCATTCTACGCGTATTTACGCCAGAAGGCTTTGGAAAGTGTAAAAACTTGATTTCTTTCCTTTCCACATGGATTCTAACCTACTCCATCAGCTTCCCTATACATATATGCACGAAAATCAGACCTAAAACATCTAGATAGTTAGGGTAGAATAATTTTAGACTAGTTTTATATTTTCTTTTCAATTTTGTTGAAGAACGTCTACGAAGATCGAAGCGAAGGCGGGATTGACACCTCGACGAGCGGAGCTCGGATTAGTTTTCTTTCCCTTGTTTTTATTTATAGTTTTGTTTTAATATGTGTAGCTAGTCATAATTAGTGGTTGAGGAAGACAAAACCTTGGATTTATTTATCTTGGGGAGATTCATACGCTTTTGTTTATCGATTTTATTGAATTCATTGTTTTTCTGATTTTTGTTGATATGATTGATGTTTGTTTATTGGATTGACAACCTAGTAACTTGCATATAATCTATTGCTAATTGGATATCAAATAAGAGATTGTTTGAGTAATCTAATTGAAGAAGCAACTAAGATCGATAATTGCCTGCTGTTGGTGTTATTAAATTCTTAGAGAAAAACCATTGACTAAATTATATAACCGCTTGGGTTGATGTTGTTTAGATTCATCGCTCACTAGTTTTGAATGATGTCATGATTTTAATCTTGAATATCATATAGAGATTGATTGATTGGTGAAAGTTAAATTAGAACGCTTGGACTAATTGACTATGATATGGTGAGGGAGGAATTAGATCTCCAATTGATGAATATTCAAGTAAATTGAGTCTTTTGTGAATCGATGAAATAGATGATATAGCCAAGGAAGAGGTCGACCGATACTCAAAGAATCCCTTCATTAGTTTAATCTTAATTTTAATTTAAGTAAGTATAATTCAATCACTCACAACCCCATCTTTAATTTATTCTTTTGTTTGATTTCATTAGCACAAAGAATTCAACTCACCCTCCTCGTGGGATCGAGCTCCTACTTCACACTACTATTATTGTTATCAATCTTGAGGATTGAGTGGGGGCTTAATTTGGGCGTACATGATAAGCGCACACCAAATTTGGCGCCGTTGCCGGGGAGGCGTTGTATATTTTTTGTGTTAACATTTTCTGTTTTTTTTTTCCTTTCTCTTTCTTTTTCCCCCCCCGCTACTCTTGTTTGTTCGTGCTTACAGTTGAGTTCTGAAAAATTGGATCTTTTCATGGAGACTATAGGCGACTAGACGAATTGGAGTATCTTGTGCACCAACTTGGCGTAGGGAGTGGACAAAGAACATACAATTCAAGTTGGAGTGATCATCCCAATCTCAACTATGGCAATCAATGGATGAGCCCACCTCCACCTTACATGCAGTCCACCCTACCCGCCATACATACCACAATACCCGCCATGGCCACACAACCTCAATACCATACCCCTGGTGAGTCTGTAGAGGATCTTGTTTCAACACTTAATGATAGTACTTTGCAATTTCAACAGGAATTTAGGGCTAGCACTCAGAATTTGAGTAACCAAATGGAGCAACTAATACGATCGGCCGATCGGATAGCAGCACAAAAGGAGACCATGATTGCATTCGAATCATGGAGTGATGAAGAAGAGGAGACTATGGAGAAGGTGGTACTGATGCCACCCGAGCTAGAAGAGGAGACACATGTGCCAATAGAAGAAAAGGAGCTTGTACATCCTACAACTCCGCAAGGTATGTTTCCCACTAAGAGCTATGTTGAATACTTAGATGAATCATGTGTTGTGACAGAGGAGTCGGCGATAGAATACTGTGATGAATGGATCATTGGAACTATTTTTTCGAAGACAAAATCACCTTGGACAGTGGCAAAGAGGTAAAAACTCCAGAAACGATGATACTGATGCTATCAATACTTGAACAACAAACAGAGATCGAGGTGGATATAAGGAATCTCACCAGAATGAGATTCCCAAAGGGAGCATAGGGGACAACAAATTAAAGGATGCCATGAGGTAGATCTTGATCGACCTCAACTGACTTCTTTGGAGGAAGGCGACATAGTGAAAATAGACAAAAAACCTCCAAGAGGTGCAAGGCAATAGACATGAGCAAGAGATCGAGCTGGCGTCGGGCCACCGACGTTAAATAGAGGCGCTGTTTGGGAGGCAACCCAAGGGGAGTTATTTTCCTTTCTCCCCTTTTTTATTTTTTTGCTTTAGTAGTTAGATTCTATTTTCTTGTATTTTTGCCTTACATTGGGGACAATGTAAGATTTTAGTATGGGGGAGGGATTAGTAGTGTGTTATTGTTTTTCTTATTGCAAAAATACAAAAAAATCAAAAAAATTTAAAATTTTGAACTCATAGTTAGTAATGAACACATGCTTAGAATCACTAGCCCATGATGAAACCTAATTAATGGCATGCATGTTTTTGAACATAGGTGGATTGTTAACCTTGGAACACTTTGAACTCTAATGCAAAGTGTACTTTAACGTAGTAAGTTGAATATTTTGAGCACATTATTGTCATGACTTGTGAAGTGTGCATAACTTAGTGAAGATTGTGTGAACTTTGTGATAGTCTTAAGAAGTCTCTAATACATGCTAGAACTTAACTACATGCTCCTTGAGGCGTATGTCTAGACTACTTACAAACATGAAAATGATATAGGCGATCTTTGATGCGTTTGAGCCTTTCAAGCCTACCATGTAAACAAAATCATTCTCTAGTACCTATTTTGAGCCTTAAATGTAAAAGAATGGTAATATGCTAAGCATTCTAAAGACCCCCATTCAACATTTCTTGACTAGTTTATCATCCTACCCTTTAAGCCTAAATGTGATTTTAATCCATACCTTTTAAGGGAGTATGATGTATTTCATTCAAATGCACTTGGGAATCATTGAAGTATATTTGTGAGCTTTATTGTCAAAGAATGAAATGCATGAAAGAAAGGGGATGCCTTGAAAAGAATTAATACAAATATGACTCCAAGGGGAGCCAAGGCACAAAAGAGAAAAAAAAATGATTAAAGTTTACATTTCAAACAAATCATGCAAGAAGAGAAGCTAATTATTGTGGATATCACCATACTCTCTTGTTTTGATGCATCTTTTCCTTTCTTTCTTTCAAAGCCAATACCTAGGCCAAGCTACAAGCTAATAAAGACCTACTTGATTTGTGTTTGCAAAGTGGCTAAGATAGTGGAGAAGAGTGTGCAAGTGAGCTTATACTTGTGTTAGTGTATGACTTGAACTATTGTGAGTTTACATCTATTGGATCTATAATTTGTACATGACACTTGTTCATGACCACACACACACGTTCACTGCTTTGTTTGGTACGAAATGTTTAGGGATTGAAATTGTTCCACTGTTAATTTTTCACCGCCTTTCATTACTATGCATGTTTATAATTGTTGAGGCATAAAAGTGAGGAGAAGTTAGTTTGTTTTGATGCTATGAGCCAAGCAAAAAGATTTTAGTTTTGTCTGATTTACTCGAGGTCGAGTAAATTTAAGTATGGGGGTGTTTTGATGTGACTAGAAATAGACACATCTATTGCGCTTAATTGTCTACGATTTGGTATATTTTGATGGATAAATTGATACATATGCTACCTAATCGTATATTTGTGTAAATGTAGGGAAAGGTGAAGAAATCAAGCGCTAAAATGATGAAAGAAGCAAGAAAGTTGAAGAAAAGAGGAAAAAACCAGAATCCAAGACACATGTTGCTCCTTTCTCCTCAAATTTCTATATGTTTGAGCCATGTTTTGGAAATGTGGTCCATAGAAGAGTTGTAGAACTTTGAGTTATCTTCGCGTGGACAGCTGATTCATCGCATTCGGAGTTGGACGAGAAAGTTACGGCAAAAATACGAACTCGCCAGAAAAATTGATGACAGGCGTAATTACGCCATTATTAGGCGTAATTACGCCAATGCTACGACATCTGTAGGCGTAGCTACGCCATTCTACGCGTATTTACGCCAGAAGACTTTTGGAAAGTGTAAAAACTTGATTTCTTTCCTTCCTACATGGATTCTAACCTACTCCATCAGCTTTCCTATACATATATGCACGAAAATCAGACCTAAAAACATCTAGATAGTTAGTAGGGTAATTTTAGACTAGTTTTATATTTCTTTTCAATTTTGTTGAAGAACGTCTACGAAGATCGAAGCGAAGGCGGGATTGACACCTCGACGAGCGGAGATCGGATTAGTTTTTTCTTTCCCTTGTTTTTATTTATAGTTTTGTTGTAATTATGTGTAGCTAGTCATAATTATTGGTTGAGGAAGACAAAACCTTGGATTTATTGGGGAGATTCATACGCTTTTGTTTATCGATTTTATTGAATTCATTGTTTTTCTGATTTTGTTGATATGATTGATGTTTGTTTTTGGATTGACAACCTAGTAACTTGCTATAATCTATTGCTAATTGGATATCAAATAAGAGATTGTTTGAGTAATCTAATTGAAGAAGCAATTAAGATCGATAATTGCCTGCTGTTGGTGTTATTAAATTCTTAGAGAAAACCATTGACTAAATTATATAAACCGCTTGTGTTTATGTTGTTTAGATTCATCGCTCACTAGTTTTGAATGATGTCATGATTTTAATCTTGAATATGCATATAGAGATTGATTGATTGGTGAAAGTTAAATTAGAACGCTTGGACTAATTGACTATGAATAAGGTGAGGGAGGAATTAGATCTCCAATTGATGAATATTCAAGTAAAATTGAGTCTTTTGTGAATCGATGAAATAGATGATAATATCCAAGGAAGAGTCGACCGATACCAAGAATCTCTTTCATTAGTTAATCTTTAATTTTAATTTAAGTAGTATAATTCAATCACTCACAACCCCATCTTTAATTTATTCTTTGTTTTGATTTTCATTAGCACAAGAATTCATACCTCCTCGTGGGATCGATCCCTACTCACACTACTACATTATTGTTATCAATCTTGAGGATTGAGTGGGGTTAATTTGGGCGTACACGATAAGCGCACACCAAATTTTGGCGCCGTTGCCCGGGAGGCGTTGTATATTTTTGTGTTAACATTTTTTTTTTGTTTCCTTTCTCTTTCTTTTTCCCCCACCGCTACTCTTGTTTGTTCGTGCTTACAGGTTGAGTTCTGAAAATTGGATCTTTTCATGGAGGACTATAGGCGACTAGACGAATTGGAGTATCTTGTGCACCAACTTGGCGTAGGGAGTGGACAAAGAACATACAATTCAAGTTGGAGTGATCATCCCAATCTCAACTAGGCAATCAATGGATGAGCCCACCTCCACCTTACATGCAGTCCACCCTACCGCCATACATACCACAATACCCCCCAAATAGTATCCTTTCGTTTCCTTAGGATACCCCACAAATAAACACTTATCAGATTTGGGTCCAAGTTTGTTAGTGGCGTGACGTCTAACGAAAGCCTCACAACCCCAAATATTCATAAAAGACATACTAGGACGCTTCCCAGTCCATATCTCATACGGTGTCTTTTCCACTGATTTAGATGGAAACGGTTCAGTAAGAAAATCGATGTTTCTAGAGCGTGTCCCCAAAACGATATCGGAAGATCTGCATGACTCATCATTGATCTAACCATGTGCAACAAGGTTTGATTTCTCCTCTCGGATACACCATTCCATTGTGGAGTATACGGAGGAGTGAGTTGTGGGACTATCCCACACTCCTTTAGATAGTCATGAAACTCTTGGCTTAAGTATTCACCTCCTCGATCTGATCGAAGGATTTTGATACTTTTGCCAAGTTGGTTTTGTACTTCATTCTTGAAATCTTTGAACTTTTCAAAGGTTTCATGCTTGTGCTTCATTAGGTACACATACCCATATCTACTGAGATCATCAGTAAATGTAACGAAGTACTGAAAACCACCTCTAGCTTGTGTACTTATTGGTCCACATACATCACTATGTATTAGTCCCAATAAAACATTTGCCCTTCCAACATGTCCTTTGAAAGGGGCTTTAGTCATCTTGCCCATTAAACAAGACTCGCATGTTTCATATGATTCAAAATCAAATGAATCTAATACTCCATCCTTATGAAGTTTAGATATGCGGTTCTCGTTTATGTGGCCCAAACGACAATGACAGAGATAAGTCGGATTACAATCATTATTTTTAATCCTTTTAGTATTTATGTTATAGACAGGCATATCAAGATTTAATAAATAAAGACCATTCACCATTTGTGCACTTGCATAAAACATATCATTTAAATAAATGGAACAACAGTTGTCCTTTAAATAAATGAAAATCCATACTTGTCCAAACAAGAAATAGAAATAATGTTTTTGGTAATTGAAGGCACAAAATAACAATCTTTTAAAATCAACGATAACCAGAAGGCAAAGATAAATGATAATCTCCTATAGCTAATGCAGCAACTCTTGCTCCATTTCCAACTCGGAGATCAACTTTGCCTTTCGCCAACAATCTACTCTTTTTGAGGTCCTGCACATTTACACAAATGTGAGATCCACATCCAGTATCTAATACCCAAGATGAAGAAGTAGATAAATTGACTTCTATAACAAAAATACCTGAAGTGGAAGTCACACTTCCTTTCTTGAGATCCTCCAGATATACTTTGCAGTTCCTTACCAATGACCGGTCTCACCGCAATGGAAACAGTTCCCTTCCTTTGCTATCCCTCCCTTTGGCTTCAGTGCATAAGACTTTGGCTTAGATTTAAAAAAGACCTTCTTTGCTTTCTATTGCCTTTAGCTTTGGCCTTTCCTTTGCCCTTATTCACAATAAGAACATTTGTGGCCTTAGTCTTCTTGTATTCGCTTCATATGTTCTCAACATACCAAGTAATTGTGGTAGAGTCTTTTCCATGTCAGTCATATTGTCATTTACTACAAATTGACTGAAGCTCTCAGGCAACGATTGCAAGATCACATCGGTGGCCAACTCTTGGTCCAATGGAAAACCCAGCTTCTCCAGATTCTCAATGTACCCAATCATCTTGAGTACATGAGTTCCAACTAGGCTTCCCTCTACCATCCTGCACTGGAACAACGCTTTAGAGACGTCATACCTCTCTTGTCTAGCTTGCTGTTGGTACAATTGCTTTAAGTGTTCGATCATATCGAACGCCTCCATTTCCTCATGTTGCTTCTGAAGCTCAGAGTTCATGGTGGCAAGCATAAGGCAGCCAACATCAAGTGCGTCATTCTGATGCTTCTTGTAAGCATCTTTATCGGCTCTCGTAGCCGTCAGGGGAGGTTCCTCAACAGGTAAGGGTTCCTCTAGGACATATTGTTTATTTTCTTGCTTGAGGACTATCCTCAGATTCCTATACCAGTCTAGGAAGTTTGTCCCATTTAATTTGTCCTTCTCAAAGACCGATCGCAGTGATAATGTGCTTGTTGTATTGTTAGTTGCCATGGATATCTACAATATAATATGCAAAATAAGTTTATGATTTAATCATTTAACATGGTCTTATATTAAATGATACTCCCACTATTTTGTTTTAAAAATATCAACCCACGAAACCTTTAGTGGCCAAGATCCATATTTCGCCTAATCTTGAGTTAGCTTTGGCTAATCGCCCAAGACTCGGTTATTTAGGTTGACAACACTTTGTCAATTACATCACATGTAATTCTTGGATAGTTGGAAGAACAACACTTTGTTCAATCATCAAATGAATTATTATCCAACCCATGCCTCTAGGTTCCCAATCCTATTGAGATAACCTAGTTAAGTCGTACCCAATTTAAAGTATAACGGATATCACTTTTATCCTTTCACGCCTTACTAAGATTGCCACGGTGCTTTGCTTTGGCAAACCCACACATGTACAATCGAAGTTTTGACGAGTACTTATAATTTTGGAAGGCATCTAAAACTTAATATTTTAGAGGGATTTATTGATCTCATGATTAGTTTGATAATTTAAAATATGTTCACTACATATAGGTGTATACATATCTACATATATGTGTAATACAATTATCAATCTAAAACATATATATAATCATGCATCAACATACATATTAAACGTGACATGGTTATAGCCCCTACTAGCGATTTTCTCAAGTCAATGAGAAAATCCTAAGAGTCAACCTAAGGTAACTTCACAAGCACCTTCCAATGGCTCCAATTTGTGAATGGCCTCCTCATCCCGGCACGATGCTCCATCTTCATTGATCACCATCAACAAATAAACTACACTATTTACAAGATATAGAATTCCTCGATTCACATTCGAGGGGAACATAGGGGAGGGATAACATTTAGAATAAATAGAGAAGGCACGACTCGCAGGTCGTATTATAAAATTACAAACATTCACAAATCCTATCTAATAGGTCAAAGGGCTATAACCATGCACCATGCTCAACAACACATAAAACATGCTTTAACATTTATTAATTAAATTCTAAACAATTTAAAATTTAATTCTAATTAAAATTGTAAAATAATTTTTGAAAATTATCGTACGCTCGGCAATCACATGCCACGAACTTAAGCGCCTAAGTCACGAACCACCATGGTTCGAACCAACCAAACACCACGGCTGGACCAATTATGGGCCTAGGGTTCGAAACCCTAGCCCATGGCCGAACCATTGAGCGAGCGGCGGCGGCGCTAGGGTCTAACCCTAGCCGCCTTGCTCTTTGTTTGTGTTTCCTTCGAGCCAACTTATTTCGAAACGCCAGAATTCATGAGCCACGAATCATGGTCAGGCCATGCACGGTGGTGGCTCAACCATCTCGAGCCAAGGGTTCGAAAACCCTAGCTCTCATGTGTGAAGCCACTTATCCATGAATGCGTGAACCATTCCGAGCCAAAAGTTCAAAACTCGTCCACGTCTCGAACCTCCATGCACCAACATGAGCCACAACAACTAGGCCAACCCTAGCCCTCACGTGGCTAAGCCGTCGGTCAAGTGTTAGGTGGTGGCCGAAACATTACTCAATTAATTTGATTATTCGCTTTCGTGTATCGTATACATCAAACATCAATTATATCAAATATAATTTCATAATAATTTCACAAACTTAATATTAACATATCAATATATGTTCATACAGTTTTAAATAGCATGCAATATTAGTTCTAATATGATTAAACAATTTATCACATAAATCCAATATGAGCCTTGTACACGGCTTTGATACCACTGTAAGTAATCCATCAAGCATCGTACGCAGCGAAATATAGAATTATGGATTACAAGACACCGGATCTATACATAGGGGTTCATATCGGATAAAGGAACCAAAGGTCTCACCCTTGTAGCGTGTTTGAGCAGATTCCACGAAACAGCACGTCCAACGAACTCCGAGTCACAAGCAACACCTCCAAGGTCTTGCCTCAACGGTATCCACACGATAAAATCGGGCAAGGGATTTTCAGGAACAAGTTGCTAGACTTATTCTTGAACCAAAAACCAAATCACGGTTCAAAACCGATTTAAACGGATGCCAAGCAATTCCACTAAAGCTCGACGGCGGCCGGGAGGTCTTGAGGGGAAGGAGGCGGCCGAGAGTTGGTTTTAGTGGCTAGTTTGGAATGAATTTGATTAACCCTTTAATCTTACTTAATTA